>JAKSZT010021197.1:1411504-1424907 GCA_026826555.1 Tolypeutes matacus | reverse complement strand
GTTTTTGTCTCTCTTTTTACTCTTTTGGCTATCCTTTCTGCTTTTCTTTCTTCTATACTCTCCTCCAAGCGTCTCTCTCCTGTCTTTTTCTTTCAGGTTCTAAGGCTTCCTTTAATATTTCCTGCAAAGGTGATTTCTTTTTGCAATCTCTCTTAGTTTCTGTTTGTTTGTGAATACTTTATATTCACCTTCATATTTGAAGGACAGTTTTGCTGGATAAACAATTCTCGGCTGGCAATTTTTCTCTTTCAGTTTCCTAGTTGTATCATACCACTGTCTTCTCGCCTCCATGGTTTCTGAAGAGAAATCCACACCAAGTCTTACTGGATGTCCTTTGTATGTGATCGTTTGCTTCTCTCTTGCTGCTCTGAGAATTTTCTCTTTATCTTTTACATTTGACATTCTGAATAATATGTGTCTTGGCGTAGGTCTATTTGGATTTATTCTTATTGGGGTATGGTGTGCTTCCTGGACATGTAAGTTCATTTCTTTCATGAGAGTTGGGAAATTTTCAGCTATTATTTCCTCAAATACTCTTTCTGCCCCTTTTCCTTTCTCTTTTCCTTCTGGAACTCCCATGACACGTATGTTCTTGCATTTTGTGTTGTCATTCAACTCTCTGAGCCCCTGCTCAATTTTTTCCATTCTTTTCTCTCTTCAATTTTAGCTGATCTGTCTTCAGTATCTCTTATTCTTTCTTCTATCATTTCGATTCTGCTGTTGTATGCTTCAAATGTATTTTTTTTTTAAACAATTATTCATTTATCCCCCACTTGCTGCTTGTGCTCGCTGGGTCAGCTAACCACGCCGTGCGGGCGGGCTTGCCTTCACCAGGAGGCCCCGGGAACCGAACCTGGGGCCTCCCATATGTAAACGGGAGCTCTACTGATTGAGCCACAGCCACTTCCCTCAAATGTATTTTTTACTTCACCTATTGTGTCTTTCATTCCCATGAACTCCGTTACTTTTTCTGTTGTTCATGATTTCAAATTCTTCTTTATGTTCGCACAATGACTGATTGATGTCATTGATCTCTTTAACTATATTCTCTTTCATCTCATTAATTTGATTTTGGAAATGTGTGCTCATCTCACTGATTAGTTCTCTCAAATTCTGCATCTCTTCTGGGAGTTTGCTGTATTCCTTTTCTTGGGCCATGTCTTCTATTTTCTTAGTATGGCCTGTAATTTTTTGCTGGTGCTTAGGCATCTGGTTAGTTTGTATTTTACTTAGGTGCTCTATCTCTTTCTCTTTTATGGGGTTTTAGTGGCAGGAGGCTGTGAGTACCACCGCTCTTTGATTTTGGGCTCAACCTTGATTGTTAGGATTGTTCTGCTGGTTGCTCAAAACTGGGCACTGGACCCAGTAATTGGTTGTAGAGTCGTTTCCTAGGGCCTTGGGCAGGGAGGCTACAGAGGCCAGGAAAAGCCTCTCTTCCTTATTAATTTTCTTATGTGTGGGAAGCGGCTGTGGCTCAATCAGTAGGGCTCCCGTTTACCATATGGGAGGCCCCGGGTTCGGTTCCCGGGGCCTCCTGGTGAAGGTAAGCCCGCCCGCACGGCGTGGTTAGCTGACCCAGTGAGCACAAGCAGCAAGGGGGGGATAAATGAATAAATAAATAAAATCTTAAAAAAAAATTTTTTTTTCTTATGTGCACTTCCTTGGTCTGCCAGGAGATGGCGCTCATTGGCAGCTCTCAATTCAATGCCTGGTCGGAGAGTATTTGTTGTGACACAGACCAGATCAATGTGATAGAGCTTCCTGTCTGGGGGCTAGGAGCCCTATGATTCAACTTTCTGAGACAATTCTCCAGACTTCTCTCGAAGCGCCCCCCTTTTCCCAGCTAGGAAATATTTCCACTCCCTTCTGAATCCTCAACAATCAGTCCCTGTTAGTAGAGGAGGAGATTGGGAGGTTTGTATTTCTTTAGCCCCTTGCAGGCTCCAAGGCAAACAATGGCGCAGCCCCACCCAGCCTGGAAGGGCTCTCGGGACAGGGCAGACCAAACCTGGGAGTCCAAAGCAGGGTCAGCCCCAGGCTCTCTCTCCCCTCTCCCGTGGTGTCCTCAACAATTAGTCCAGGCTAGAAGAGAGGGAGGTTGCGAGGGTTGGATTTCTCCAGTCCTTTCTAGGCTCCCAGGGCAAACGCCGTGTGGACGGGTCTGTGGGGCTCTGCAGCCCAAATTTCAGGTCAGAACCTGAGTCAGCCTAAGGCTGTGTCCCTCTCTCTCCCCTTTCCGGGAGTGGCAGTTCCCTGAAGCCCCCTTTGTCTGTGGTTGCAGGCCCAGGGGCCCGAGAATTCTGAAGAGTGTGGGGGAGGGTGCCGGCAGCAGCAGAAGCTGCTACTTGCAACTCACAGTTCTGTAGTCGCGATTTCCCTCTTCTGTCCCTCTCTCCTCTGGGTGGTGTGCAGCCTTCACCTGCTGTCCTAAACCCTAGAAGATCTTTTTCGGGGCTGTTTCAGCTTGTCCTCTAGCTATTTTTCTGGAGAAGAGATTGCCGTGTCCTACTAGTCCGCCATCTTCCCGGAAGACTCATGTTGTTCTTGACGCTGAGAATGTACCCACACCTCTTGGTGGTGTCCTATAACAAATGGCACCAGGTTCCCTAAGTGTTTTGGGACCTCTCCAGCACAACATGTTGCTCAGCATCTTCTAAACTGTCCTGGAGTTTGTTGTCTGTGGCACACATTGAGATCCTTAATCACACACCTCCTTGGCTTGTTGCTTAATGGTTGTTCAACTATGGGTCTGAATTATCTCCCCAACCAGATTATCAACTCATGGAGACCAGGGGGTCATCCTCAGGACTTAGCACAACTGTTTTCTATGTACATGATAGGCTTTCAGGAAAATTCTTGTTGTTGAATAGATGAAGAATAAACCATTAGATAGTGATGATGGTAGCACAACATTGTGAACATAATTAACAGGACTTAATTACATATTGGAGTGTGGTTAAAAGGGGAAACTTAGGTTGTACGTGTGTTAAAAGAATAAAAAATTTAAAAACATAACATAGAACTGTACAACACAGTGAACTCTATTGTAAATAATGGACTATATTTAAAACTACAATGATAAAAATATCCTTTCACGAATTATAACAAACGTACCACACTAATGCAAGGTGTTAATAATAGGGTGTTATATTGCAATTCTGTACTTTACGCATGATTTTTTGGTAAACTTAAAACTTCTCTGAAAAAATAAACCACTAAGTAGAGACATGTGTATGGCTTCTAAATTGACATACCAGATCTCCTCCCTACTTTTAGAGAAGTTAGACAAATAAAAATGAGTGTGATTTTTCATTCTGAAGCAGGCTTCATATAGGGAACCAATAGATGGATCTGGAACCTGGCAAGAAGTCCACATGGTCACCGATGCCCCCAAGATGGCTGCTGGGAGACCCTCAAGAGATTTCTGCCACCCAGAGTGAGATTCCTGGAAATTCCCAGGAGAAGCCCCGGATATTCTCCAGGGACATTATAATTGGGCCCACCCGGGGGATTGATGGGTGGGGTAATCAATCAAAACAGCAAACACCTGGGACTCCTCCCATGCCATTAGCAAAGGGGTGGAATAATTAATGGTTTAAAAAGCTAGCACAAAGGTCCAATCTCCTGCTCTCTCCCGAGTCTTTCTTGGCTTCTGCACTCTGCTCTCGCTGTGCCCCCCTGCATGGATCATCATGCAAGTAAAACCTGGGCATTTATAATCTATAATGGGAAATTGTAGTCTATAAATCAGCCCTCTTTATCATTCTCCAGCCCCTTACTCTCTACCAGGGATCCATGATCTGTTATTTTCTCCCATTTCTCTTCCCTCCCTACCTTAATAAATTACTGGCCTAACTAACCTGACGTGCTCTGAAATTCATTTCTACAGCATAAGTCAAGAACCTAGACAAAATCCAGTAACAATTCTACTTGGCAAGCACCAGTTTTCGATCTCTTTTGAGCAATTGTTTATAAAACTGATTTGACATAACACATTTCAAAAGCCATTTATATTTTCTATTACACTCTGGAAGCATTTTGGAAAGGAATTTTGGTTGTTTGCCCCTTAAACTCTGACTTATGGCATGGATGATTGCTTCATAACTAGACTCCCATTTGATCAGATCCCTATGGTGATGAATGGCATAGCAGGCTGCCTGACAAGTCTAGTTTAATTCTGTGCCCTTGCACAGCCATCCCCAAGGACATAACGACATAAAAGAACTCTGACCATGCTTAGGATCATCCAGATCCTGAGAGACTCTTCTTTTTCAAGAGACGGTAAACGTCATCAGACAGCTTTGACATTTCTTCCAGGAATTGCTTTTTCAGTGGCTACACGCCACAGTCTCTGCACCGGTCACCAGGGGTCCTGGCAGTCAGACCCTGCACAGGGAAAACTAACCACATTCATCAAGTCTTATGGACAACACCTGCTTCCTGAACTTGAACAGTTCATCAACTTGAAAATACAAGTTAAATATAATTAGAGAACCAATTGGTGAGATTTTTAAAAAGGTTACAAAATATCATTTGGGAGCCTATAGGAGCCAAGTGGACAGAGAATAATGATGTGAGACACCAAGGCCCAGAGAGAAGCCCCATGGTTGGTGTAAGACTCTAAATAGAGAAGAATCAAAGTTGTTGCAAACGGCACATGAAGTCCTGAGACGTTTTGTTAGTAATGGCTGAAGAGATAAAGGAGTCCTTGGTGGCTTCCATTTCCATGTCTGGAACCCCCTATCTCCTTCCCCTTCTAAATAAACAAAATAGCCTAATGAAATTGCCCATCAATTTTAAGTAAGACAAAGAATGGAAAATGGCTAGCCGGGACCATTTAACAGCTGGCATTATCAAGAAAATGAAGCCAAGCCGCACAATCCCTCTTTTGTTCTGCACTGCAGGAAAGATGTTTACAGGGAACACACTGTATTCCCAGACCTGAACAAACTGTAGGTAAAGCTCGGTAGGAGGAACAGCTGACTGGGTTTGCCCACCTGATCGGAGCTCCAGAATCGTGGGTAACAGTAAGTTGGCGATCCTCTAGGCCAAATACAGATGGAGGAGTGATTGACTCCAAATTTTGGAGTGAGAAATCCATGTAGTTTTATTGTATTTTATTAGCTTTGGCATAACACTATTTTACAAGTATGACTCTTCAGTTGCAAATCACAAAAGATCTTCTCAAAATGGTTTAAGGGAAATAACGGAGGCAACTGAGCTTCAGATGCACATGGATCCAGGGGTTAAAATGATGTCATGAGGATGTGGTCTCTCTCCAATTCTTAGCTCCACCTTCCTCTGGGTTAGATACATTAAAAAAAAAATTTTTTTTTTCAAACTTATAAGACAGTTGAAAAATAATACAAAACCCATACCAAGATCTCCAATATTCCACCTGTCCCCACCCAGATACCCAGATCCACCTTTTTTTTTTTTTTTTTCTATTTTCTATCTGGTTGAGTCATTGTCTTTTTGGTGCATAGCTTCGCCGCACAGAGGCCTGCACCTCTCGACACCACGCAGGTCTGGGACGCCTTTTTCCTTTTTTTACCAGGAGGCCCCAGGGATCAAACCCGGGTCCTCCATATGGTAAATGGGAGCTCAATTGCTTGAGCCACAGCCACTTCCCAGATCCATCAAATTTTAACATTTCCTTTCCCCTCCCTTCCCCTCCCCTCCCTTTTCCTTCCCTTCCCTTCCCTTTCGTTCTTTCTTTCCTTTCATTCTTTTTTTTCTTTTTCTTTTCTTTCTTTCCTTTTTCTTCCTTCCTTCCTTCCTTTCCCTCCCTCCCTTCCTTCCTCCCTTCCTTCTTTTTCTCTTTCTTTCTTTCTTTCTTTCTTTCTTTCTTTCTTTCTTTCTTTCTTTCTTTCTTTCTTTCTTTCTTTCTTTTCTTTCTCTTTCTTTCTTTCTTTCTTTCTTTCTTTCTTTCTTTCTCTCTCTCTCTCCTTTTCCCCTTCCTTCCTTCCTTCCTTTTTTCTTTTTCTTTCTTTCTTTCTTTTTTTCTTTCTTTCTTGTTCTTTCTTTTCTTTCTTTCTCTTTCTCTCTTTTCTTTCTCTCTCTCTATCTATCTAATAATCATTTAAGAATAATTTGTATACGTCATGCTCCTTGAACACTAATACTTCCATGTACATTTCCTGAGAACAAAGATATTCACCTATGTAACAACCTTAAGTATAGTTATCAAGTTCAAGACATTTAACATAGTTTTCAATTTATATTCCAATTTTTCATGTCTTAATAATGTACTTTTGGCACTTCCGTCCCCAAGTTTTAGATCCAGTCAAGAATCATATATTTTGCATTTATTGTCTCTGTAGTTGCTTTTTTAAAAAATTGTGGAAACATACATACAACATAAACATTCCTATTTCAACTACTTGCAAGCATACCAATCAGTGAGATTAATCACATTCACAATGTTGTGCTACCTTCACCACCATCCATTACCAGAACTTTTCAATCACTGCAAACAGAAACCCTACACCCATTATGCATTAACTCCTCATGCCTCTTGTTACCTGTAGTCTACTTTCTATTTCAATGTAATTGCATATTCTAGCTATTTCATATAGGTGGATTCTTACAATTTCTGTATTTTTGTGCCTGGCTTAGTTTACTCAAAATGATGTCTTTAAGGTTCATCCATGCTGTAAGATGTATCAGAACTTCATTCTTTTTTACAGTGAAAAATATTCCACGATATGTGTTTACCACATATTGTTTCTCCACTTATCCATTGATGGGCACTTGGGTTGCTCCCACTTGTCAACTTTGCGTCTAATGCTGCTGTGATCATTGGCGTACAGGTATCTGAGTCTCTGCTATAAATTCTTTAGGGCATACACCAAGAAGTGGGTTTGTTGAATCATAGGTAAATGTATAATCAACTTTCCAGTGATCCACCAAACAGTTTTCCACAGTGACAGCACAATTTTACATTCCTACCAACAAAGCACGAGTGTTCCTATTTCCTTGCATTCCTCATCAGCACTTGTTATTTTCCATTTTTAAATAATAGTCATTCTGCCATCCTAGTGGGTAGTGGATGCAAAGAGATAGCTCATTGTGGTTTTGATTTGTATTTCCTTAGGGCTAATATGTTGAACATATTTTGATGTGCTTATTGGCCATCTGTATGTTTTCTTTTGGAGATATGTCTATTCACATCATTTGCACATTTTTTAGTTGGGTTGTCTTTTTAGAGTTGAATTGTAGGATTTTAAATATATATATATATATACTGGATATTAAACTATTGCCAGATATAGATATATGATTACCAAATATTTTCTATTCTGTTGATTATCTATTCACTTTCTTGATAATGTCCTTTAATATACAAGTTTCCAATTTTGGTGAAGTCCAATTTATCTATTTTTTCTTTTGTTGCTCATCTTTCGGTGTAAAGTCTAATAATCCATTGCATTGTATAAGGCCTGAAAATATTTCCCAGTTGTTTTCTAAGAGTTTTATGGTTTTGGCTTTTATATTTAGGTCTTTGATCCATTTTGAGTTAATTTTTGTATATGGTGAGAGATAGGAATCCAAATTCATTTGCATGATTATTTCTAGTTGTCCCAGCACCATTTATTGAAGACACTATTCTTTTCCCATTGAATGAACTAGGCACCCTTCTAAAAAATCAATTGGCCATAGATGTTTGGGCTCACTTCTGCACTCTCAATTCTATTCCATTGGTCTACATGTCTGTCTTTGTGCCCGTATTGTGATGTTTTGACCATTGGAGCCTTGTAATAAGTTTTATTTTTTTTTATAAAGGTTTATGTTATTCATTTCTCCCTACCCCCTTGTTGTTTGCACTTGCTGTTGTCTTATTCCTTGTTTCTTTAGGAGGCTCCGGGAACCGAACCCTGATAACTTGAGCCACCTCCTTTCCCTGCATTGTTGTCTCTCTCATTGTTTTTCTTCGTGTCTCTTGTTGCATCACCTTGTCGTGTCAGCTTGCTGCACCTGCCCATCGCATCAGCTTGCTGTCTTGCTTGTCCTCTTTAGGAAGCACCAGGAACCTTCATTCCCTGCTTTGTTGTGTCTCTCATTATGTTTTTCTTCTGGTGTATCTTGTTGCACCAGCTTGCTGTTCTTTAGGAGGCACCGGGAACCGAACCAGGAACCTCCCATGTGGTAGGTGGGAGCTCAATCACTTGAGCCACATCCACTTCCCATAAAAAAATCTGGAAGTACAAAGTACAAATATTCTTTTTCTTCTTCAGTAAGGTTTTTGCTATTTAGGTTCCCTTAACCTTCTATAAATTTGATGATTGCTTTTCCATTTCTGCAAAGAAGGCTGTTGGAATTTTTGCTGGGATTGCACTGAATCTGTAAATTGCTTTGAGTAGAATTGACACCCTAACAATACATAGGCATGGAATGTCTATTTATTTAGGTCTTCTTTGACACCTTTTAGAAAATTTTTAGTTTTTCACGTATAAGTCCTTTACACTCTCAGTTAAATTTTGATAGATATTTGATTGTTGGTTGCTATTGTAAATGGAATATTTTTTCTTTTACAATGGATGTATTGTAAAATCTATTTTACAATAGATTTTACAATCTGATTTTCTCTTCAGATTGTTCATTAGTAGTGTATAGAAACACTAGATTTTTGTGTGTTGATCTTGTAACTCACCTGTTTACTGAATTCGTTTCTTAGCTCTGCTTTGCTTTGCTGCAGATTTTTTAGGATGTTTTGTATATAGGATCATGTCATCTGCAAATAAGGAAATTTTTACTTCTTTCTTTCCAATTTGGATGCCTTTTCTTTTTTTTTGCCCAATTGCTCTGGGTAGCAATTCTAGTACAGTGTTGAATAACAGTGGTGGCAATGGGCACCTTGTCTTGTTCCTGATCTTAGAGGGAAAACTCTCAGTCTTTCACCAATGAGTATGATACTATAGGATTTTCATTACCCATTATTGTGTTAAGAAAGTTTCCTTCGATTCCTAGTTTTCTAAGTGTTTTCATCAAGAAGGAGTGCTGGGACTTCCGGGAAGATGGCAGACTAGTAAGACACGGGAATCTCTTCTCCAGAAAAATAGCTAGAGGACAGGCTGAAACAGCCCCGAGAAAGATCTTCTAGGGTTTAGGACAACAGGTGAAGGCTGCACACCACCCAGAGGAGAGAGGGACAAAAGAGGGAAATCGCGACGACAGAACTGTGAGTTGGAACTAGTAGCTTCTGCTGCTGCCGCACCCTCCCCCACACTCTTTAGAATTCTCAGGCCTCTGGGCTGGTGACTACAGACAAAGGGGGCTCCAGGGATCTACCACTCCCAGAAAGGGGAAAGAGAGGGACACAGCCTTAAGCTGACTCAGGTTCTGACCTGCAAATTTGGGCTGCGGAGGCCCATGGACCCTTCCAAAAGGCAGTTTGCCCTGGGAGCCTAGGAAGGACTGGAGAAATCCAACCCTCGCAACCTCCCTCTCTTCTAGCCTGGACTAATTGCTGAAGACTCCACAGGAGAGGGGAGAGAGAGCCTGGGGCTGACCCTACTTTTGACTCCCAGGTTTGGTCTGCCCTGTCCTGAGAGCCCTTCCAGGTCAGGTGGGGCTGTGCCATTGTTTGCCTTGGAGCCTGCAAGGGGTTAAAGATATACAAACCTCCCAATCTCCTCCTCTACTAACAGGGACTGATTGTTGAGGATTCAGAAGGGAGTGGAAATATTTCCTAGCTGGGAAAAGGGGGGTGCTACCAGAGAAGTCTGGAGAACTGTCTCAGAAAGTTTGAATTATAAGGCTCTTAGCCCTCAGACAGGAAGCTCTATCACATTGTCTGGCCTGTGTCACAACAAATACACTCCAACCAGGCATTGAATTGAGAGCTGCCAGTGAGCGCCATCTCCTGGCAGACCAAGGAAGTGCACATAAGAAAATTATTAAGTAGGAGAGGCTTTTCCTGGCCTCTATAGCCTCCCTGCCCAAGGCCCTAGGAAACGACTCTACAACCAATTACCAGCTCCAGTGCCCAGTTTTGAGCAACCAGCAGAACAATCCTAACAATCAAGGTTAAGCCCAAAATCAAAGAGCTGTGATAACTCACAGCCTTCTGCCACTAAAACCCTATAAAAGAGAAAGAGATAGAGCATCTAAGTAAAATACAACCTAACCAGATGCCTAAGCACCAGCGAAAAATTACGAGCCATACTAAGAAAATAGAAGACATGGCCCAAGAAAAGGAATACAGCAAAGTCCCAGAAGAGATGCAGAATGTGAGAAAACTAATCAGTGAGATAAGCACAAATTTCCAAAATCAAATTAATGAGATGAAAGACAATATAGTTAAAGAGATAAATGACATCAAGAAGACATTGAGCGAATGCAAAGAAGAATTTGAAATCCTGAACAGAAAAGTAACGGAGTTCATGGGAATGAAAGACACAATAGGTGAAATCAAAAATACATTTGAGGTGGCTAGGCGAGGAAGTGGAAGCAGCGGCAGTGGAGAGGGGACACAAGTGTGCCTTGACCCCACGTGTACGAGTTACTGTGATGGAAGTCAAAGGGAAACAAAAATTCACAGGAAAGGGTACAAAGGCATCACAAGAAAAACGCAGATTTCATAAAAACAATGATTCTGTTCCTTCAAAGACATTCCCAAGAAAAGTTGCTAAGGAAAGTGGACCTAAGATCACCTCTAAGAATTTTGAGAAAGGTGCCACAAAACCTGGGAAAAAATGTGTGAAGCAGTTCAAGAGTAAGCAGCCAGGAGATAAAGTACCAAAGAACAAATTCCAACAGGCAAATAAATTCAACAAGAGAAAATTCTAGCCAGACAGTAAAAGTGAAGAATCAGCAGCCAAGAAACCTAGATGGGATGATTTCAAAAAGAAGAAGAAAAAGCTGAAGCAGAGCAGGCAACTCAGTGATAAAACCAACTATGACATTGTTGTTCGGGCCAAGCAGATTTGGGGGCTCTTAAGAAGAAAAGACTGTGACAAAGAAAAAAGAGTAAAATTGATGAGTGATTTGCAGAAGTTGATTCAAGGGAAAATTAAAACTATTGCATTTGCACATGATTCAACACGTGTCATCCAGTGTTACATTCAGTATGGTAATGAAGAACAGAGAAAAGAGGCTTTTGAAGAATTGAGAGATAATTTGGTTGAATTAAGTAAATCCAAATATTCCAGAAATATTGTTAAGAAATTTCTCATGTATGGAAGTAAACCACAGATTGCAGAGATAATCAAAAGTTTTAGAGGGCAAGTGAGGAAGATGCTGCGGCATACAGAAGCATCGGCCATCGTGGAGTATGCCTATAATGACAAAGCCATTTTGGAGCAGAGGAACATGCTGACAGAGGTGCTCTATGGGAATACATTTCAGCTTTACAATTCAGCAGATCACCCAACCCTGGAAAAAGTATTAGAGATACAGCCAGAGAAACTAGAGCTTATTATGGATGAAATGAAACAGATACTTACTCCAATGGCCCAGAAGGAAGCTGTTAATAAACATTCATTGGTTCATAAAGTATTCTTGGGCTTTTTTACCTTTGCACCCCCAAAACCAAGATCAGAAATGATCGAAGCCATCCAAGACACAGCGGTGTACCTGGCACATACACATGATGGCGCCAGAGTGGCCATGCACTGCCTCTGGCATGGCACGCCAAAGGACAGGAAAGTGATTGTGAAAACAATGAAATCTTATGTTGAAAAGGTGGCTAATGGCCAATACTCCCATTTGGTTTTACTGGCAGCATTTGATTGTATTGATGATACTAAACTTGTGAAGCAGATCATCATATCAGAAATTATCAGTTCCCTGCCTAACATAGTAAATGACAAATATGGAAGGAAGGTCCTGTTGTATTTACTTAACCCTAGAGACCCTGCACGTACGGTTCGAGAAATCATTGAAGTTCTGCAGAAAGGAGATGGAAATGCACACAGCAAGAAAGACAAAGAGATCCGCCGGCGAGAGCTCTTAGAATCCATTTCCCCAGCCTTGTTAAGCTACCTGGAAGGACACGTCCAGGAGGTGGTGCTAGATAAGTCGGCCTGTGTGTTGGTGACTGCCATTCTGGGATCTGCCATTGGAGACATTCAGCCTGCCATGAATGCCATCGCCAGTGTGGCAGTGGCAGAACTGCATCCTGGTGGCAAAGACGGAGAGCTTCATATTGCAGAACATCCTGCAGGACATCTAGTTCTGAAGTGGTTAATAGAGCAAGATGAAAAGATGAAAGAACATGGAAAAGAAGGTTGTTTTACAAAAACACTCATAGAGCATGTCGGCATGAAGAAGATGAAGTCCTGGGCTAGTGTAAATCAAGGTGCCATTATTCTTTCTAGTCTTCTCCAGAGTTCTGATCAAGAAGTTGCAAATAAAGTCAAAGCTGGACTGAAAAGCCTCATTCCCACACTGGAAAAAAACAAAAACACCAGCAAAAGAATAGAAACTCTACTTGAAAAGCTGACAGCATAGGTGGAAAACAGAACAAGAAGTAATCATATTTCCTGTTCTGTTTTCCCAATGTGGGAAAGAAGAACTAGAATCCACCTTTCTGGCAGTTTGGGTGCTCTGTATATGTATTTCTTCTTTGTGTAAGAATCTGTTTATAAACTGGTTTCTAAAAAAAAAAAAAAAAAACATTTGAGGCATACAACAGCAGACTCAAAATGATAGAAGAAAGAATAAGTGATATCAAAGACAGAGCAGCTAAAATTGAAGAGAGAAAAGAACAGAGAGAGAAAAGAATGGAAAAAATTGAGCAGGGGCTCAGAGAGTTGAATGACAACACAAAACGCAACAACATACGTGTCATGGGAGTTCCAGAACGGGAAGAGAAAGGAAAAGGGGCAGAAAAAGTATTTGAGGAAATAATAGTTGAAAATTTCCCAACTCTTACAAAAGAAATGAACTTACATGTCCAAGAAGCACACCGTACCCCAATAAAAATAAATCCATATAGACCTACGCCAAGACACATTATTCAGAATGTCAAATGTAAAAGATAAAGAGAAAAGTCTCAGAGCAGCAAGAGAGAAGCAAACAATCATGTACAAAGGACGTCCAGTAAGACTTTGTGCAGATTTCTCTTCATAAACCATGGAGGCGAGAAGACAGTGGTATGATACAATTAGGAAACTGAAAGAGAAAAACTGCCAGCCGAGAATTCTTTATCCAGCAAAACTGTCCTTCAAATATAAAGGTGAATATAAAGTATTCACAAACAAACAGAAACTAAGAGAGTTTGCAAAAAAGAATCCACCTTTGCAGGAAATATTAAAGGAAGCCTTAGAACCTGAAAGAAAAAGACAGGACAGAGACGCTTGGAGGAGAGTATAGAAGAAAGAAAAGCAGAAAGGATAGCCAAAAGAGTAAAATGAGAGACAAAAACAAGATGACATATGAAAACCAAAGAATAAAATGGA
>JAKSZT010021197.1:1389573-1411104 GCA_026826555.1 Tolypeutes matacus | reverse complement strand
ATTTAACTGAACAACTTGAGAAACTAGAAAAAGAACAGCAAACTAATCCCAAAGCAAGCAGAAGGAAAGAAATAATAAAGATTAGAGCGGAGATAAATGAAAATGAGAACAGAAATACAATAGAGAAAATCAACAAAACCAAAAGCTGGTTCTTTGAGAAGATCAGTAAAATTGACAAACCCCTCGCTAGACTAACAAAGAAAAAAAGAGAGAAGATGCAAATAAATACAATCAGAAATGAAAGGGGGGACATTACAAATGACCTCACAGAAATAAAAAGAATCATAAGATGATATTATGAGAAACTATATGCCAACAAACTAGACAACCTAGATGAAATGGACAAATTTCCAGAAACGCACAACCAACCTACACTGACTCTACAAGAAATACAAGAACTTAACAAACCAATCACAATCAAGGAGATTGAATCCGTCATCAAAAATCTCCCAGCAAGGAAAAGACCAGGACCAGATGGCTTCACAGGTGAATTCTACTAAGCATTTCGAAAAGAATTAACACCAATCCTGTTCAAACTCTTCCAAAAAATTGAAGAGGGAAAATTACCCAACACATTTTATGAAGCCAACATCACCCTAATACCAAAGTCAGATAAAGATTCCACAAGAAAAGAAAATTACAGACCAATCTCTCTACTGAACATAGATGGCAAAAATTCTCAACAAAATACCTGCAAATAGAATCCAACAGCATATCAAAAGACTTATACATCACGACCAAGTGGGATTTATTCCTGGTATGCAAGCAAGGCTGGTTCAACATAAGAAAATCAATCAATGTAATACACCACATTAACAAATTGAAGGAAAAAAACCACATGATCATCTCAATAGACGCAGAAAAGGCATTCGACAAAATCCAACATCCTTTTTGATAAAAATACTTCAAAAGATAGGAATAAAAGGAAAATTCCTCAATATGATAAAAGGCATATATGAAAAACCCACAGCCAACATCATACTCAATGGGGAAAATTTGAAAGCTTTCCCCCTAAGATCAGGAACAAGACAAGGATGCCCACTGTCACCATTGTTATTCAACATTGTACTAGAAGTTCTAGCTAGGGCAATTAGGGAAGACAAAAAAATTAAAGGCATCCAAATAAGAAAAGAGGAAGTAAAACTGTTTGTGGATGACATGGTCTTGTACTTAGAAAATTCTGAAGTATCCACGACAAAGCTACTTGAGCTAATAAATGAGTTCAGCAAAGTGGCAGGATACAAGATCAACATGTGAAATTCAGTAATGTTTTTGTACACTAGTAGTGAACAACCTGAGGAAGAAATCAGGGGGAGAATTCCATTTTCAATAGCAACAAAAAGACTCAAATACCTGGGAGTTAATTTAACCAAAGAAGTACAGGACCTATATGCAGAAAACTACAAAACAATGCTAAAAGAAATTTAAAGACTTAAATAAATGGAAAGACATTCTGTGTTCATGGATTGGAAGAATAAATATCTTGAAGATGTCAATCTTACTCAAACTAATTTATAGATTCAATGCAATACCAATCAAAATCCCAACAGCTTACTTTACAGAATTAGAGAAGGCAATTACCAAATTCATCTGGAAGGTAAGTGCACCTGAATAGCCAAAAGCATTCTAAAAAAGAAGAGCAATGTGGGAGGAATTTCACTGCCTGACCTTGAAACATATTACAAAGCTACGGTGGTCAAAACAGCATGCTACTGGCATAAAGATAGACACATCACTCAGTGGAATAGAATTGAGAATGCAGAAGTAAACCCTCACCTAAACAGGACTTGTGACTGACTGGATGTGGGATAATAGGTGGTGGAATTGAGGAAGAATTTTGAGTTTCCAGAGAGCGCTACCAAATAAATTGGAAAACACAGGAGGAAGATGAGATGGGAATGAGGGAGATGATGTTCCGCTTTGAAAGTTAAGGAATTTATGCAACGATCTTTTAGAGAAATGGATACATGGTTTATAATTGAGCAGTGAGATCTGGCCTAGAGGTAAAGCAGTTGTTTGTAAATCAGTATAGAGGTTTTAGATAAAGATTTGGGCAAGAATGAGATCATTGACACTAAATGTGTTACAACTGAAATCAAAGGCCCAGTATGGCATTCTTGGAACTCCTATAGTTAAGATTCAGGCAGAAAGATTGACAAAAGAAAAAAGAATACCCAGGGTGGTTTGGGGGAAGCTTCAAAGGAGCACTTAAAATCACTGCCAAGAAATCATATAAGAATTGAAGTGCCTCAACCTTATTTGATGAGTTCCATACCAGAGTATATGGAAGAATCAGGAGAAATAGACTTCCTGCATGACAGCATGAGGAGCTCCACCAACCTGCTCCCCAGTGAAACTGGCAAGATTACTTAAAAAAACCAACCATTTTAAATCTCTGAAAATGGAACTATGGTAAACAGTCAATGAATAAACATCTATTCAATTAAATCTACAAAAATTTGGTAGGAAAGGTGAGAAGTCTGCAGTACTTGAACCAAGATCACTTCTTCCCTCTCCCCTCTCAGATTAGTGAAGTGGAGAATCCATTGCAGATGGATGCAACCTAGAACACAGGGTACCTCTGACCCCAGCATCCAGCCAGAGGGTTTTCTTCCTGGGAGGAGCAGCATTTCAGCATGTCTCATCTTGTCCCGGCTGCCTGTTTCTGAGGCTAAGTCCTGGGTCAGTGCAGGAAGAGGTCCACTCATGGAACAGAGGATGAACCTTGGGCGTGGTACTGCTAACATGGGGCCTTCGACCACCTTGCCTTGGCAAGTATAGCAGATGGTCCATGCTGGGAGGGCACTTAACTAAGGTGGCACTCACTCAGGAAGCTGCTATTGTTTCTACCCCCAGCTCCAGAGTCCTGATCTCTTATTGAAGGAACTGACTTCATTTGCAAGAGACCATGGAAAAGTTTAAACCAAACTGGGCTCTTAAGAACAGTGGAGGTTGTGGTGAAGGGATTTGAGAGATGATTCATGGATCTAATGAAGATATGGCCAAGACTGTAAACTGGTTGGTTTGCAGGAGAGAACAAGGTAATATGATAGTTGGGAGGAACATTCCTGGGGTCATAACCAGTATCAAACACTGAACTCAGAAACTATTCTATTCAGTGGTTCAGGGTTTGATTAAATCTGTTTGTCAAGGACTTTATGGCCTAGGGCATTTCAGTGAACAGCAAAGCAACAGGAACTGGGTATGGTCAGGAAGAGGGTAGAAGCTACCTACCAAAACCACTGTCATCCCAGGGGGAAAAACCTGCACCTCCCTGAGGAGTAACATCAGAGACTTAACACTGTATGTGTCTTCTGGGGGTGGGGGCGAGGATAGACATCACTAAATTAAGCCAGCCAGTCACTGAACAAAAAGCCAAGCAAATAAAAATAAGTTCCAGAGGCGGGACTGACAATGAGGAGGTGTACCCAGAGTTGTTACAAAATATTATCCCAAACGCCCAGTTTCCAACAAAAAATTACAAGGCATGCAAAGAAATAGAAAAGTATGACCCATACACTGGGGGAAAAAAAAAGCAACAGAAACTGCCTGGGAGAGTGGACAGATACTGGATTTAACAGAAAAAGTTTTCAAAAGCCATTATGATTATGTCCACAGATATTAAAGGAATGCTTGCTTAAAGAAGTAAATGAAAGAAGTAAAGGAAGGCATAAAATAGAGAATATCAACAAAGACAGAAATTTTTAAAAATGGAACCAAGTGGAAATTCTGGAGCTGAAAAATATAAAACAAAAAACTCACCAAATGGGTTCAATAGTAGCTCTGACCTGGTAGAAGAATGAACTAGTGAACTTGAGGGTAAAAACTTCCAAAATTTATTACAAAAACAATATACATTCAGGAACTCCCAGGTAAATAAATGCAAAAAGTCCTATAGACACATCATAGTAAAAATGCTGAAAGTCAGAGACAAAGAGAAAATCTTGAAAGCAATAAGAGAAAAATGGCATGTCATTTACAAGGGAACTCCAATAAAATTAAAATGGAGGCCAGAAGTAAGTGGGATAACATATTCAAAGGGCTCAAGAAAAAAAAACCCAAAAACCACCAACCAAGAATCCTATATTCAGTAATGCTATCATTAAAAAATGAAGGCAAAATAAAAGACTTTCACAGATAAATAGAATTCATTGCTAGCAAACCCACCTTACAAGAAATATGAAAAGAAGTTATTTGATTTGGAAGCAATTGATCAGAAATGGTTAATTCAACTCCACGCAAGTAAACAAAGAACACTGGAAAAGTAAGTATGTAATTATATCACATATGCATATTAATGCATATTTTATTTAAAAAATTGAAAAACAATTATATAAAGTAATATGTATACTATATATTGCCGGGCCTGTAATATATAGAAATGTAATATATGTGCAATGTTTTTGCCAATAACAAACAAACACAAAGGAGGTGTATAGGAGCTAAGGAAATGACGAGGTGATAAATTATTACAAAATGTATTGTTGAGTTCATATCATGAATAGATGTAATATGTATAACAATAATATCACAAAAAGGGGAGAATAGAGCTATATTGGTGTAAAATTTCTCTATATCCCTGGAATTAAGCTGGTGTAAATCCACAGCTGATTTTGATAAGATATATAAATATTAACAAAAAATACTCCAAAAATAGTGAATAAATCATTAATGAAGTTAAATTTCTACATTAGAAAACACTCACTCAATGTAAAAGAAAACAGTAAAGGAAGAAGAGGAATAAAAAAGATGGCAGACGAAAATCCAACTATATTAATATTATTAAATGTGAATGGATTAAACAATCCAATCAAAATGCAGATTGTCAGAGTGGAAGACAAAAAGCTTGATTCAACTATTTGTTGTCTACAGGAGATATACTTTAGAGTCAAAGACACAAACAGATTTAAAGTAAAAGAACTGAAAATGCTATATCATGTAAAGAACCACCACAGGAGAGCTAGAATAACTATTCTATTGTCAGGCTAACTAGATTTTAAAACTATTTGTTAAAAAATGTTACTATAGATAACAAGTTTCATTTTATAATGACAAAGGGTCAATCCATCAGGAAGATATAGCAATTATAAACATGTATGCACCCTGTGGCAGTTTGAAATTATTTATGAATTCCAAAGAGATATGATGTTTGTAAACTGGTCTGTTCATCTGGGTTTGATACCCTTTGATTGTATTAGATTCAGTTGAGATGCCTTTAAATTATGTTAAGATTAGGGCTTTGATTTGACCAAGTCATTAGGGCGACTCAGTTTGAGTCCCTTGCCCTCTTTGTGGGTTATATAGCGGACACACAATCGAAGAGACACACAGAAGTAGATATACAGAGAAAATACAGAGGAAGAGGCCCCTGGAAAAGCGATGAGCCATTCGCTGATAGTTTACAGTTGACCTTGTGAAGAGAAAGCAGCTGAGCCCAGAAAGAAATGAGCCCCAGAGGAAGAGACAAGCCCTATACCAGTCTACAGCTGAGATCGGAAGGAGCCTTAAGAGGAAGAGGAAAGCTGAACCCTCGCAGACATTGCCACCATCTTGCTTCAACACGTGGCAACAGAGTTTGGTAAGGAAGTAACCTTGAGTCAGACTCTTTAGGGCCTTGTAACTGTAAGCCTCTACCCCAAATAAATACCCTTTATAAAAGCCAACAGATTTCTGGTACTTTGCATCAGCACCCCTTTGGCTAATACACACCCCAAAACGGAACATAAACATGAAGCAAAAACTGGCAGAAATGGAGAAACAGACAAGTCAATAATATTTGGAGCTGTCAATATCCTACTTTCCATAATGGCTAGAAAAACTAAATGGAAGATCTATAAGGAAACAGAAGACTTGAACAACACTATAAACGAAATAGAACTAACATGGTAAGAATGTGGAGAAGCATGGGAAAAATACAATTAATGTAACCTATGGATTATAGTCAACAGCAATACTGTAATATTCTTCCATCAATGCCAAAGATGTACTGTTTAATAAAAGGGGGGTATGGAAAAAATATACCAAATGTACACAATAGACCACAGTCAGTGGTAACAGTCTGATGATGATATCTCATAATTTGTAACAAATGTTCCACAACAATGTAGTATGTTGGTGAAGGGGTGTTATATGGGAATTCCACACATGTGCATGATTGTTTTGTAAGTTCACAACCTCTCTAGTAAAAATATATTTAATAAAAATAGACCTAACAACAACAAAAAATAGGCCTAACAGACATCTACAGACCAGTCTACCCAACAACAGAATACACATTCTCCTCCAGTGCACATGGAACATTCTACCAAACATCTAAAGAAGAATTGACTCTTTACAAAACTCCTTAAAAAAAAGAAGAGAAATGATTCTCAAAATTATTCTGAGGCCTATAATACCCCAGGGCTATAGTAATACCCCAATACCAAAACCAGACAGACCTAAAAAACTACTGACAAAAATCTCTCATGAATATGGATGCAAAAATTGTCAAAAAAGGACTTTTAGAAATGACACCAAAAGCACAAGCACCAAAAGAAAACATTTCTCAATTGGATTTCATAAAAATTAAAAACCCAGGGGTGGGGTGGGGGGTGGATGTGGCTCAAATGGTTGGGTGTCCGGCTCCCATATGGAGGTACCTGGGTTCAATCCCCGGGACCTCCCGGTAAAATAAAGAAAAATATAGAAGGCATGCATGCAGCCAGTCCCCGCATGCTGGCGTGCCAGGCCTGGCTGAGCCATGCCTCAAGATGATGACATAACAGGAGAGACACACAAGGGAGAGCCAAGACAAGACGCACCAAAAAACCAGGAACTAAGGTGGAGCGGGTGGCAGAATGCTTCTCTCCCACATTGGAGGTTCCCAGGACGAATCCCAGTGAGGACGGGAGGAGAAGGATGAGGACAGAGGGCAGGAAACAGACACAGAGAACTGCCCAGTGAATGGACACAAAACAGCAAATGGGGGTGGGGTGGGGTTTAAAAATGGATAAAGTAAATAAACCTTTTTAAAAAATTTAAAAACTTGGGTGCTTCAAAGGATACCATAAAAAAATGAAAACACAAAGAATGTGAGAAAATACATGCAAATCAAGTATCTGATAAGGCAACTGTATCCAGAATAATGAATTCTTATAACTCAATAAAAAACTCAGTTTAAAAACAGGCAAAATATCTGAATAGGCATTTCTCCAAAGACAAACAAATGGCCAATAAGCACAGGTAAAGTTGCTTGATAACGTTAGTCATCAGGGAAATGCAAATCAGTATCACAAAGAGATACCATTTCACACCCACTAGGAAGGACAGAATCAAAAAAGTCTAAGAATATTAAATGATGACAAGGTTGAGAAGAAATCGGAACCCTCAAACACGGCTGGTGGGAATGTAAAACAGTCCAGCCACTTTGGGAAACAGTCTGGCTGTTCCTCTCCTAGTTATATACAACCCAAAAATGAAAACATGCATCCTACAGTACATGAATGTTCACTGCAGCACTATTCCTAATTGCCAAAAAGTGGAAACCCAAATGTCCATCAAGGGACGAATGGATAAACAAAATGCATTATGTACATACAATGGCCATTATTTGGCCAAAAGAAGGAATGATGTTCTGATACAAAGGATATGGCTGATCCCTGAAAACACTGTGCTAAGCGAAACAAAAGTCACAAAAGACCACATACTATATGATTCTACTCATATGTAGGTCCAAAACAGGAGCATGTAGAGACAGAAAGTGAATTAGTGGTAACTTAAAAATCAGTGGAGGGAGGAAAGGGAGACAACAACTAAAAGATAGTTTCTTCTTGAGAACATGAAAATGTTCTAAAATTGACAGTGGTTGATCACTGCACACATATGTGAATAAACTAAAAACCATTGAATTGTACACTCTAAATGGGCAAATTGTATGGTAGGTAAAATCTCATTAAAGCTACAGAAGTGAGGAAATGACGACGTTTAGTGTAGACAACTTTCAAGAAGCCTTGTTGACAAGGCTTGCTGTCCTACTTTGTGGTATATTAAAACTTTTCCTGTGTCCTTTAGGAAGGATTTAGCATGGAGTAATAAAGATTACTAGCTCTTAAAATAGAGAAAACAAACATGGTAGATAAGACAAGAAAGGAACATAAGGCAAGGGAAGTCTTCGTTAAAAACTTTAAGATGAAAAAGGTATCTGGGGATTCTATATTGCAAAAGGTCTAGTAATTGAAAATTTTATCAGAATTGTTCTAGTGGGACATCAACATAATTTAAACATAGATTTATGAGTGGTTTTGTAAAAATTTCAGTTGGTGAGACAAAAAAAATTATGAGCTATTGTACTCTTTAAGATGATGCAAGTGGAGAAGTTTAAGTGTCTCTGGACAACAAAATATCAGCAATTATCAGACAATTGGTGGGATACATACCCCAAACTTGGTTGGGAATCTGGAAAGTAAAGAGACCAAAAGCCTCACTTAGGAAGGAACCTTTGGTCTCTGTGATAGGACATATGTGGAGAAAGTAGAACATCTAACACAAAAGTGATTTAAAAAACCAATAACAAACAATAACAACCAAAAACTGGCATTAAATTGCTGTACTTATTTGAAATTAATTTTGACCTTAAGGTAGTATCATTATCCTTATTATTATTTTTCCAACTAGCAAAAGGACCATTATAAATTCCCCGTGTTGCTTTCACCTAACCTTTATTAGTACGACATAAAGACTATTGATAGGTAACTTAAAAAGCAAGTGCCAACGTTTGAACCAATTTCAATGCCAATTGCTAATTATAAAAACTTGAGAGTAAACCCAGAGAAAAATATTATATGAAGCAGAGCTGCCCTGAGACAATGCACACAAACCAACACAGTCTATTTAATAAAAATATTTAATGCTGCCAAAAAGTATAAAAATACAGTAGGAATGGCAGTACAATACAAAGCAGTCTTCCCTAATTTATTTCTTTTACATCTTTCTACATTTCATACACGCATTAGAAAACGCTTGACGATACATCCAATCAAAGGGTCTGCACAGTCTTCTGCTGGTGGTGCTGTTCGTTCCCTGGTGTAAGGTTTACTTTGTAAACAGACAACTGTGAGGCAAGCTACGGGTTTATCAAGCCTCACTTTAGTTTCCGGAGTGGGCTTCAGTTCTTGCTTTGCACATCAATGGTTCAAAATTTATAGCTGTAGAATATTCTCAAGTCATGAATATTTAGGTGTCTGTCAATCTTGGCCTAAAACATAAAATAAGAAGTCATCTATTCAATTCATATTTACCAAACACACAGACATACAAAGATACTCACAAACATAAAAGGACTAACAACGGACTGAAAAGGCAACCAAAAATCCTTCCCATGTATCACATTCAACCACTAAGTGCTGCACTGTCGTCTGTGGTGAAACGGTGTAAATGCTCAATGTCCTGGCAGAACTTGTGGTGTGCGGTGGACTTCTTCAAGAATTACTATGCATTATCCCTTATTCCTCTTAACATTAAGAAATGAGCCCTATGTGAGAAACTGGCAGACAGACAGGTTTAAAAAAAAAAAAGTACCCACAACAATTTTGCAAGATTACACGGTATGTGCTAGACTTACCAATACTTTGGAATTGAATGCAAAAGTCTACTCCAATTTGGGCTTCCACTGTATAATACAGCTAAAAATTATTATAAACATAGTGTTTGAAAATAAAGTTGGTTTACATTTTTAAAACTCAGATTGTTAGCAGCATGCTTTTTACCCTGAAGGGTAATACTAACAATTAGAAATCAAGTGACATGCTATTTAAGTTATTATCAATAATAAAATAACTGACTGAATTATATTTTAATGTCCACTAGAAAAAATTAATGAGATTAAAAAAAGCATTAAAGGGAGCAGATGTAGCTCAGTAGTTGAGTGCCTGCCTCCCATGTACGAGGTCCAGGGTCCAATCCCTGGTACCTCCTTAAAAAAAAAAAAGGCACTAGACAGATGAAATGACTATTGTAAGGGTAGTTGAGTTTTTTATGTTATTTCACAGTGTTTGCAAATCACTGAACCTTTTGGGGAGATAAACAGCATTCCCATTCATCTGCCGATTCCCCTATCACTTATCTCACACACACACACCAAAATCTAAATTCCTGTCATTATTGTATCTCCATCTAGATAAATAGGAAATATAAATCACACCATACATTTAGCCAAAAGATTTAGTCAAAAACATAAAAATCCTGAGAATAAGGTTTCTTTCCGCCTCCTTCCTTTAAAGGAATATAATTGTACCAAGCAACCCTGGTGTCAGCATATCCTCTTTTCTCTGATCCTCAACACTGATAGAGAAATGTCAAGGCTGCAAGGAAAAAATTCACACCAGGTATGTATGAGCCGCAAAACTGCTATGGACAGTCATTTCAGGGACCTCTGGAACCCTGAACCAAAGGGGCTGGTGTGAGGAAAGGCATTACCTAATTGCCCTGACTGCAATAAATGTTGATCTCTCATGCATTCAGAAAACTCTGCTCTTTAAAATAAAGAAACTTAACCAAAGTGAATGAAATAATGGTTTGGTTTAAAGAATATGCTGATGTTCCAGTATTTCTTTGGTTCAGTGGTTGTTCAAACTGTTTCAGTTTTTTCAGGTAAAAACTTTCATATGCTGCACTTAAAAAAATAGATTACTTTGAATTTCAACAGTTAAGAGTAGGTGTGTAATATTTTTGCATTTAAATAAAAAGAGGTAGTGTGTGTTGCAGTGGAAAAAGCATGAGCTCTGGAGGTATCAGAGTTCTACAGACTGGTGTTGTATCTCAGCTCTGTCATGTAGTAGCTGTGCAATTCGGTGAGTTACTTATTCTACAACTTCATTTTCTTATCTGAAAATAGGGACAATGCTATGTAGATTAAACTGGCAGAACTGTACGTGTCTAACATACATTGTACTTCCCACATAGTGTGGTAAAGATCTAAAGTACATCTTTAATAACTGTAAGACAGTGTTTAAAAGAAATTCACTTTTATTTTTTCTCTGTATTACACTGGAGGGATAAGAAAATAAGATACAATTAGGAAGGTTAACTATTTTAAAATACTATATTTAAATGCAAAACTAAAAAAGGCAAGTGGGCTCATTTTTTCTGTCTTTGGAAAATCTAACATGTTCACTTGAATTCAATTTTTGCTGTTTTATTTAAAAAGGCAAAAGTAAAGCGAGTTCAAACAAATCAAATGACATTCACCATGCTTGGTGCTTTATCTGGATAAGGCAGGTCCTCGCACATTGTCAAATGGTTCTAAAAAAGGCTGGGATGGTGCATCAACCTATGGCACGAGTACAATACTTTGCTTCCTAAGCCAGCTCCATACCTAAAGCAGTGGAAAATCACATTTCCCTCCCCGTAAATTCTGTAATTCCCACATTTCACTCTCAATTATAAAACCAAAACAGAAAGAGTTCCAAAGGCAGAATTTCCACTCTTGTCTTCCAAGAGACTGCCCTGAGATGGCTAGGACCCTTTAAAACTTTTTCTCTACCAGCCTGTTACCAGTAAAGACAAAGCCTCTCAAGGCAAGTAAAACACCTCCATATGCTTAGGGAGGGGGTAAACAGCACACATGAGACAAGGGTCAGCAATGGCAGAGAGGAGAGTGAGTCTTTTCAGAACCCGAGGAGCAAGAGGAGATAATTGTTCCCCTGCAGAGTATTGTGAGAAAGCACTTGGACAGAATGGCTCGATGCTGCCCCTGGAGCAACCTGAATGTAGGAAAATTCAGAAAAAGCCCTGCTGCTAAGGGAAAAATGAGATGGCCAAACACACACCATTTTCCTAATAGTTTTTAATTTAGAACACTGCCGAAGAAGCTTAAAGTCCCAAATCTGGATGAATAACTAAATGGCTATCATCAGGACCGAGCAAAAGAGGATACGGCCAACAAATGTTCAATATCTGGACTTTGGGATTCCTTGGAAGAGCAGGGTTGATGGGCATTTACACATTTTGAGTTTCTTTCCACTAATATATCTTATCACTTATACACAGTCCCTGGAACAAGAGATAGCTGTAGTTCCCAGTACATTTCACTGTCACAGGAGCTGTTGGAGTTGCAGTCCCATAAACACTGCTTTGAAGAGAGGAATAAGGACAAATGGAATCAAATCCAAGCAAATACACTAGAAAAAAAGATGAATGAAATGGTTTTTACTCCAGAGCAAATTGTCCAGGGAATGAACAAGATCTGTATTTTAAGTCATAAAAAGATCATTTCATTATGTGGAAAAATATTAAGTTCCTATTTTTCAACATTTTATTTCTAAGATTTTTGTGACCCTATAATCCAAGTCAGTCAAAACAAATACTTATAAAAAGTGATTCTTAGAGTAAAAAGACTTTATTAATTGTTGATGTATAACTGAGAATGCAAATGGGCACTTCCACTATGCCCTTATTTCCAAATGGGGGGAATCCCCACCTCAGCTGGGGCTGAAGTAGTGACCTTGTGACCCCATCACCCTCTACTATCAGGCAATGGACCTATGCCCATTCCTCTCTCTATCCCACTGACAACCCATGTGCAGGCCCACTAGAAAGAAAAATAAACCAACATTTATGGAACACTTGAGTCCCATACTCTTGGCTGAACTCAGAAAGAAATGGACTATATACATAATGACATAAGGCTTTTAACAGACTAATTTATTTCTAATCTCTATAAGATATATGTTTTGTAAGTTCACACAAGAATCAAGGCAGGGGGACGGATGTGGCTCAAATGGTTGGGCGTCCGTCTCCCATATGGAGGGACCCGGGTTCGATACCGGGGACTTC
The DNA here is from genome assembly GCA_026826555.1 of Tolypeutes matacus. Lineage (NCBI taxonomy): Eukaryota > Metazoa > Chordata > Mammalia > Cingulata > Chlamyphoridae > Tolypeutes > Tolypeutes matacus. Next base: position 1,398,294 of record JAKSZT010021197.1, on the reverse strand, counting down.
CCGGTAAAAAAAAAAAAAAGAATCAAGGCAGACCATATTTTAAAAAAAATCTGTATAAAAACCAGGCATTTTGGAAATGTAGATCCTCATTAAAATAAATAACAACGATCAATAAAAACATTTCTAATACCACCCAGTTCTGATCTGTGTCTGTTTAGACAGAATCTAGTCTGAGAAATCTCTTCCTAAGGAAATACGATTTGCAGAAAGTTGTAAGTCTTTTTTAAGTATCCTAGTATTTATACACACGAGGCTGATCAATAGCACAGTAAAGGGATGTGGCAGTGCTAAATGTCAGGCTGATGATGGCCCAAGGACACCACCACCCACCTCATATGCTTGTGGTAAGGATTAAAAGGGTGAGAGATGGAAGATGCTCAGAACAGAGTAAACGGCCAATAAAGGGCAGTCACTGTCATGTTGAACTGAAAGCAAAGAAGGATTTGAAGTAAAACCTGGCCCCTGTCCCATGCCATAAACTAACAATTTTTAAAGCCAATATATACATTTTAAAATTTATACCATAACTCTATAGTTTATTTAAGACACAGGGGACCAGCACAAAAGCACATAAAATTAACTTAAAGAAAAACAACTTCTTCCTCTAACATACCTGTGAAGCAGAGCTAGTTAAAAAGATGATTACAAGTTGTTGTTGTTATTTTTACTTCCTCTTTTCTTGTTTATTCCTTGGTAGAAATATTAATTCAGAGCGAAAGGATCAAAAACATAGAAGACGAAAAGAATAGAGAGGTAGAAAACTTGGCAAATCGACAAAATCTCCTCTAACACATGGGAAATAGTCTTTATATTTGTTCTTAAGTTCTCTATGTACTTTTCCATGTTACTTGAATTATATTTTTACATATTATATATATGAGAGCATAAATTGGTAGGAGAGTAAGCATAAAACAGTACCTGGCCATATTTGGAAAGGAACATGTAACCAGTTGTGTAGCCAGAGAGGATGGCATTAAACCAAAGGCTGCTCTCAACTTATTATTAGGGAAAGGTAACTATCTGAATGGAAAGTAATTAGCTAAGCAAACACTATTTCCATGAAAACATTAAAGCCTCTAGTTTTTGGTTTTTTTTTTTTCCTTTTTCTTTTTTACTTCCTTAACCTATTCAAAAAGCCATACTATCTCATTAATAAGCAAACTACAAAGGTGACTTAAAATTAGAAAATATCAGTAAGACCCAAGGATACACATTTTTAAAAGTTGTACAACTCATAAAGGATTACTAACTTTGTCCTCTGCTGTTAAGAGGCAGGAACCTGTATGTGTCCTTTCTTTGACCAGCACCCTTCATTTAACACAGGCCAGGATGATGACGATGACAGTGGGCATCAAAATATACCACCACACATAATTAGTACATGGCACCCACCAAAAATATTATCACTGGTAAAAACAGAGCACTACTTAAAGCTTCTGCTGTTCCACAGTGTCCTCAAGGCTCTCAGAGGAGGAAAAATGAGACTAACCCTTACAGAAGCCCATTAACAAGAATGTGATTTAAAAAGTAAATTACAACAAACACCACCAAAGAGGACGAAAAGCAAAGCTGAAACCTACAAAAGCTGAATCCCAGGAAGCAGAGAGGCACCATGTTCCTATAAGAAGTCTTTATCACTTTATTCAAGGCAAGGCTCTCTTCCACTGGAAATTAATATGCTGTCCATATTTTACTTGAAGAGTAATGTACTTTATTTTAGCAAAGAAAAACCAAGGCAACTTAGAAAGATTTTTAAACAAATAATGACCTAAAACGTAAGGGTCTTGATGCCTGGACACAGGTCTAATGCAAACAGACAAAAAAAAAAAAAAAAAAAAATCCTTCTTACCTCCTCTCCATTTCAAGGTTATAGGACATAATGATATTGAATTAGACACAGGCACAGTTATAAAAGTCTCATTTAATATGTAGTATCACCTACATCCTGTTTTAAATATTTCAGCATAATTTGACACATTCAAGAATGCTATTCAAGTCGATTCAAGAAACCTATTTACATCAATGGTTTTCAAACTTTTTTTTTTTAAATGAAAACTGCCCCCTTAAAAATAACTAGGTCTTATACAGAAATCCTACGTGGTATATAAAGTAGATAAAGCAGAGATGTTCTGTTAAAAGTAAAGATTGGTAGCTCGGGATGCTTCCCAACATCTCTTGGTGGCCCCCCTCTCCTCTTGAAATCCAATGAACATAGTTTGAAAACCAGTGAAATAATATGTACCCTCTTGGCTTCTAGCAATTAAATTTACAACAACTATTTAAAGTTTAAGTCAAACAAGTTAAACACTGAATGAAATGATGGGATTTGAAGAAGGCAAGCATTCAAATGAGTAAATTCATTAAACAGTATGTTTTGAAAAACTCTTGAAGAAAGTTAAAGGGACAATGTAAGGTTTGCACATCATCATACTATTTATTGAAATAGAAAGAACTTGGAAAAACCTTTACTTCAAAACTTCAGTCTAATAAACTGAAATCATGGATAATAAAAAGCTGCTTCTTATTTTTATTTCCTAAATCATGTTTTACCCCAATTATAAATTAGGGTAATTACAGTGAAATTTTCACAAAAAGAAACAGTATTAATAATGGGCTTTACAGAAACCAATTTCTTTACAAAGTCTTGACAAACTGTTACCTGACTATCCCAGTAAAGAGGATTTTCCTTCAAAGGTATTTCTAAGGGAAATATTTATTTTTGTTTTTTGTTAATTGGGAAAACTGTAAAACATAAAAGAAATGCAAATATATAGTAAAAATTGCTTCTTCAGAGTTCTAATTGTTCATATCAAACTGCTCTTTAGGAAAATGGAAAATTTATCCAGTACAATTGAACCAACATACAATTTATTTTATGGTAACAGATTTTTTCAAATTGAGCTTTTAAAAAGTACATTTAACTACAAAAGATTAAATAGGTAGTTATAAAATATATTTATCCTGAAATGGTTAAGAATATAAAATGTTGATGCCCATGTCAACAGTATATCATACATTACACACATTATTTAAAGGTCATTTTCTTTCCATTAATAACGTAGATAAAACCAAATTATTTATTGCTTATATATGGTGCATGTTAAAACCCAGACAGCCTCTTAAAACAAATCCTTGTGATAAAGGACTTCTCAATCTAGACAGGTAAAATATTACGGTTAACATGTGTGAAAACAGTTGCAAAATGTACCAGTTTTTTAACAAATATTAATGTTCTTTATTTTACGAAGCCGTGTACAGTTTGGGTTTCAGAGGAACCTGCAGTGAAGAGTCCTGAGATGTTGGGCCCGTGCCTGGCAATATCACTTATAGGGTTGATGTCTACTCTACTGCACCGTTTCTGGGGTAGGAGGAGTTTGCTGCTAACAGACAAACCCTTGTGACTAATGCGGCACTGTCAGCTACTAGTGCAGAAGCTTGCTGTGCAAAATTAATTGTTTATTTATAGGGCATTTTGCTGAAAAAAGAGTGTCCAGCCAACAAAAGCGCCAACCAAAATGACCGACACAAACCCCATCTTAGTGAGAATAGGTTGCCAATATAACCACCTTTTTCTTTTTCGTTCAGTCTCATTTAGCCTCTGTTTCATCTGCTGCACCTTCTGAGCTGTGTTAGCTTTTCTGTCTTCTCGAGTACGTTTCCGTAGAACACTAGGAATAAACAAAAACAAATAAAAGGAGTGCACAGCTGAATTTCATTACTCTAGTACAGGGCACATATGCTCAAATGAAACCATAAACAGCACATCACTTTAATGTCATCCAAATAACAGAATAAAAAGGGGGAAAAGCCTCAATATTCTAAATGGTTTACAGATAGACTCTGATGTTTGGCAGCAATATCTGGTGCAACCTTATATATATATAGATAAATACTTTTTAGCAGAACCTGGAAACAAGCAAGGCGCTTTGTTAAAATTGTGAATTGTCTTCCCCAAGCCATGAGAAACACGCGTGGGAAGACCTTTCACAAAGGCCTTTCATGGCTGCTGTGTTCTTCACATTTTCACGAATTCTGTTGTGGTATCTCCTATTGCTCTGTTTGATCTGACATATTTCCAATTCCATTTCCCTATTCAATAAAGATTTTTGTTTTAATGCCAGCTCTTTGACTTTCTAGATAGATGGTTCTAGGACTACTTAAAGAAGGGTGGCCAATGACAACAAAAGTTACTCTTTCCTTCCTTTAAGAAAATCTCACAAAATCCATCTCCTTTTGCTTATTATTGCCTGTTTTATGGCAGAAACCTAATTGGTTTCCCTGACTCCAAATTACTTTAAATATTTTATTGCCATAGTGATTTTCTAAAGCATAGCTCTGATCACGTGCCTTTTTTTTTTTTTTTTTTTGAAGATTTTATTTATTTATTCATTTATCCCCCCCTTGCTGCTTGTGCTCGCTGGGTCAGCCAACCACGCCGCGCGGGCCGGCCCGCCCCCACCAGGAGGCCCCGGGAACCGAACCTGGGGCCTCCCATATGGCAAACGGGAGCCCCACTGATTGAGCCACAGCCACCTCCCTGATCACGTGCCTTGATTTAAATTTATAAAATCTAGAATTCCTCTTCACTGCCTACTTAATTAAGAACCAACTTTTTTCCTAACCAAAAATGTTTAACATGAATCTGTCATGGAGAAACTACAGAAAACTAGATTGTGGGTTATTCTAAAAAGGTCTGCAGTCTTCAAAAATGTCTATGTCAAGCAAGACAAAAAAAAAGTAGAGGATCATTCCAGATTAAAGGAAGCTAAAGAATCATATCAACCACATACAATCCATGATCCTCAAATAGATCCAGAATTGTTTTATTTTAAAGCTATAAAGGATGGGATCAGAAAAATGTTCTAAAATTAGATTAGCCATGTTTACAAAACTCACTAAATATTTAATAATAAAAACCAGCTGAATGATATACTTTGAGTAAACTTTATGATATATAACATATCTCAATAAAGCTATTTTTTTGTTTCTGTTTTTTATTCAATAAAACTACTTTAAAAAAAAAAGAAATAAAGGGGATTTTTAAAAGGCAACTGGAGAAATGTGAATACTGACCATATATTAGCTGTTTTACTTTATTGATGCTAAATTTCTTGAGTATACTGGAACCCCTAAATACTGCTGGCAGGGATGTAAAATGGTGAAGGGGCTTTGGAAAACAGTTTGATGGTTCCTCAAAATGTTAATTATTATTCCTTTGGCATTCTTCCTAAATAGCCAAAAAGTAGAAACCACCCAAATGTCCATTAACTGATGAATGGATAAATAAAATATGATCTATCCATACAATGGAATATTATTAGGCGATAAAAAGGTATGAAACCCTTACCTAAACAGTCAACTTGTTTTTTGTTTTTTTTTTTAAGATTTTTTATTTTTTTTTTTCTTTTCTCCCCCCCCCCCCCCCCGCGCTGCTTGTGCTCGCCGGGTCAGCCAACCACGCCATGCGGGCGGTCCCGCCCCCACCAGGAGGCCCCGGGAACCGAACCCGGGGCCTCCCACATGGTAAACGGGAGCCCTACTGATTGAGCCACAGCCGCTTCCCGTCAACTTGTTTTTGACAAACCTACCAAGTTAATGTTAACAGGACAAAAAAGTCTCTTCAACAAATGGTGCTGGGACAACTGGATATCTATTACCAAAAGAATGAAAGAGGACCCCTATCTCACTCCTTATACAAGAATCAACTCAAAATGGATCAAAGACCTCAATATAAAAGCTAGGACCACTCGCGCCAGGGCAGTGCGGAGCCGCGATGTGTGTTCTGGCTGCTGCGCTCCTACTTTTGGCGCTCAGCGCCGCCGCCCTGGCCGAGCCCGTGCACTTCCTGGACTGCGGTTCTACGGTCGGAGTTATAAAGGAACTAAATGTGAGCCCATGTCCCACACAGCCCTGCCAACTGCACAAAGGACTGTCTTACAGTGTCAATGTGACCTTTAGCAGCAATATTCAATCTCAAAATAGCACAGCCTTGGTGCATGGCATTTTGTTCGGAGTTGAAGTTCCCTTTCAGATTCCTGAACCTAATGGTTGTAAGAGTGGAATTAAGTGTCCCATCCTAAAAGACAAGACCTATAGCTACCTGAACAAACTGCCCGTGAAGAGTGAATACCCCTCTGTGAAACTGGTGGTGAAGTGGGAACTTCGGGATGATAAAAAACAGTCTCTCTTCTGCTGGAAAATTCCTATAGAGATCACTTCCTAGAGCTGTTTGATGCCAATATATCTGTCAGGGGGTGAGAAGGCATGGGTGGGAAGTATGGGGGGAAGAGGGGAGAAATCAAGTCTGAAGCTAAACCAGTGTCATCGACGAAAGGAATTTCCAGATTACTGTTTTATGCCTCTCGACCTCCAAAAGCATGTAAGACCCTATTTCCTGAGAGCTCAGAACTGGTTTCCTTATACCATTTGTAAAAGGGTGAAGGAAAGAAGAGAGAATGAAACTGTAGGGCTAAGGGATTGATTGCCTTCCAATGTTTTTTTGCAGTTGGAATAGGGAGGGCCCAACTAGATAGGACCTGAAGGAAGCTGCTTAGAGATATTGGATAACTTGCCCTCCCTCACAGTGGAGGTCGCATTCCAAATCCAGACCACGTGTTCCTCATCTTCAAGTGCTTCATTGAGTTCACTGCATCTGGCCAAGAAGTCTGCTGACCCCCAAGAGCACCTCCAGCCCCACTGCTTTGACAGTGGAGACTTGCTATCCAGTAGTATCCAGCCTGTCATTGGAGGTGAATTGTTCTATGGCAGAAATTCAGCACTGGGTGGCTGATTCTCTGTGGTGGTCTCATGCCCCCTTTTCTGTCTTAGGTGGCTTTATTAAATGCAACACTTGTTTAGCAGATGCCTGGTTTTTTTTTTAAACAACATTAACTTGTGGCCTATTTATGCACCTGGAAATGTGCCATTGAATAAAAACTTGTCACTCATGAAAAAAAAAAAAAAAGCTAGGACCATAAAACTACTAGAAGAAAATGTAGGGAAACATCTTCAAGACCTTGTAATAGGTGGTGGTTTCCTGGACCTTACACTCAAAGCATGTGCAACAAAAGAAAAAATAGATAAATGGGACCTCCTCAAAATTAAACACTTTTGCACATCACAGGACTTTGTCAAAAGGGTGAAAAGGCTGACAACTTAATGGAAGAAAATTTTTGGAAATCACATATCCAATAAGGGTTTACTAATAAAGAGATGTTACAACTCAACAATAAAAAGACAAATGACCCAATTAAAAAATGGGCAAAAGATTTAAACAGACATTTATCCAAAGAAGAAATACAAATGGTAAAAAAAAAACAAAAAAAAAACACATGAAGAAATGCTCAACATCACTCATGATTAGGGAAATGGAAATCAAAATTACAATGAGATATCATTTCACACCTATCAGAATGGCCACTATTAAAAAGACAGAGAACTACAATTGTTGGAGAGGATGTGGAGAGATAGAAACACTTATTCACTGTTGGTGGGAACGCAGAATGGTACAGCCACTGTGGAGGCTTGTTTGGCAATTCCTAAAGAAGCTGAATATAGACTTGCCACGTGACCTGGCAATACCACTACTGGGTATAAACTCAGAGGAACTGAGAGCAATGATATGAACAGACATCTGTACACTGATAGTGGCATTATTCACGACTGCCAAAAGTTGGAAACAACCCAGGTGTCCATCAACAGATGAATGGATAAACAAACTGTGGTGTATCCACACAATGGAATATTATGCAGCTGTAAAAAGAAATGAAGTCATAAAAAGCATATGACCAGATGGATGAACCTGGAAGACATTATGTTGAACGAAGCAATCCAGACGGAAAAGGACAAATACTGTATGATTAAGTAACTATGAACCAAATATATTGTGTAACATATTGTATCATTCAAAAAAAAAAAATCATATGTATCCAGTACATCCAATTGAGAAATGCATGTTTTTATTCGACTGTGTTTTCTTTTTCTTTTTAAGTTATTGTTCATATTTCCAATTATTAAATATACCAAATAAAGTAAAAAAAAAAAAAAAAAAAGGAATGAAGTATTGACATTGCTACAAATGGATGAGGCTTGAAATCATTATGTTAAGTAAAAGAAGCCAGTCATACAGACCACATACTGATTTCATTTTTTTTGGTAAAATATGCAGAATAGGTAAATCTATAGAGGTAGAAAGCAGATCAGTGGTTACTTGGCATTCAAAGTCTTCTTACACATGCTTGTAATCTGTCTTTCTAATCTCTTGGTATACATAACTCTGTTTTTGCCCAAATGGCTATCTGTATATCCCGTATAGCACTTCTATTTTTCTTTTCATATGGCATTTAATTTACAGTAAATAATTTTGCTACTAATTTGGATACTCATTTTACTCCATAATATATTAGTAACTTGTGGACTATGTCTTGCATATCTCTGTATATCCTATGGGGGCTTTATCCTGTCTTTTTAACTTTTCATATATTTTATATATATATATATATATATATATATATATATATATATAGGTATCCCTGGGCTATCTAAACTATATTTATATCTCCTATAATAACTTAGGAAACTCACTATGACAAACATGTACACGCCTGCTGGTGAAAATATTTACAGTGTTAAAGTTCAGGCAAAATATATATAATATAGAAAAGAGTATGGAATACCTCTGCCAGGAGCCTGGGGGCACTATCAACCAGGATCCAATTTAGA
>JAKSZT010021197.1:1261962-1389563 GCA_026826555.1 Tolypeutes matacus | reverse complement strand
TTTTTGGTATTTGGAGAAATTGGTTACAGTTTTTGGTTGGGTTTAGAACTCATTATAGTTTTTCCCATTTAAAAGAATGAAAGAGAGACTCTTTTGCTTAACCAAGGTGCACTATCTAATATAGTCTCAGGGACAGACTAGATGCAAACATGAAGGGATTCCAGAAGTAAGGACTATTCCAAATTTGTGATACAATACAATATTACTTTGCTTGGTTGGCCCTAAGGAAATTATGTCCGTATAATAGTCTGCCAAGTGGGACCTGGCCAGGTTTTCCCACACACTGATATGATTTAGGCCATAAGCTGACAAGGAATGCCGCCTGCGGAACCTGACCCATGGAAGACCATGTGAAATTCCTCATGCTAGCACACACGGCAAGTACTGCCAATACACGGTTCAGCAGGAATAATTTACACCACATGAATACATAGATGGGTACAGGAAATTCATCAAATAATCTGTACTTCATATATATCCAAGTGTTATTTATCTCAGGTTTATCGGATGCACTATAATTGAGAACACTGGCTCTCAAACTTTGACCGGAACCTATAGTAAGAAATACCTTCCCATCACGATAGAGTAACTAGACAGAGTAAATATGTAAATATATAGAATTCATATATAACATATACATATATATGAATAGATTAAAAATACTTACAGTTACTACTTGTGATAAGCCAATGATTTCTGTTCTATTTACTTCTTTAAAAATGCTTTTTATAACCCACGAAATTAATTTCATGACTATGGAACTGTAACCTGCATTTGAAAAACACTGCTTTGCAGTTGTAATACAGGGGATTTTTCGGGACTTGGGAATTATCCTGAGTGACATTGCAACAACAGATATAGGCCATTTTATATCATCATATAACACGCAGAACTGTGTGGGAGAGAGTGTGGTCTACAATGTGAACTATGGTCCATGCTTAGTGGCAAAGCCCCAGGATGTGTATATCCATTGCAGGTGATGTGCCACACTAATAAAAGATGTTTATATGGGAGGTTGTGGGAGGTGTGGGAGGTGGGGCATATGGGAATCCCTGAAATGTTTGTGTAACATTTATATAATCTAAATATCTTTTTAAAAAATTATTATTAAAAAAAATTAAAAAAAAATTAAAGTAGTAAAAAAAAAAGAAAAGAAAAAAAAAAAACACACTGCTTTGGAAGATACTCAATAATGAAAGTGAATAAAGTAAGTATTGTGTTCTATTCCTTTCAATAGTTTAAGTTCTTTTTATAAGATTTTGCTATTATGTTATTAGGGTCTATAATAGAAAGCTATATATTAATATTTATTGGGAGTGAGAAATAATTTTTGAAAGGGTAATCTTTATTTTATGTGCTGATCCCAGCTCCTTCTTTACTTTTCTATAACTTTGCTCCATCAATTAGTCCTCTCCGCTCAGAATCCTTATTTTTCTATTGGATCTCCTACTCCCACCCCCTGCTTTCAAATATTCACCAGTCTCATCTATCTTGGGGGAAAAGAAAAAAAAAGTGAAAGAAGAAAATGGCACATGTGCACTAGACACACACATACCCCACAGACCCCTCTACTCTTGTGCTATACCTCTAAAGTGGGGTGTCGATCTCTGCACTGCCAAACCTGGACAAGCAGTTTAACCTGGCCTTACAAGTGTTCATTATCCTTCCTTCACCTGGCTAAGTTATTTTTATTTTTTGTAGTATCAAGTCTAAAGAATTTTCTTTAATGTCACCAATGACTACCATTTCTATTTATAGTCCTCATTCTTTAGCAATTTTGGGACTGTGCTCCTGAGAAGTGCAAAGGACACCATTTCAGTCACCAAGTCCAGTAAGTCTGTTTTTAATTCCACAAATAGGACTAGCAAACAATCAAAAACCCCCGCAGAACATTAGGGATGTGAAAATCTTATGCTGAGGAAGATAATTTAAAACCTTATTTCATGATTTAAATGTATTATATTTGGGGTGAAAAGAGACGAAATAAACACTCTAAAACCACTAAAGCCATGAATATGCCAAGTTGCAACAAACTCTTCCAATATAATATATCTTGACACATATACTAGATTTCGCAATTCGTTCACTTTTATAAAATTTGAAGTATACAATTTCCATATTGGGAAAATACAGAAGTGAAGCTAGAAAGTCTAGGAGACATCTGACTATCTTATCTGTACATCTCAAGATCCCAATGTAACAAATATGACTACAACATAAATTTCCCACAGAAAATGTATACTTGACAGAAAGGAAAAGAAAAGTCCTACAGAGATTCAGCAGTGAGGAAGCAAAAGAGCTCATTCACTTTGCTAACAGACTTGTTCTAAAGACAATAGCATCTTAATGTGTGTGACATAATTTGAGTCTTAGAAATTTAGTTTTTCTAATTTAAAATTCTGAATAGTTAATAAATTCATATGGATTCAAACATCAAAAGGCATAAAGGGGAATTTTAGGTGATTTTTTCTGAAAGACTTTTCTTCCTATAATGGAATTAAGTTTAAAATATTTAAATTAAATATCTTACACTTTTATTAAAGGCATATTATCAATTGCATTATATCTACAGCACAACCACTATAACTATACAAATGGTAGGTTAAAGTAGTCATAACATCTATTTTCTGTACCATATTATACATTTTAGCACCTAATTATATTAACCTTTGCACTCAATTAGTATTGTTTCAAACCAGTTTTCAACTGGTTTATAACCATCAATACTGGCTTCTTAACAAGATTGAAAACTTTTGAGAATAATGATATACTAATATACTACTTACATACCCTTAGGCAATAAGTAAATGAATAGGTCTATATTACTTCACATTCTCTGAATTTATCGGGGGGGAAAAAAAGGGTGGGGGGAGTCCTTCTCTTTCCAAGCATTTCCCCACAGCCAGCTCACCTCTCACTGTTTTCCTCCACAGTATCTTGCATTTTAGAGGACAATCCTGTACATCTGTCACCTGCCAGTTTTTCTTCTTCTAAGACTATTCTGTTCCCATTGTATTTTTCAGTGATTATTTTGGTTTGTGAAATATCAAAAGCAGGAGATAAGTCTTCCTTAGAAAGTTCTTTCCACCGTTTCTAGATAGGGAAGAGAAATGAAAAACAAAGCCAAATGGTAAAAACTTGGTTTTCCTTAAATAAAAAGGATTTATGAATTGAAATTTTATATTCAACTTAAGAAAATCCTGTCATGTCCACAGATGAATGAAATATAAAAAGGCAAAACCACAGTTGTTCTAAATATCCCTATTTTAAGTTCAGAAATTAAAAACTAATAAAGAGTTTAGTATTTAGGAATACAGTATATAGTTGAATACAATAATCTTAATAAAATCTAGTGGGCTTTCACCTACTTGAGACAAACTATCCTCCATAATATTAGTCATAGTAAGATTTTAGCCCAAGCTAGAATTTGCAGGACGACAATTGTGTAACACTTGGATGTGGTCTGGTACCTTCTTGCTCCTTGCCCTGTCCTGTCTTGTGAAGAACAACTTTAAACTGGTGGTCCCCACCAGGTATACCAGCAGCTCAGGGTAAACGCTGACAGCAGGCCTGGACTTCAAAGTAGAGGACACAAAGGCAGGGTTCAGACCAAGATGAAGGGGAGAGTCCAAGCTCTTCCTCTCTGAAAGTGGAATGCCATCATCTGACTCGGGGGGCTGCTGTGCTGGTTCATGTCAAGTGCATGTGGAAGTGCCTACACCTTATCTGATTTGTTCTCATGGCCACCGTGCCTGGGCAGAGAGGTAAAGGAAGAAGAGGTATGAAGTGCATCTGGGCCCTGGAAAATGAAAGCAGGGACCCCTGCACGGGCCAAGCAAAATCACCTCAGCATGGGGACGCCACCACCCACTTCCCTGCCAATAATGAATGGCAGCCAAGAGCCAATGGCTCTGACCACCTGATGCTGTCGCACGGGCTCAGCCACGGTACACGTAGGCCTAGTCACTTTGGAAGCGGTCTGGGTCCTACTGGGGAAGCAAGAAGCATCAGACTGAATGAATAAGGGACCCTATACTTACTGCCTGAGTATCAGAATGATTTTGAACAGAGCTATAACACTGTAACTTATACTTTTCTCGAATTTATAGGACACTTGCTCCCTGGAGTTACTTATGCGCAAAATAGCACTGTTCAAAGCAATGAGTATATATTCAGATTAAGAACAAAACTCTGAAAATTCCATTCCATTCAGTGGATTTACTAGTTTCTAATCTGTCTCATTTTTTTAAAAAAGGCATTTTACCACATTCCACTTTTCCCAGATATGGCTATTTTATTAAATAAGCTGCATAATTAGTGCAGCTTTTTGTTTTTAAAAGTTGAATTCACAAAAGACTAATTGAATGTGAAATTCTACAATTTGTTAGCTCTAGTGGGTGGTGACATTACGGTCTGGGGCAATGTTGCTGGAAGATGGAGACCGTGCAGAGCTTGGCCTGAGAGATGAGGCTGGAAAGGATGCACATCCTAGGAAAGATGCCATTGACCGCAGCTAAGAAGCCCTGGAATGGAACTGAACACTCCTCAGCAAGGACTCAAACCATGTCCTGGAAGAATATTTTGCCACCAGTTAGGAAACAACTCTAATGGAGCACAAGAAATGAGATATTTTCCCTGTGGATAACTGCATCAATTTTCTCTCTTCCCTTGTAAATTTTTGTTATTCAGTCTAAACAGCATGTTTGGTGGTGAAAGACACTGGAGGGGACTTGAAGTAGATGAGACACTTATTAAGCGCTTACTGCACATCAGGCTGTGCTCCACTGCTTCACAGTGACCTTAGGAGAGGGTGCCACTGTTGTTATTATTACTACCTTACAGAGGAGTGGGGCAAGAGTGTAAGTAACTTGCCCCAGCTTTGCAACTAATAAGTAACAGGGCTGAATTAATTGTAACCAGGGGGCCTAGGTTGACTACGCTATAACCCCTGGTAATCATCTGCATTCTTTAAAAGCTCATCGAATTTAGACACTGGATAGTTTAAGAAAGTCCCCAGTAAAAATGTTAAATTGTCTCTAGAATCTATGGTCTTTTTCTGAAGTTTTCATTCTTCACTGAGACATCATTATAGCAACCTGGCTTTATACCGGGACAAAACTCAGTAATGTCAATAACAACATGAAGCCTAATCAAGTCTTACTGAACACCACTTCAGAAGATGCAACAAATTTAGAATCTGTCAACAAGAAAAGCACTAAGGGAAAAATACTAAGGGGGAAGAAAAAGAGAGTGATATTTAATGGTAGGGAATTTTTTGAAAAATGACATCATTTTACTCTGTCTTTAAGCAGCAAATCCCAATCATTTTTGCATTCCATGTATCATATAGGCAAGGAGGCACGCCAAAACCACTTGCCTCAACTTGTCCCTACTCACTGGGGACGCTCTGTTTTTCAGATTTCACTAAATTATAATTTGGCACCTGAAGGACAGCTGTCCAGAGGACAGGTCTGTAATCTTTCTTTCCATCCTGTAATCATGATGAACCGCATTCCCATGTACCAAATGCTGCTTTTAGTAATTCTCCATTCACTGCCTATAAATTCATCCCTTTCTCTGCCATTGAAGAAAGCTGGTCAAAGAGAAATAAAAGTGATGGAATTGAACTTGGAACCCAATGCTATTTTCAAAAATTATATCATTTACATTTAATACTATATTAGTAGCATCAAATTACCAGTTAGGGATCCTACAACATCAGTTCTGAATTACCAACCACATGACAGGAACTGTTCACAGAAAAAGTAACAAACTATACGCAAAAATGAAGATACCACTCATATCCTATAAATCTAAAATAAGACTGAGGGTGAATGCAGATAGGAAAACATGAGAGGAAGAATTATATGGGTAGAGTGCTGCTGAGGAGAAGAAAGTGCTCTTGAGATACAGAGGCTAGAAATTTCTCCACACAGCTATCAACCCTACACTGGAAAGAAACCTCCTTCCTTACAAGTATTAGTTTTTCCCAAAACACAGAGGTGGCAAAGAAGAGGATGTAGATGTACAAAGAGAAAGAATTCTTTTCATAGATCGGCTATCACTTCCTTGTATGTCAAATGAGATACTTTTATGGTCTAATGTGTATAGTTACATTCATATAGTTGTGGTTCTCTATGTTGAAAAAGAACTTTGGGTCTTTTTAAGGTCTTATGATTTAAAATTTTAGGGAACTTTACTTTTCTTAGATTTCTGCTCTAGGCTAAGGGTCTAGCATAGCACTGTCCAGTGAAATACAATGCAAACCACATACATAATTTACAATTTTCTAGTAGCCATGTTAAAAAAAAGTGAAATTAATTTTAATAATATATTTTAACTCAATATATCAAAAATAGGATTTGAACATATAATACTATTTTTCAAAATTATACATTTTACCCTGATTTGTGTATTAAGTTGTCAAATCTGCTGGATTTTACATGTACAGCACATCACTATTCAGACTAGCCACATTTCAACTGCTCAATAGCACATGTGGTTAATGACTATGGTACTGGACAGTGTAGTTCTAGGAGGAGAAAAGAAGGAAAGAGCTTCCAAAGGATGTGCACCTTTAGCTGAGCCTATGGAGAAAAATTATTGCATTTATGTAAAATAAACATATCCGAGTACATACATTCCAGAATACAAGCATGCCAAAATGGCCACAAACCTGGGGTAAATGAGTTAAAGAGGACTTTTACTTTTGTGTGCTATATACTTCCACATTGTTTGAAATATTTATAGCCAATTGCACTCTTTTATTTTCATTTAAAAAAAAAAAAAAAAAAAAATCACAGCACCAAATAAATCACTAGGGCCATGCTAAGATTATCTATGTTAAAATTATTTTGGGGTAATGAAATTGTTCTAAAAGTTTTTGTGGTGATGAATGTACAGAATCGTGATTATACTAAAAGCCATCGATTATACACTTTGGATAGAGCATATGGTATGTGAATATATATCAACAAAAAGGCTAAATAAATAAATAATTGTGTAAGAATAGCCAGAAACAGCAGCTATATACAGCAGGAGAAGCATAAGAGAGATTGAGAGGTAAAGAATTTTCTTGATGGTTTTTTAAAAATTATTATTGAAATAATGAAAATGCTCTAATGGCTGAAGTGATGAATGCACAACTATGTGATTATACCAAATACCACTGATTATAAACTTTGGATGAATTGTATGCTTTATTAATATGCATCAATAAAATTGATTTTAAAAAAAGTAAACACAGGCAAGAATGCCTGTGTTTGAATGGCGTGCTACCAATGCTAAACACATGGCTACAGCACACTAGATAAATTGGGACAGAAAAAATTCCTCCTAGCTACAACTGCACTGCCATAATAAAGATTCTACAAAAAAGTGCACCCATACCCATCTCTGTAATGAAAAAGACCCTCAAAGTAAATAAGCAAATATTCTAACACTAAAGATACAAAACAAGAATAAAATGTGGACAGTATATATTTTCCCACAATTACTCACTCTGAAAGTACAATCAGGAAGTCCAGGGAAAGTGCCTAAGCATACCACGAGGGCTGGGGCAGTTTGGTATGACTAGCTACTAACTTTTTTGTAAACTCCAGATTTAAGTTGGTAAAAAGCTCAAAGGTGTTTAAAAATGAAAACTGCAGAGTGGATATAGCTCAGGGGTTGAGTGCCTGCTTTGCATGTACAAGGTCCCAGGGTTCAATCCCCAGTACCTCCTAAAATAAAAATAAAAATTAAAAAATTAAAAGTAAAAAAGAGAGAAAAATTCCTAATCCTAAAATATCTGAGATAACTTTTGGTTCTCCTAAATTACAGTTCACTGCCAAAGTAATCTCAGCAAAACAAAATTTTCCTGAAGCTTGCCTTTTGAAGTAGGGTCTCCAGTTCCATGGGCTCAGTTTGTTACACAGTGAGTAGTTTTTGACTGATGTAATTGAGTATCAATGTTTCTCTTTATCAAAATTTTTCTTCAATGCTATTTAAAGATTTGAACAAAATCTTTAATAAAACTTTAAAAAATATTATTGATAAAATTTAATGAAGCTTGACTTGAATAGTTAACACTAATGATCAGGATAAAAATGTTAGCTACTAATAAACTATAGATTTAGAACACTTTAGTCTTTGAAATTTATACCACATTTAACTATTTATACTTTTAGCATTATAACAGATGGCCCGATTTAAGTCATAAAAAAAAAGCTTATTCAGAATATTCGTGTATTCTGATCCCAGAAGTAAGAAAGCCAACGAGCATGTTTACCTATGAGAACTTTATTGAAAGAGATTCCCAAAGAGGTACTACCTATTTCTGTTCAAGAAGATCACAGTAGACAAGAAATAGGGGTTTGTCGTTACCTGATTCTATTTTATATTTTATGTTATAACATGTGCTACACATAAAACACTATTTCTGGTCATCAACCTCTGAGCTTAGCTTCTACAACTTGGAATGAAAATATCTTCATAAGAATAAAGATACCAATCAGAGAAAATAGAACATTTTACTGCAATTTTATTATAGCTGCCATAAGACCTCAAGTTGCTCTTTGTTATAAAGTGAAGTATCTATTATATAAACTAAATATTCTGTAATCCCATTTCAGGTTCTTAATGGGGCAAAACTACCTACATTTTCTGGTTTATTTTAATGATTTAATGTTAAAACCTTCTGTATATGAAAATTTCCACTTAAAAATAATATAATCTTACTTGCTCAAGGGTGTGCAAGGAAAACACAGGATTTAACTTGAGTCTGAAGTATATATGAGGAAGTGAACCTAAATTTTACAATTTTAAGATGACAAGTTGGATTTACCATATTTTAAGTGAGACTTTTCAGAAGGAAAGAGAAAAATGCTTAAATCAAATATAGATATTTGATGCTAAATGTATTTAACTACAACAAAGGGGTACCATTTCCCCCCTAAAGATAACTTACCTGTATATTTGAATCTCCCTTTATAAACTTTGCTCCTTCTAGTATAGCCATATATGAAAATCTGAGTTGATCTGGTGTCTGAATAAGTCCCATTCGGTATTTTCTCATATTCAGTAAAACTTGTTTAATATTAATATCATCTCCTTTTTCCATCTGCAAGAGAGGTGAAAATAATTGAAGCTTTTTGATGTTACAGAGTCCAGAAAACAGAAGCAATACTGGATAATTGCTAACATCCTTACTACAAGGAGAATTTCACACTGCAGCAGTAACCACTGTGTATACAATAACCATCTCCCATCTTGACAAGCCATCTCCCCATACCTCAATTTGTTTAAGTAGGAGACAGATCCTACTTTTGATCCTTTGGCTGATTCACAATGGATTCCAAACCAATCATAATAACCTCATTCACTTTGGCCAGTAATTGTTCAAAGGAAAGATTTATTAACCATTTCTGGCTAATTTAAGGGTAAATCAGCTAGGTTTGGTTCTCTTCTTTTAAGAAGAAGAAAAAGAAAAAAGAAGTCTTGGCAGGAGTGAGCCTTTTGTCCACTCCCCCTCCTCCTTCATGCCTGGGCTACAGCAGCCTTCTAAAGGTGGTAGAGAAGGGAGACAGGAAGTGCTTACATGCACGATGACACTGTCGAGCTACTGCATCACCTCCGGACATTGATCTGATACTATAACACACCCACACCTCCAAAACAAAGCCAAAAATTATTTTTTGTTGTTGAAATTATGGTTGGGGGAGTATTTATTATTTGCCTGAAGGCATTCCTAACAGGTATAAACATACAATCCATTTTTAATTATCATCAATACAATAAACACTAATTTTTAAACATATCAAAGTTAATTTTCACTTAACAATCCAATTTTTTATTGAAGTATACTACATATAGGTAGAATGGAAAAGCAATTCAGTAGATGTGGCAAGATGCAACTGTTCCTAATTCCTACTTTTCAATAGAGATACGATATCTGAAATCTTCTACCAAGAGGCTTGATAAACATTCTTGTTACATCAACAATCCTGTTAAATGTGTGTGTTTACCAGTAACAATATTAAATTAACTCATCCGAGACTCTACTTTGTTCTAGCTTTCATGTTAAAGAAGTGTAAGAATGCTGAAGGAAGTGTAATGAAGTGTAGCTAATCTTGACAAGGACAGACAGCGACTAACAGGGGAAGGAAAGACAACACAGGACTTTAAGGTCAAGGTTAAGGAAAACAGTCTACTAAATGGCCCCAAGTTATTAATAATCTTACAACAAGCTCAGGAATATAGAAATTAAATTACAGGAAAGACTGAGGAATGGATGAAATGGCGATCGAGGCAGAAGTATTGTAGATGGCGGTGATTCAATAAAAAAAGGGAAGAAGAAATGACTCTGTATCCCAAGTAAGGAGAAACAAACGTCTCTAAAAGAGAAGAAAAGGTCCAGCCTGTTTCCAGGATAGGGCTGGGAAAGGGTTGATAAAGAAAAACACATTCCCTGGGGGAACAGATATGACTCTCAGGGAAATTATAACAATAACTTTTTTTTTTTAAAGAAGAGATTTTTTTTTTTTTTTAATTTACTTTTTATGTTTTTACCTCCACCCCCGTTTCTGCTGTTTTTGTGTCCATTCACTAGGCAATTCTCTGTGTCTGATTTCCTGCCCTCTCCTTTCAACCTTCTCCTCCTTCTTCACCGGGATTCGATCCCAGGAACCTTCGATGTGGGAAAGAGGCACTCTGCCACCTGCGCCACCTCAGCTCCTAGTTTTTTGGTGTGTCTTGTCTTGACTCTCCCCTGTGTCTCTCTCCTGTTATGTCATCATCTTGCTGTAGGGTTCAGCAGGGCCCGGGGGCTCACCCGCTCATAGGGCCAGACTGCTCACCAGTTCGTGGGGCCTGAAGGTACATCCGCATACCTTCTATATTTTTATTTTACCGGGAGGTCCTGGAGATCGAACCCAGGTCCCTCCATATGGGAAACGAATGCCCAACCATTTGAGCCACACCCGCCCCCCCAAACAATAACATTTATCGAGTGCTTATAATATACTGAGGATGCATCTAAATATTCAAAATTTATTTATTCATTTAATTCTCACTAAAACCTAGTGAGGTAAGTTTTCTATTACCTCTAGCTAGTAAATAAGGAAGCTAAGGCAAGATAGGAGAAGTAATCATCCAAGAAGGAAGAAATTCAATATCATATAACAATTTATATTTGGGGTAAAAAAAGAGGGGAGATGTATCATTTTTGTAATACAAAACTATCAGGAAAAAAATATTTACTTGGAGAAATCTATGATTATGATTATTATTACTTTTTAAATTGGAGATTGGACCCAGGACCTCGTACATGGGAAGCAGGCTCTCAACTACTTGAGCTACATCTGCTCCCCTACAATTATCTTTTTAAACAAAGTTAAACATACCCTATCAGTCAGCTGAAAGGTAGAGATGAGATTTTTAGGCTTATCCAAAAGAAGGAAGAAATTTAAGTTTGAAAAGCAGATTTCTGGAAAACTGACATCAGACCTTACTTCTGCCAGTGGAAACAATGAAAAAATAAACAAGACTAAAATGAAATCATAAGCACTTACCAAAATAAGACAGGTGTCTACTAAAGAAAAGGTGCCAGACCGCCCAATTCCTGCACTACAGTGGATTACTGCAGGCCCATGCTCAGGGTTCAAAGAGCCAGATTCTCTCACTTTAAATAAGAAATTGAGAAATGAAGCTGGTGATTCAGGGACTCCAAAATCTGGCCAGGTAGTATAATGAAAGTGAGATATTGTTCTGGTTTCACCACTCTAAAAAGTGAAAAATCAAGGGGGAAAAAGTTAGTTCTAATTTACTTCTTTTAAAAATCTATTTCAGAAATATTATGTGTTTTGCATAATGTTTTTAATCGTAATGGACTGTTTATACCATGAGTTTTTCATTTAGCTGTTGATAATCACTTAAACGGGTTGGGGAAGATTTTCTTTAGGGTAACTTGGAGTATATTAATAATAGCTAACACTTAAACATAGCATTTATTATTTTGCAGGCATGTTCTAAGTTCCTTACATATTAACTCATTTACAAAACAATCCTATTAAAATCCATTTCCTAGGTGAGAAAACTGAGGCAAAGGGAGGTTATATAATTTGCCCAAGATCACGCAGCTAGAAAATGAATGGCAGGGCCAGGATTTGAAGTGGCAACAGCCTGGTGCAGAGTTTGGGCTCTTAACCACTGCACTGTACTGTACATATACTGATGTTTTCTTTCACTCGTACATTATGATTTGTGGGCCCTTTAATCAATTTAGAAAAAATATTTCTACCAGTACAATTTTACACTCTTCTATGTTTTCTATTTTAAGGATTCTAAAGTTGTTGGTTTCAAAAAATATATAATCTCGCCATCTTCTGATTTATCTGTAAGATTCTGCTACAAAGGCACAGAGGAGCAACTCAAGAATTAATTGAAAGAAATAACATTTACATTTTTAATTGAAGCTGCTTTTCCCCATGGTAATAATTTCCATCCTTTGCTGATATGCTAACTTGGTTTACCAACATTTAAAATGCTTTCTGTCTTGTGAAACCTGCCTGCCATTCATTATCACTTCCGGGATATTTCTGATGATCTTTATTTCTGACTAACCCATTACGTAAATGTTTTCCCAATTTACCTTTTTTTTTTTTAATTTTTGGAATTCAGCTAAAGCATTTATTAGGTATTGGCTTGAATTAATTCTTTTTTTTTTTTTTTTTTTTTAATTATGGGTAAAAATCAAAATTCTCACAATACATACAAACCAATTTACCTTTTACCCCAATGAGCACTTCTCAGCCTTGTATGCTTTTTTTTTGTAAATGAAGTGGTAATTTTCTAACATGTTTGCACAATTTTTCAGTTGTATTATAAGACTTTCTTTTTCGGAGAGTGGGGAGCATAGAAACAATATAAAGAAATCTGGGTATTCTTAATGGCTAATAGCTAAATATTATTATAGCATCCTGTTCTCAATAAAAATTTTCAAAATTGGAAGTATAGCTTTCATTTAAAAAAAAAATTCCCAATTTTTCAGTAGAAATTAAGACTCCTGAGTCCCAGGCTCAGTTTTATGAAGTAAAGCACTGCTAATACAGTGCAGAATTTAAAGACATATTTTGATTTATAATCTGAAAATCCCTTTAATTGCTTCTACTCCTTTTTCTGAAGACACAATTTTTTATTGTGATAACTCATATATACCATAAAATGTGCCATTTTAATCATTTTTATGTGTGCAATGCAGTGGAATCAGTTACATTTACACTGTTGTGCTACCATCACCACCATCCACTGCCAAAACTTTTTCATCACCCAAAACAGAAACTCTGTACCCATTTTGCAATAGCAACCTACCCCTCTCCACCAGTTTTTGGTAACCTCTAATTTACTTCCTGTCTCTATGAATTTGCTTATTCTAAATATTTCATATAAGTGGAATCAAGTAACATTTGTCCTTTTGTATTTGGCTTCTTTCACTTAGCATAAGGCTTTCAAGGTTCATTCACGTTGCAGCATGTATCAGTATTTCACTCCTTTTCAAAGGTGAATAATATTTTATTGTATACATACCACATTTTGTTTATCCATTCATCTGTCGATGGACACTTGGGTTACTTCCACCTATTGGCAACTGTGAATAATGCTACTATGAACACTGGTGTGCAAATATCTGTTGGTCCCTGCTTTCAATTTTTTAGGTACATACCTAGGAATGGGATTGCTGGGTCATATGATAATTCCAGGTTGAACTTTTTGAGGAACCACCAAATTGTTTATCTTAACTATATACTTTTAGTAACCAATTTTTCTAAACATCCAGCTTTAAAAATTCCAAATACACTGTGATCCATAGGTTTTCCCTTCCTAGATATCAAAATTTTTCCTTTTAAATCCAAATAAAATATGCTAAGTGACGAAGCCATAAAAGGTTATGTATTGTATGACTCCATTTACCACAACATTCTGGAAAAGGCAGGGGAGGGATGATTGTAAACAGGCAGCACAATGAATTTTGGGGGTGAAGTAACTGCCCTGCATGCTGATTTCGAGGGTAAGTAACACAACTGAATGTATTTGTCAAACTCAGAACTCTACACCATAAAGAATAAATTTTACTATCTGTAAAAAAAGGGAGTAAAATTTGTTGTATTAAAAAGGGGGATTTTTAAGATTCTAAATTAAGGAGAGTAAACCCGTAGCTTCCTTTTACAAAGCCTCAGTGAACAGCCAACAACACAACACTCACATAGGAATGGGGTAAAATGATTAGCCCAGGGTATGGTTAACTCGGTCACGTCTGCCTTTCATGTTTGGTCTATAATTCCAGTGGGTGTTTTAGCCCTGTTTTTTCCTTACTGACAACTGCTCTGCTGCGGTCCCTGTACCGCGCTGAGCTAAGAGCCCAGACTGGAGAGCTGTGGCCACGCGGCCCAGCCTAGTGCCTCAGCGGTAAGCATGGGGCAGCACCGCCAGGCTGGGCCCAGCAATCCCTGCACTGTCCAATGCGCACATATGTCGTTACTGCCTGGCTCAAAGCATCTGGCTCCTCCACAACCCTGACGACTGCTTGCTTTTCTTTGCTTGTATAATGTTGGCTCAAAACTAGTGATCTTTTGATTTTTTCCAAATTCAGGTCATGCTGTCTTGGCTACTCAAAGCCAATTCCCAGAAATGCTCAGGACTGTTTGTGTAATACAGTCTTCCCTGCTAATAGATTTTTGAAAATCAACAGTTTTCTTCCCCTATGGAACCCGACTAAAGGACTCTGAGAGAGGTTAATTTTGATTAATTTACCCCTACTGAAACAAGATTCAAAAAACTCGGCTCACAATAATTCAGAGCTTTAAAGGACCATATGGAGTAATAAGAGCCACATGTTTACTACATTGTATAACAGAAAGGTTTATACACAGGTATAAAAACCCTTTATCAAAGGTTTTTCATGCTGGAAAAAAAACGGGAAGGAAAAAAAAGGACTGCCAAAGGTTACAGAGCTAAAACCAAATTCATCTTCTTTCCCAACAAGTTCTACATTTGGACTTTACAATTTGGGGCATACTCCTTGTTTCAGAACTTTGGAAGCATCCTCTCCTTGCCCTCTGTCATCAAGGCACATGGCTCCCCTCTCTTCCAGCCTCTTGGCTGTCCTAATACTTACACCTGGGTTGCAGCCCCAAACAAGTGGTTGTCTCTGTCTCCAGCCACCCACACAGGCCTGCTGAGTTCGCTTTGTAACACTTTGCTTTGTGTATCCCATACTCCAGACAAAAGTTTCAGTGTTTTGGCTTTCTAAGGCAAAGTCCCATCAAGAATTCTAAACATAGTCTTTGAATGAGAATATGAAACTCATTACATATGAAGTCCAGGCAGGTAATCTGTGAGTTGAGTAGATAAAAGATAATGGGTGGAGGAGGTGCCGTTAGGTCTACACAAGTTAAGTGTATGCTCTGTCTAAAGCCATTCCAATTCAAGTAAATAATATTAATTATAAATGATTATTATAAATAATTACATAAGGCTTATGATTTTCTAATTATAATTTAAAAATACATCTGGCTCTTTGACCCATGCCCAATTATTTTTATACTTGAGGTATACAGAAAGTACCAAGGTTATATTTTTATTTATTTATTTAGTAATTTTTTTTCCTCTTTGTTTTTATTTTTTTCCCCAAGGTTCTATTTTTAAAACAGAATGCTTTCACTGAGCCTCGGTTTCCTCATCTATAAAATGGGGTTAATAACAGTAATTATCGGGAAGCGGCTGTGGCTCAATCAGTGGGGCTCCCGTTTACCATATGGGAGGCCCCGGGTTCGGTTCCCGGGGCCTCCTGGTGAGGGCAGGCCCGCCCGCATGGCGTGGTTGGCTGACCCAGCGAACACAAGCAGCAAGGGGGGGATAAATGAATAAATAAATTTAAAAAAATCTTAAAAAAAAAAAAAAAATAAATAAATAAATAAATAACAGTAATTATCTTATAGGCTATTGTGAAGAATAAATGAAATAATGAATGTAAAGTGACCGACATATGCCCAGGACAGAGTAAATGTTTGATAGACTGGCTATTTCTGAAACAGACTCACTAAATACTTTTATTTGCCTCTAAGTGTCTCTGATCAAACATAAACCTCTCTGCATTTTCAACCTCTTCACTTACTATTTCCTCTACACCTACAGCATCACTAAGTTTGTTAAGCCTATCTCTAAAATACATTTCAAACCTGCACCCTCAATGTCCCTGCCTTAGTTCAGTCCCTCCTAAATTTCTGCCAGGATCATGGTATTGTCAGTGTTAAACATTTACTGAGACTCATTTGGAAATACAAATAGATCCCAGCAGATCAGGAGGAGAGGAGAGTGACAGGAATAGGCTGACATGGGGGGGGTGGGGTGGGAGGGCTGCATTCTAAGTAGAGAAAAGTCCTCACCCAGGCAGGGGCCCCCAGGAACAAAGGTGTTTGAGAATGTCAGTAGTTGAGCGTGGAGTCCTATGCGCCTGAGGAGAACAGAAGGATCCTTGGCGCGAGCCGGGAGACTGCCCTGTGATTCAGGATGGCCAGTCAGGAGGGAGTGTGCAATGAAGGTGGTGCCGTGGCAGAGGGGAGGGCCAAGGTGGGACAAACCACTTAAACTACCGTGCACAAATCCCAGCTCAGCATCCTCATAATTAGGCACACATCCTGTTTTGGGTAATTCTATAGGCACAGGAAAATAGAAGACAGTCAGCATCACAACAGTATTCCTGGAACTAGAAACTTAAAGCTTGCCAACAGTATTACGGAAAACATTGAAGGGGAAATAAAAAGAAAAATATGAAAGACAAATAAGTACTCTAGATGACCTGATACTTTAAAAGCCCCTCAAGAGTATCTCCATAGCTGGAGCCCAGGGGCCACTAGGAAAGCAGGGATGGAATGAATCCCTGTTCACTCAGGGGCAAAAGGTCAAGGCATCATAAACGGCCCGTGGTATGAAGTTTTACTGTGCCATTAGCCTAGAAGTCTCCTGAAGAGTAGGATCTGCTTTGGCCCCAGACTTGCTAAGAGATACAAGCCTGACTTATTCAGAAGCAAACTGGGTTCTCTGCAGCCCAGATATCTCAAAACTGACCTGCATGCTGAAGCTGGCCATCACCTCCCTACTACATCCTCACCTTCTGCCACTCCCTTGCTATTTCTTTCTCCTTTGATTTGTTCTTTTAAAACTGCCCCTTACTCCTGTAGTACTTCCCAATTCATTAGTATTACAAAGGAATCATAAAAATATCGAAAGCCAACATGGTATGGCACTGCCATGGTAGTTGCTCACCTGGCCTTTGTAGTGACTCTGTGGGGTGGACACATGACTGCCTTCATTTTACAGATGAGAAAAATGAGGCATAGGGATTAAGGGATATGACCTCAGTCATAGAGCCAGGAGTGGCATAGTCAGTATTTAAACTCAGGCAATCTGGTTCCAGAGACTATGTTTTGAACCAAATGCAATCTTGCCTCTTATACTGAGATGTTACTTTATTCTTCTAGCCTTTCTAGTTCTTAGTAAAAATTGTAAAGTATAACTTAAACGAGTAGCTGTTATTTTATTATGGTGGATTCTGAATCAGGCCAATAAGAAATCTAGTAATCATTTCATTTTCTACACTGTTGCTAGCAATTAAAACATAGTGGCTGGCCAACTCATATGATGGCCTCAACTTCAGAAAGATGCTTTGAAACCAAGAATTTTCCTTTACAACAACTAGCATCTTTTTCAAAAGACTTATCCCCATGTCATTAGAAGTTAGGAGACCTGGATTTGAGTTCTGGCTTGTCACTTATTAGCTGAATAATCTATGGAAAAAATTCTATGACCTAACGGGTTTTAGTTTTTGGTTGTTGATTGTTTTTTTCCAAATACGAAATATGGGGATAAGAATATTTACCCTATCCATATTATAGGAAAATAGTGAGGCTAAATGAAGTATATGCGAAAGTGCTTTACAACCAGATAAACAAAAATATAAAAGCCATTCTATTTTATTATTGTTTGAGGTATTACCAAGCCTCCATTTGGATTGTTTCAGAAACAGGGAAACACATCTATGCCCTTCTCCATCTAAATCAATTTTAAAGCCATAAGCAGAAAAGATACCTGGGATAAAAACCAAGAGAAGATGATTCAGAGAACGGTAAGAAGCTTGTAGAAATGCAGTTCTGTTTCTGAGAATGAGCACTGTACAATCCAGTATCAAACAGTTATTAAAGCATCTAAATGCAGTTTAAGACATATGTAAAGGGAATGGTTGATGCAAAATAAATACAGTAATGGAAATTTATAAATAAGTCTAAGCCTTACAATTCCCAACCCTGAGCATTCTTAGATGACCCAAGAGTTCACAACAAGCTAAGGAATGGAAGCCAAGGGAAGCTGGACAATAGGAAAACCAGAACCTGACCTTGAGCATGTGGCCTGGACCTACACCTATGTATGCAGAAACAAGTGAAAAAGTATTTCCACACATCTAAAAAGCACTTACATGTGTCTCTTCTTTTTTCTACAAAGCTTCTGTTGGGGTTTGGGGGTGAGGTCAGGGGTGGCTAATGAGCACCTGCTAATCACTTAATTTATTTAATTGTAACTAAAACAATATCTCATTTTCTAGACTAGATACATTCCTGAAGGCATTTTTGGCAATACAAACATTTTCCTATTGGTTCTAATAATACCTCAGAATCACTCTCATTTTATATTTTCTAGCTTATTCTAATTACGGTATGAAGAAGGTAAAAGAGATAAAGGGGAAAAGGAGAAATGTCTTGATCCCCAACCTGACAAGAGCAAGTTCACAATCCACCAACTGTATCTATCTCAACCAAGCACCAAGAAAAAATTTCATATATTTCAGGAAAAAAATCCAAGTAAATGTACTTGAGACCAGATGCCATATTTATTTCAACCATGACAAATTTCTGTGTGGTGAATCAGTTAAGTTAACCATATTTCAGGGCATTATTTTCTTGATAGGCTTGCTACTCTCAACAGACGAAGTTTCAGAAGCTCTCACTGCCTGGATGCCTATTCTGGACTGAGTGCTTTGCATACATGGCTTCATCCAATCTCCATAACAGTCCTGGAAAGCAAGTATTACAACCCCGTTTTATAGATGAGCAGGCAGGCTGAGCAACTGGCCCAAACTATAATTCTAAGTAGCAAAGCCAGGATTAAAATCCAGGGTGGCTTGATTCTAAGGCCTTCTCTCTCTTAATCCCCAAATATTTTTCAATAAAATTTCAATCCTCAAATATCAGCCTGAAGTTTGAAATCCATAGGTTCTAGGGTTTCTAGGTTTATGTCACATCAAACTTCAAAATTAATAACAAAGAATAATTCACAAAATCATCACACAAAGTCCAAACTCTGAGGCATGGAAAGAGTCTTACATTGATATTTTCTAATTGTAGTAGATGTACTGTATAATATGATTTCACATCTTCTGACAAGAGCTTCACACTGAATCCTGTTTCTTTAAACAGCATCTCTCGGTCATCTTTTGTTGGCCAGTACTGTGCACATTTAACCTAAATTTAAAAATAGGTATATGATTTTTTTTTTTAGTTTACAGATATTATGAAGCCATAAAAAGTTGAAAAAGGAAAACAAACCATACACACACAAATATCTCAAGGATCCAAACCTGAAAATAGTCACTACTATATTAGGTATTTGATATTTTTGTAAGAATGATATTTTATAAAGCACAATTATAGAATGTTCTTCTAACTTAAAAACTAAAAACACCATAAACAGATATCATGTTGATAAAATAAAAAATGAATGTCATTTCTAAAGCATGATAACCTATATTTTAACATCATATTGGCATTTGCTTTATGTTTCTGAAAGTATCAAGTTCTTGCCAGAATCTAATCTTCAAACAGTACTGGAGAGGCTTTATTTTACATGTGTTTTCCACAAATATCTATGAATTTGCTACTAAATACTACAGATCTAGAAATAATTGTATATTTACTTACTAAATTTAAATTGGGAGAGAGAAGATATGCTCCCTTGACCTAGGGATGTTACATTTCGGCAGAACTAATGATACAGAATTCAAATTTGTGACTGTAAAAGCATCTTCCCGAAGCCAAATATGAAGCCAACAGACTGAGGCAAGGTGAGATAAAGAGTCATTTCATTAGAAAAAAAAATCCTTTTAAAAAATCCTTTCTCCTTTTCCAAATCACAAATAGCTACAAATAAGAATAAAAAAGCCTCTGAACAAATGAATACTATAACTTAATATTTCAAAATGTGTTAAAAGACATTTTAAAAAGGATACAGGAAATTAAATAGCATAAATGAGAATAAGAACTCAGAAATGAAGTGACAGAAGACAGAAAAGAATTACAAATAATAGAATAAATAATTTCAGAAATGAAGATTAAACCAGATGGAACAGGAGAGCAAATAAACAGACAACACCTTGGGGAAAAAGGAGGAAAATTTTAAGTTAAAAAAGAAATGCTGAGAGAGAAGGAAAAAAAAAAAGATTAGAGAGAATGTGACAAATACAGAAGACAGGCAAAGAAAATCTAACATATGTATAATAGGAGGACTGAAAGAAGAAAACCTAAGCAATCAAGGAAACAGAACAAATACTAACAACTTTAATTCAAGAAAACCTTTTTTAAAAAAAAAGAAAAAAAGATGTAGAATCACACATTGAAAGAGAACACCATGCACTTAGAAAAAAATGACCCAGAATGACCAATACCAAGACATATTTTGGTAAAATTAATGGACTTGGAAGAACAAAAAAGTTCTTGGGACATCCAGGTAAAAAGAACAAGTGACATAAAGGAAATAACCTAAGATATCCATTTCACTTTAACAGTAGTTTGTAATGCCAGTAGGAAATGGAGCAATATATTTAAGTTAAAGGAAAAGCAAATGTGAGCCAAGGATTTTATCTTGCCAAACTGATTTTTTTTTTTTTTTTTTTTCTTCAGATAAACAGGGGTTGGGGATTAAACCCAGGACCTTGTATGTGGGAAGTTGGTGCTCAACCACTGAGCCACACTGGCCTCCCTGAGTCAGCCTTTTCATTTGTCTTGTTCATTGGTTTCTTTCTTTCTTTCTTTTTTTTTTTTAGGAGGCACCAGGAACTGAACCCAGGACCTCCCACATGGAGGTGGCAGCTCAACTGCTTGAGTCACATCTGCTGCCTCAAACTGACTTTTAAAGTATTAAGACAGCAGACAAACGGTCATCAACATATAGGACTATTATAATGCCAGTGAGCATTTCTTAGGAATCCTCTAGAGAATGAACTTTAGACCATCAGAATGACTGGAAAGATGTTAACAAAGACTGGTGGTGAATATTAAGTATATATTTACATGAAGAACTAAGATTAAATAAGAGATGTAAGGCAGAGACTATAGTATGCTATATGCTCTGATGATGGAGATAAAGTACAACTGAAAAAAAAAAAAAAGTGTTCTAAATTTCAACTGGAAGTATGAGTATGAACTTTCTTTATACACACACACAAACACATATTTTTCCTTAGCTCTGTTCACTGAAAAGCCCTAAATACAGTAGCAACAGCCATTCTTAATTTTATTGTAATCTTCAAATACCTTTGTCCATTAAAAGGAAACCGGGGGACGGATGTGGCTCAAATGGTTGGGCATCCATCTCCCATATGGAGAGACCCGGGTTCGATCACCGGGACCTCCCGGTAAACAAACAAACAAACAAACAAACAAAAAACACAAAAAAACAAAACGGGAAACCAAGGTTTCTTAGAGAAATGGCTGGCTCCAGGTCTGGGGCAGAGAGAGCACAAAATGAGCCTGCAACATGTAGTCATCCTAGAGAGCAAGAAAGCTATTAAAGACTATTAGATATGGGTTAAAAGGATTCAGGGTGCAACTTGAAGAGATTCCTGATAGCCAAAGATGAAACAATTTGGCCATCAATGAGGCTATCAACTGCAATGAAGCAAAAGGAATCAAATATGTTTAAATCCATGAGTTCAAAATAATTCAGCCCTCTTTGTCCCACTAAAAAAACTAATTAGTCACCTGTTGAGGACATAAGAGAATCAACTCTAAAACTGCTTTTCCTATATAAAAGCAGGCAACTAAGTAAAAGGGAAGTTTCCTTTTATAGAAGTATTCCAACAAAAACTGAAGAAGGAATGACAGAATTGGAATACCACCATTTTGTAAACCCTAATGAATTAAGGATCTAAGCAATGCCCAATAACGGCTGCTAACGATTTAAAAAGAAAGAAAACCAGATGTTCTAGACCCCCTGATAAACAATATACCACCACCCACGAGGTCATCTTCCCCCCAAATAATTATATCTGCACATTATTAAATATCTACATCCAGCCACAATAAATATAACTTCTGTTTCGTGGAAAAAAAAGGAAGATAAAACTTACAAATCATCTAGTCTGCACATGTTGCTTGAACTGTTCAAACCAAAAATGTCATCACAACTTAATTTTTAAATCATACTGAAGACCATGAAAAATGACTATAAATGACTATCCTGACACTGCTGGACATTCTGGTACATCAATGCTACTTCAAGATTAATGAGATTAGAAAAGGCTTATCAGGACTTTTACAGTCATTGACAAACCCACAACTATGAATTTGGATGAAAGAATCAATAATCTGAAGAAGTAGAGCAGTCCAAGATCCTAAAGCTGAAAGAGATCTTATTGATAATACTTTCCAATTTGACAGAAAAGGAATCTAAAGCTACAGAAGTTAAAAGACTTAATCAAAGTCACACCATTAACTGGCATCGTGCTTAGATTGTTAATTTAAAATTTCAACAATTTTATTCTTTCCCATATTAATATTATTGGCTTAAGAGCCAATAATAATTTATAAAGATGGAAAAAAAAAAAGCAGTCATTTAAATTTTTTTTTTGTACAAAATTTCTAAGACTTTGATAACAAATTGGAAAGATTCTAATAAAGCCTAGGGATTCTAAAGATCTATGTATCACTACTGGTGATACATAGTATTTGTTACATTATATTTATAGCTTAGAGCTAGTAGCCTGCAATTGTTATTTAAATATTTAAGGAAAAGGATCTATTAGTTTTTCCTGTCAGAAACATCCTGACCACTAACTTTTAGCAATTAAGGCCCAAATTAATGAATGGCTATCTCAAAAGAACTATGAATACATTATAAGCTAACGTGCAGTACACTAAGTTGTAAATATTAAATATTACTCACTGATTCTTTCTCCACAACTCGGTTCAGCATGACAACTGCTTTGGTCTTTTGCTGCCAGACCATGAGCCAGAAATGACAACATGTATTAGGAAGTGGACCCTGTAAGAACAATGAAGAAAAAGTAAATAAGGGAAAGGGGATGGAATAAAGCAAGGCTCAATGCAAAACTTCTGGTTTGAAAATAAGTAAATCAAGATTTTACATCTACTTGAATTAAAAAATCTACCTGTACTAGTTAGGATTTTTGGTTATAAATGATCAAACTGACTCAGGTGGCTGTCAGAGTTGAGGGCTGGAGGACGGGGTTCGTATAGGAAGTCAGAGTTCAAACACAGGCAAAGCTGTGCCTACAAGAGTCTGCTCAGGACACAACTCCTGACACTGTCACTACTGCTTTTGCTGGCACGTCACACTTGAGGTTCTGCATTAGCTCCGCATAATCTATATGCAAACCAGAGTCAAAATCATGGGCAGGAATAGCTGACTGGTCATATTCTAGGTGCAAAGGTGGGTAGAGGAAATTTCTGACCACTTCAGCTTCCACAACAGAAAGAAAGGCCATAGATCCTGGCAGTTCCACAGAAGAGGAAGTTTGTACCATCACCGGGCAACCAACCAAACCAAGTCAACGACAAGAGTATTTTCCAGAAAAAGTAGAAATTATCAAAGTGCCTGAAGCACTACCAAACTGTTCATCTGCAAAAGCACCTGTGTGTGGCCTGAGTGGTGGAGTGCTTAACAGAGTAAAAGTGGCAACGGTCCATAAGACAATATACATAGGGGGGAAAAATCAAATATTATATACCTCTAATTACCTTCAGATTTCGCCTAATGATAGCACAGGGCAGAAGGACAAGTAAGATGAAAAGGATAGGCCCAAATTACAAGTAATTTTAAATGTGGGAAGGTTGAATGCGTGAGTTTTACTGTATTTAGAGTACCTTTGAAGGAGCATTCAATTCCAGAGGCAGTGTGGCTGTGTTGTGGGCAGAACCAGGAGCAGGGCCAAGCCTGCCGAGGGTTCCAGCTCCACATGCACACAAGGGGTTTTGAAGCACTGTGAAGGCAGTTGGTACTCTCGGTACACAGCAGATGCTGAATGAGTATTATTTGAATAGCTAAACTCTAAGGTTCTAAGTTATAAAAATGTTAGAAATTTTTTGACTTCTGTGAAAACTGCCACCTGATGTTTGAAGACACTATTCTCCTCTCTCAATGTATGAATCTATTCTTTGGTCTACTTCCAACACAAACCAAACAGTCTAATGGTAAAAAGAGCAATGAGAAAGACCCTGTGGCAGTTTGATATTATTTATGAAATCCAAAAGAGATATAGATAATGTTTGTAAACTGGTCTCTTCTTCTGGGCATGATAACCCTTTGATTGTATTAGATTCAGTTGAAATGTCTGATTAAATTATGTTAAGATTAGAGCTTTTGATTAAAGTGCGACTCATACCTTTGTGGGCTATATGAACAGATGCTCAATCAAGAACATACGGAATTAGATATATAGAGAAGATACAGAGGATCCTGCAGCCTGGGAAGAGAGATGAGCCTGATAGTTTACAGATGACCTTGTGAAAAGACCAGAGCAGCTGAGCCTGGAAAGAAACGAACCCCAGGAAGATAGACAAGCCCTATGCCAGCCTACAGATGAGATAGGGAGAAGCTGGGCTCACGGAGCCTTAAGAGGGAAGAGGAAGGTTGAATGAACCCTCACAGACGTCACCCGCCATTTTGCTTCAACATGTGGCAACAGAGTTTGGTGAGGAAGTAACCTTGAGTTGGCCTCTTTAGGGCCTGGTAACTGTAAGCTTCTACCACAAATAAATACCCTTATAAAAGCCAACAGATTTCTGGTAGTTTGCATCAGCACCCCTTTGTCTGACTGATATACCACTCCCCCTGCCCCCTAAAAAATGGATGAAGAAATTCAACAGTGAAGTTAGTCTATGGTTCACATACACACACAACACACTCACACTCAGACACACCCATACGCCAGTTCCATTAGTGGTTCTGAAAACTAAATGATAAATAGGGAAGCAGCATGACACAGTATAAAGAACTTTAGGCTTTTTAACCAGGGGGAGTTCAGTTCATCTCCAGCTTTCCCACTTATTAGCAATACCAATTTTCTTCATCTGCAAAATGGAGGTAAAATGTTAGGGGGCCAATATAGTAAAAAAAGAAAACACACCTAATTCATAAAACTCAGAAGAAAAAGATACGTAAAATAATAAGTAACAAAAACCAATCAAACAGCTGAAGTGAAACATTTGGTGTCACTAGTTTTCTCTACCCTTTGATATATTTTCTGAGCATGTACCCTGCTCAAAACAATGTGCTTAGGGTACAAGGGCAAAAGGGCGACTCAGGTGCAGCCCCAGCCCTCAACAAGCCTACCAAGCAGGAGAGGACAAGTGTGTGTACGACCAGCTGTAACACATCGAGGACAAAAGATGCAGAGCTCCATAGAAGTAGATCCTCAGGTCTTCAGAAGGGGGCGCTAAGAAGGGTAGCAGAGCTGAGCCTAAAAATCGAGGAAAATTCTGAGGGGTGAAGTGGAAGAATGGGGAGGGAGTAAGGGTCCATTGCAGGCATCCAAGCATAAATCAAGACACACGAAAGTTTAGGGTGTTTGGGAGAAGACAAAAAGATCTGTGAGGTAGAAGTGAGGCTATGTCACAGGCTACCACATGACACAAAGCTGGGATGGTAGGATAGACACCAATAGACTGGGAAGGGTCTCAAAGCCAAAAATAGTAAAATCTTAAGAGGTAAAGTAATATGATTGGATTTGTATGTTACAGAAATAATTGTGGTGGCAAGGAGCTAAATGAAAAGTGACTGCAAATACAGCTCTGATCTACAACGTCAGATGATTTGGGTTCAACTTTTGGCTTTGCCTTACCTGTATGACCCTGGTAAAGTTACTTAATGTAACTTTACCAGGTATTTGTCAGGGATCTTCTCTGATTCCTCAAGTATAAAATAAGGATAACAACAGAGTTCGATATAGAGGGTTGTCCTCAGATTTAAATGACACAAAGCATGTAAAATACAGGAAAAAAATGTTATATAACTGTTAGCTGGTATACATTTTATTTCATACTAGAATGTCAAGTTCATAAGGGCAGAGATTTTTTTTTCTTCAGTCTGTTTTGTATTCAATAAATATTTTTTAAAATGAATGAGTATTGGGAAGCGGCTGTGGCTCAATCAGTGGGGCTCCCGTTTACCATATGGGAGGCCCCGGGTTCGGTTCCCGGGGCCTCCTGGTGAAGGCAAGCCTGCCCGCACGGCGTGGTTGGCTGACCCAGCGAGCACAAGCGGCAAGGGGGGGATAAATGAATAAATAAATAAATAAATAAATCTTTTTTAAAAAAATAAATAAATAAATAAAATAAAATAAAATGAATGAGTATTAAACAAAGTGGCAGGATCAGGATTTGAGCACAGATAATCTCACTCCAGAGTCTTCACTCAAGTCTTAAGATTGTTTATTCAACCTTTCAGAAAAGGATAAAAACCATAGTTTCAGAGAATTGATATCACAAGTCAAGACTGAAAAAGTGAAAAATAACAAAACAGCACTGTTCCAGACAGCACTATAAGTCAGACTCCTTATTTGATAAATGAAGGGTAGCTGGGATGGATAAGCCAAGATCATTTCTATTTCAACTCAGAATGGAAGAAAAACACTCAGTACATGAAAAGGTAATCAGGCAGAAGGTCCAAGGGGGCCATAAAGGCATCTGCATCTGTCTAGTCTTCAGGGACAACTTTTCTCAGCACCCTCGTTCTACCCTGAGGACAGGCATGCGCCATCCATAGGCACTGCTGCACTCTCTGAAATACACGTTAGACAGGGTGGTAGAGAACACTAACAAAGCAAGTGTTTGTGTCAAATACAGAGCGGTGAAGATACCGTATCTGAAAAAAACTGGCCTAAGCCACTTCATAAAAATTTTCCTTCCCGGAATGTGTAACATTAAACATAACTTTATCTTAAATATACAAAGCTTCAAAACATTATTTCTATAATTAATTATATAACCGAAAAAAATCTGAAATAGCAATTCATTTCCAAAAGCAGTCAAGATATACTGTTAGCTTTGTTCTGACACAGAACAACCACAATACTTCCTTTTCAAGCATCTGCTGCACATAGTGCCACTTGCCTGTGTTAAGATGTAACTCCTCTCCGCCTCTTCTATGTTGACTAAGCTGGCATTAATATAATCATTTTCAGCATTCTGCAGCTTGACACGGCTGTGATCATCTGAAACAGAGAATGATAAACACCAACTGGCACTTCAAATTGGTCACTTCTTTTTAATTTTAATGTTCTAAGTATTTATAAAGTGAAAAAAGAAAAAAAATGAAGAAAAAACATAAATTAGCACTACAGGAGAGTTGAGCCAAATCCTAAATTATTCCCATTTTTTAAGGAAATACAAACATAATCCTCGTTTGTTAGCCTGGTATTAGAAGGGAAGGGCTTCTGTTTCTAGTACATTAGCTGTTTTTTTTTTTTTTTTTTTTTAAGATTTTATTTATTTATTCATTTATCCTCCCCTTGCTGCCGGTGCTCGCTGGGTCAGCCAACCACGCCGTGCGGGCCCGCCTTCACCAGGAGGCCCCGGGAACCGAACCCGGGGCCTCCCACATGGTAAACGGGGAGGATTGAGCCACAGCCACTTCCCACATTAGCTGTTTTAAGAGTAGGACATAGTAAATCAAATAGAGCACATACCTTCCTAGAAGTAAAAGGATCACTTGGATTCTTGGTGTCTAAGAACTGACTCTGACTGGTCTACTTAAATAACTGGCCTCAAACGGATGAAACTGGATTTCAAGGGAAACTATAGTTCATTTTCTTCATTCCTCCAGAAATCTGAATTCAACTATATTCAAATAATTTTAGCATAAACTATGCTTAGATTAAGTACTATAAATATTTAAATATAATTGGAGTATTCCAATTCTTAAAAGAGACAGCTGAAGATGCTTTATTACTTAGTGTGTAACAGTTTAGATATAATTCCAGTGTTTCAAAGTAAAAATCTCACAGATTTAGAATCTGTGCTAATTTAAACATGTGGTGTACAGAAATCTACTTGATAGCATTTCCATGGGAAAGGAAGACAAGCATAACACAGGGAAAGCACATGAATAACAACAAAATTAACATTACTAACAACAAAATTAATATTAACTTAGAATCCTGAACATACAACTGTAAGAAGCATATAACAAAATTAGAAACTGAAAACATGGTGTTTGATGTTGAACTCTGGAGAATACATTCTGTTATAAGCTGCTCCTTCAGTGAAATCTATACTAAATAGCCACTTCCCCCATTTTTAAACTAAAAAAACCTCTCTACATTATCTCTATATGAAAGAAAATGTTAAATGGTTTTAGTTTCACACTTCAATTTATCTGAGATGTTTCTGCTGGACTGAACCCAAGACCTCTGTAAATATTACATGTCATTTGCCAACAGGAAAAACTAAGATCTTGTTATAGTAAATCACACATACTAGTGTTCTCGGAAAGATGATGTCAGCAGGCACTTTTTTTTTTTTTTTTTTTAAAACAGTTTAATCACCCTTTAACTGTTATGTTATATGATATTGTAAGGTCAGCTACCTAATCAACAAAATAAAGACCACATATCTCCTAGAGAACATGTACCAAAAGAATAAGGCATGCTTTTATAATGCTAATAAACAATCTCTAAAATTCAAGTTCCGCTAAAATATAATAAGAAAGCAATGTGTTTCCTCATGTTGCAATCTCAGAAAGAACACAAACCCCAAACGCTAATCATATCCATTGCACAACTGAGAACAACACAGATATCCATAAGAAATGGGAAAGTTATCTTATTAGCATGCTGGGAATCCGGTTATCATGCAAATTACCACCAGGCCACTGAGGAAATGAGCCTAGGGAGAGCCTTTCCCAAGGTTAGGAAGTACCTGACACCATGCCCTCAGGACTTACAACCAGAATTCACGGCTATTTTCCCCTCTCACTTTAAAATCTGTACTAGGTGTGTCCCCACCCCACCCCTGCCCATACAGTAACCAGGTATGTGCTGTGGGATTTCATGAGGTGACCCAAAGGGCTTCCTTACTGCAGTGCCAGGCTGGGGCCCTGATTTCCCTCTAACATTTACTCATATAGAATCACAGCAAAGCAAAGGCCACTGGGAATTTTCTCAGGAAGAAAAAAAAAAAAAATTTTTTTTTTAAATTTGCTAGCAAATAGCACTATAAAAGCACTAAATAAATAGCACTAAAAAATCCTTGAGAAAACTATAGTTATTCAGAACTAGCCACATCAAATGTTGATTAACCTGTATTTTCTTCTCTGGAGTGGTTAAAAAACAACAACCCCTAATCACTATATATTTACTTATTCTTTTTTACTGAAAATATTAATAAAAATTTAAAGTATACATAAATTTTGATTGAGAAGCATGTAAAGAAAAAACAGAGTTTCTGGTGTTAACTAAAACACATCACCTTAAAATAGCTATATATAAAGATAGGAAGTAGACACATTTCAGGAAGTGAAACTAGCAAAGCCTTTTTATGAGAAACCATGACTTTATGATTTACATTTTCTAGCAAAAAATAAAGAGGGGCCTGTCTCCTTCCCAATTAAAAGCTACCTAACACATACAGGGTTAGCACATCTTATTTTTTTTTTTTTTTACCGGGAGGTCCCGGGGATCGAACCCGGGTCCCTCCATATGGGAGACGGACGCCCAACCAGTTGAGCCACATCCGACCCCCATGGTTAGCACATCTTAAATCCCACCTGAGCAGCCACCTCTCAAGAGCATGCTTCCTTAAGATCTGGGGAGGCCAAGGCTTTACTTTTTTTTTTTTTTTTTTTTTTTTTTTTACCATCAGTTTGCCCAAAATCTGTGAACTGACCCTTCAGTAAAACCCAAACCAAACTTCTGACTTCTGAATTAGAAAAAACAGCAAGTTACAAGCTTTGCCCTCTCTCTGTTTATTCTGCCCAGGAACCTCTGAAATGAAATTAATAAAAGTGACAGATCCCCATAATCTTTGGACTAAAGTAAGCCCCAAAGCCCACAATATTTCATCATCATTCCAAGTATATAGTTATTTTCCTCTTGCCTATCTTTTAAAGGACCCAGCAAAGGGAGAAAAATGAAGATAGTTCAAACTATATTGCATGAAATACCACAAAAGCAACAAAACCACACTTCCACAGGAAATCTTATTTCTCAACATCTAATGACACCAGAAGCAGAACTATCAAGAATATATACTTTTTTCTCTAGGGCACCATCTGTTCTTAATTCCTGTCACCAAGTGAATGAAGAAATGCAATATCCACCAGCCTTCAAACAGAATTGTGGTTCATAAATTGGATAAAAATAAAGCAAACCTCTGATGTGGATTCCTTCCACCTCCCACCATCAAACGGTATGTTTTCTGAGAAATGGTTTCATCTGTCAAGAAATGATGAGCTCTAGGCGTGGTCAGCCCAAGCTGACAATACAGATTAGCTTCCTCTTTCAGTACTGTCATAATAAGCTTTTTTTTTTTTTTTTAAAACCCCCCACTGGTTTCACCTAGTTTATCATTATAAAGACATCATTTTGGAAAATCTTTCAGGTCAAATAGGTAGAAGGATTGATATTCATCATAGCTATCTTCAGCAGATGACACTCAGACAAGGATCAAGAATAATTACATTATAAATTGGGCAAAGAAAAGCTGAATCTATTAGTACAGAATTTACAGTTTACAGTTGACCTTTTCCCCTGATTTTCCTATTCTCAACAAAGGAGTACACAAAGAATGGTGTCCATACTTATATGGTGCTTTTCTGCCAAGAACTCGAAGCATTTTATAAATGGGTCAACCCTCTTCAACTCTGAAGGTAAAACAGTTGTGAATAAAAAATTATGAATTTTCTTTCATAAATAAGCGAGTCAAAAGGAAAGCTAAAACTAGAACCCAAGTCACCATTAGCACCACCATATTAACAGAGAAGAAACACAAACTCTAAGTATGCATAAAATATTAAATTTTCAATTACTTGCTTTGCAAAGATAATTCTATTTGATGAATGGTTCCTGATTGACCACACTAACTACAACTCCTATATAGGATTATTTAGTGCCTATGACATGCCAGGGACTGCACATTACATGATTCACCTCTCAATTCTACCCTTATGAAGCTGATATCACCATGTCCAACTGGCTGACATTCAGAGACAAAGTCCTTAGTCTAAAAGAACACGACAGATAAGCATATTCAAGCCAAGGTTTGTGCAATTTAAGAGACGACTACCTATTTCCCACACTACATAGTCACTCTCTGATACATCTGCCTGATATATTTTACCATCCCCTACATACCCTAAATACTTCCTGGCCTTGCCTTTCACAAGCCGTTCTCAAGTACAATTTCTACCTTCACCTCTGGCACACACACCTCAATGCCTTGAAGAGCCAGCCTATGCCTTGTCTTCTCAAGATAGCCTCCCTAATGGTACCCTGATGGCCTGCCTTTTATCTTTAATACCGTTAGCACTCATATACAATTTTCAGTCAAGAAACATATTTTAACATATTTTAGGGCCAGGCAAGACATAAAGATGAATTGCTTTGCCTCCTTAAAGCTTTTTAAAAGGGAAATAAATTCTATTAAGTGATAAATCCCAAGAATGTATCTAAATCCCAAGAATGTATCTTACTGCATTAAGTGTTGTGGGAAGGAAGCTTCACCAATTCATGTCTGAATAGGCCTAGTGAGATGAGCAGGCTTTGCTATGTAGGTGAAGAAGGGGAGGGGAACATTTCAGCAGGAGGAGGGCACAGAAAGAGGAATAAAAGGGAAGAGTAATCATGCAGGAATGACCAACTCAGAAAGCCTGAAGAGCTGGGCAGATGAGAGAGAGGTCCCAAAATACGTTGAGGCCATACTCTGAAACACCTGTCTGCTATGCAACAGGCACAGGCAATGGGACCTCCATGAAGGTCTTTAAAGGACAATCATATGTGACCTTCAAGAAAATGACTACCAGTAGTGGAGAGGACAGACTGGAACAAGGAGGAAGACAACTTAATACACTGATACTACAACAGTTTAACCAAGAGGTAATGCAGTGGCAGTGGGAATGGAAATCTACACTTGGAAAGATTTCCAAGGTGCACACCATCATGGATTAGCTAATAAAACACATTATTTTGGAATCACCCAGTAGGTTCAATCTTTAACAAACAATAGGTGGACTGTCCTGAAAGACTTCAATCTCTTTTAATTCATCATAATTTAAAGTTCTTAAACATTATCAAGACAATGCTATTGATTAAATTCTGGATCCCACACGTCTCCAAATTGATAAGGTCTTCTTTAACCTATCCCAAAGAGTTTCAGCAATGAAGAGAGCACTTGGGAAGTATTTCTACAAAATAGTTAACATTCACCAATGTAGTTTGGAGACTAAACACGTTTCCTCTTTGAAAGCATGTATAAAATGAGACATACTAAGCTTCAGTTTAATATATTAGTAAGCATCTTACCCTTTCTTTCAAACTCAGAATCTCTTAGGAAAGGTGAAGCCTAAAAATTGAGGGTAGAACTTCTACCAATAAGGACACAATCCTCTTTAACCACAGTACAACCATCAAAGTCAGAACATTATAGTGAAACTTTACTACCCCAGACCCCACTCAAGTTTCACTGACTGTCCCAATAATGTCCTCGAAATACAAGATCAGGGAGTGGATGTGGCTCAAGCAGTTGAGCGCCTGCTTCCTACAGTGGAGGTCCCAGTTCCATCCCCAGTGCCTCCTAAAAAACAAACAAAACAAAACAAACAAACAAAAAACAACTCAAAGGAGCTGATGTGGCTCAGTGGTTGAGCACCAGCTTCCCACATATGAGGATCTGTGTTTAATCCCCAGCCCCTCAGAAAAATAAATAAAATAAAATAAAATATAAAATAAAATACATACATACATACAAGGGTCATCATATCCAGGATCACAAGTGGCATATACATCATGTTTATTTAGTCTCCCGCACTTGGGACCACACTTCAGTCTTTTCTGGTCTTTTATAACGTTTTTCTTTCTTCTCTTTCTTTCTTATTCTTTTTTTTTTCCTTTTTTTGTTTTTAAAAATTTTTTTACCTTTATTTTTATTTTTTATAAGCTTTTGAAGATTATATATAAGTCAGTTGTTTTACAGAATGTATCTCAATTTCAGTTGTCTGATATTTCCCCATGAATAAATTCAGGTTATGCATTTTTAGTAGATTTATCACAGAAGTGATCACTTGTTTAAAGTGGTGTCTGCTAGGCCACTCCACTTTATGGTTACTATTCCCCCCACCCCTTGTATTTAATAAATGTTTTATAGAGAGACACTTAAAGACTATATAAATATCTTTTGCCTCACCAAATTTTCACTCACCAAGTTTAGCATCCATTTCAAAATTTATTAGTTGACATCCTCTACACTTTATTTCTTCATTTATTTCTTCATATCACTATAGACTCATGGATTCCTATATTGTTCAAAAGGTTATAATCCATTATCATTATTTATT
Source organism: Tolypeutes matacus (assembly GCA_026826555.1). Taxonomy (NCBI): domain Eukaryota; kingdom Metazoa; phylum Chordata; class Mammalia; order Cingulata; family Chlamyphoridae; genus Tolypeutes; species Tolypeutes matacus. The sequence continues at coordinate 1,355,693 of JAKSZT010021197.1, read as the reverse complement.
TTGATGTTCAAATTATCTCAGATTTGGCCAGTAGACTTCAAGCTGGCTTCTGTGTCTTTCTAACACATCTCCAACATTTTTAAAAATATGTATTTTTTAGAGAAATTGTGAGTTTATAAAACGATTATGCATATGTGCAGAATTCCCATACATCACCCCTCCACCAACATCTTGCATTGTTATGAAAGAACATCATCAAAATATTACTACTACCTATGGTCCTGTATTAGTCAGCCAAAGGGGTGCTAATGTGAAATACCAAAAATGGGTTGGTCTTTATAAAGGGTATTTATTTGGGGTAGAAGTCCACAGATACCAGGCCATAAAGCGTTAAGTTTCTTCTCTCACCAAAGTCCATTGCCATGTGTTAGAGCAAGACAGCTGCCAACGTTTGCCACGGTTTGCCACGGTTCAGGCTTCTGGGGTTCCTCTCTTCCCAGGGCTGCGTTTCTCTCTGGGCTCAGCTCCTGGTTCCTCCACAAGGTCAGCTGTAGACGATCAGGCAAACGGCTTGCTTCTCTTCTCCTGGGGCCTTCTTTCCAACATCAAAACTGCTTCTCAAAAAACTGCTTCTTCTGTCCTTTGCCTTGCCTTTTATATTCGATTCTCCACCCACCAACGCCCTACTGGCCCAGTCAATGCCCTAATCATAACTTAATCATGCCCAGATTAACAGATCAGTTTATAAGCATGATTCAATTATATTTTTGGAATTCATAATTACATCAAACTGGCCAACGGCTATACTCCACCCTCTGAACTCCAAAAATACATTACAACATTCAAAAACACCTTAAATTAGTAACAATTCAAGCACAAAATCATATCATAGGCAGTTTAAAGAAATACAGTTTGTCTTCAGGCAAAATCCCGTCTGCTGTAGACCTATGAAACTTACAAAACCATTTAACTGCTTCCAATACACAAATGGAAAGACAAAGGATAAACATTTTCAATATCATAAAGAGAAATCTGGATGTTAAACATGAGTCATGGATCCTCTACAGTTCAGTAAACCTGCATGGTATCCTCCATTCGATTTCAAAGTCTGAGAGTCATTCTTAAGATGATGGTTTCTTCTCTTTGGGGCCACATGGGAACCCACCCTTTCCACAGGCTTGCCCAATGACCATTTTCTTGGTTCCACCCTCATCAAGCATCTGGGTATCGACCAAGCTCCAGACCTCACTCTCCAAGAGTGTTGGAGTGATTACCACACCTTACCCAATCTTTGGGTTAGAGTCTTAGCCCCCCTAATACCGCGAGGTGAAGACAACATTCCCCCTAACCTTTGGCATACAGGTTCAACCCTCTCAGAGTAATGGGTTGAACACCTGGCCTTCTCTAATCCATGGGGAACAGGTACACCCCTCCCAGACCTATGGGGTGTTGACCTTAACTGCCCTGATCTTTGAGGAATGTGCTCCATCCTCCCTGAACCCTGGGGTGGCAAAACTCTCCCAGAACATTGGGTGGCGACATCCACCCTCTTCAACTGCTGGGAAAAACTCACTCTCTCTGTACATATGGGTGGGGCTCCTCTCTTGGCCCAAGGAGATGTCTTAATCCCAGATCTCTCTTCCACGGTTTTCTTCTTAAAGCTGTTTCTCCTTCAATCTCTCCTTTCCATGTCCTCTTTTGTCCAAGCTGACAGTGGTTTTTTTCTCTCAAAAACTTTGTTGGTTTTGCATGCAGGAAGCAGGGGTCCAGGCCATCAGACATTAAGACTTTCCACAAGTCTTTCCTAGATAACTGCATCTTCAATTCTGATTTACAAGTTCCAGGTTTAGCTAAGTCTTCAAATGGGGCACTTTTATCTGGGAAATTGATTTCCAGAAATTTGGAAGTTCTGGATCAGCTTCTGTTTTCTTTGTGCCCAAAAGTTCAGTCCTTAGTATATTTCACTCATCTAGCATTTTGCTATAAGCTGCAAGGAGAAGCCAAGCCACATTCTCCAAGTTTACTTTGGAAAGTTCTTCAGCTAAATGCTACGGTTTGCCATTTTCAAATTCTGTCTTCCATATAACACCAGGAGTCAATCTTGCTAAGTTCTCTGCAACTTTAAAACATGGATCACCTTTCCTCCAATTTCCAATAATAGTTTCATTATTTACTTCTAAGGCATCATAGAAAGTCTCTTTAGCGTCCATATTGCTATCAACAGTTTCTGCAAAGCAATCTTGGCCTTTTCCATCAAGCATTTCAAAATTCCTCCAAAAAATACCCCTTACCCATTTATAAAACCATTCCAATATTTTGGTATATGCAAAAGCACTTCCCCACTCCTCGGTACCACATTCTGTATTAGTCAGCCAAAGGGGTGCTAACGTGAAATAACAAAAATGGGTTGGTCTTTATAAAGGGTATTTATTTGGGGTAGAAGTCCACAGATACCAGGCCTTTTTTTTTTTCTAAAAAGCAAACGCATATAAATAAAAGTATAAGGCAGCAAGATTAGTGTCAGAATAGAGGGATAAATGAGGCATTACAGGAGCAACCTAGCCACTTCCAGGGAGCACATACACAGGGAGGATTTCTCAGAGGATCGATAGCTAACTGCAGCTTAAAGACTGAACAGGACTTTAATGAGGAGCAGGAAGTCCAGTTCAAAAAATAAAATAAAATGCTTGCACATGCTAAGGAATCAACAGAAGTTCAGTGAAAGAGGAAAGAAAGGTGAATGGGGGGAAGAAGGTGAGAAAGAGGAGGAATAGGGGCAAAAAATGAAGTACACAAGAGCCCAACCCTCTATAACTCATTCACAAATGTCTTTAAAATATGTTAATGAGAAATGCACACTCTGCATGAATACTTCCAATAATGAGAGTGACCAGTTCACAGGGTTTGCTGGTAAACAGTTCTTAAGGATGAGAAAGATCCTGCTTAAGCTAGCCAGAAATTAACCTAAATAGGATTCACAAATTCTAGTTCTATGTTTTGGGCTTATCCAGAGAAAAGGAATTCTTTTTTCCCTATGAAAAGTCCTTCAAGTATCTGAAGTCAGCTATCATATTGCTCCATTTAAGTTTTCTCTTTCCCTATCTGAAAAAAATTTCTAGTTTCTTTTCTAAGAGTTCTGGTTCTTATTCCTTGGCTCTACTCAGTGCTTCAATGGCCCACAGAAATACATTATTAAAAGCTAAAAGTAGCCTTGATTGAGCCTGATTAAAACTGAAGATTGAAAACAAAGAAAAAACAAAATTTGAAGATAAAACCAAAGACCAAAGTCTTGACAGATGAGAAAACCTTTGAGAAGCCGTTTACCACAATAAAATAAAACAAGAAAAGCTACTGACACAATGGATTTTGAAAATGTAAAGCACTCAGTAAATGTTTAGCCTTTATTTCTGCACTTTAGATGGGATAATGGAGAATGTTAGCAAGTATTTACATAAGTTACTATGAAATATAAGTTAAATCTATACTTACTGATTACTATTATATAATTGAGTTATCTAAATCTGCTAAGAAAATTACAAGTTCTTTCTTGTAATACATAAAGTTTTTTTTTTTTTTTTTAAGATTTTATTTATTTATTCATTTATCCCCCCCTTGCTGCTTGTGCTCGCTGGGTCAGCTAACCACGCCGTGCGGGCGGGCTTGCCTTCACCAGGAGGCCCCGGGAACCCAACCCGGGGCCTCCCATATGGTAAATGGGAGCCTTACTGATTGAGCCACAGCCGCTTCCCAAAGCTTTGTTTTAATAATTCAAATAGTAATATAATTTGACTTACAGTTCTGAAAACATTTCTTAATAATATGTTGATTTGTCTGTACATAATTTTAGGTCATCTATGAAGACCAACATATCAACTATAATTGTGGTGGTTTTAAAACATGTCCACAAACGCTTTGATACTCCTTCCATCAAATGGGGAAGTCTATTTCCTCTCCCTTGGAATACTGGGTGGCTTTAGTGATGATGTATGACTTCTAAGGTTAAGTGATAGAAGGCAATTCAGCTTCTGCTTAGCTCTCTCCCTTAAAATACTCGCTTTTGGAAGTCTGCCACCATACTGTGAGGAAGTCCAGACCACGTGTGATGCCACATGGAGATGTTTCAGCTGACAGCCCCAATGGAGGTCCCAGCCTACAACTGGGTGAGGAAAGCTTCAAGGTGATTCCAGCTCCAGCCACTACCTGAACTGCAAATGAATGAAAGACCTTGATCAAGAACCACCTGTATGAAACTCCTCAATCCCTATTTGTAAGCATAATAAATGACTTACTCTTAAACCACTGTTTTAGGGTAATTTATTAAACAGTAATAGATAAAATGACAGCTTTGTTTCTTTCTTTCCAACGCAATGCTTTTATTTCTTATTCTTCTCTTACTACCCTGGCTAGGACACAAAGTACAATGTTAAAAAGAAGTGGTACTAGTAGGCATCCTTGTCTTATTCCAGATTTAAAAAGAAATGCTTCATAGAACACATATGAGTTTCCTAGAGCTGCTGAAACAAAGTATCACAAACTAGGTGGCTTAAAATAACAGAAATTCATTGTTTCTCATTTTTTGGCAGGGCCATCCATGCTCCCCCTGAAACCTGTAGGAGAGAATCCTTCCATGCCTTTTCCCAGCTTCTGGTGGCTGCCAGCAATCCCTGGCTTGCAGCTGTAGCACTTCACTCTGCCTCCATTGTCACATGCCCTTTTGCCCTCATTTCTACGTCTCTTTTCCTCTTCTTATAAGAACACCAGTTGTAATGGATGAAGGGCCCACCTATTCCAGTACAAACTCATCTTAACTAACTCCATCTGCAACGACTGTATTTCCAAGCAAAGTTACAATCTACAGTACTAGGGGTTATGACTTCAGCATATCTTCTTAGGGGACACAATTTAAGCCATAACACATGACGTCATTAAAGTGATAATGTTGCAGGTGTCTCTCAGATACCTTATATTAGGCTACAGAAATTTCCTTATATTTCTACTTCATTGTGTTTTACTTTGTTTTTAACCACAGCAGAAACTGATTTTAAATAATCTTTTTGCATCTGAGATAATCATATGTGATTATCTCCTTACTCTTGTTACTGTGATGAAATTCCTTTATAAAATTTTCTAATGTTAAACTACCCTTATAATCCTGAAATGAACTCAGTATGGACATATATATATACACACACACACACACAAACACACACATTGCTGAATTCAGTTTGCAAATCTTTTGTTAGGATTTTTACACCTATATTCATGAGGGAGGTAGGCCTGCAATTTACATTCCTCTTACTGAACGTGGTTTGGACATCAAAGTTATATTATGCCCTCATGAAATGAATTGGGGCAGGGAACGGATGTGGTTCAAGTGGATGGGCGCCTGCTTCCCACATGGGAGATTCCGGGTTCAGTTTCTGGCGCTGGCTTCCCACATACAAGGTCCCGGGTTCAATCCCCAGCCCCGGTACATCGGAAAAAAAAAAAAAAAAAAGACAATTTTCCTACACTCATCTGTAAAACAGCCTGGTAAAACCAGTTGGGCCTGGCATTTTCTTTGTGGAAAGATTTTTATTCATTAATAGTCACAGAACCCATTTGGATGTGGTAGTTTTTCTTGAATCAGTTTTGGTAGGTTATATCTTTGAAGAATCTTTCCATTTCTTCTAAGTTATCACATAAAATTGTGTACGGTGTACCATTATCTTTTTAATTCCTTTTACCTCTGTATTTATGTCCCCCCTTTCCCTGTTAATTCTGTTTATACGCACCGTTTCTCTCTGTTTTATTTTTCTTGCTCAAACTTACCAGTTATCAAGAACCAAATCTTAGCTTTGTTGATCCTTCGTACTGCATCTTTGACTCTATTTTTCTGCTCTTGTTTTTTATCCCTGTTCTGCTTTTTTGGTACTTACTCTGTTATTTTTTCTCTAAATTAGGTTAGACATTTGGCACATTAATGCTGAACCTTCTTTTTAATATTAACATTTAAAGGAACATATTTTCTTTGAAGTACTCTTTTTGGTGTTTTATGCAAGTTTTGATAAGTAATATCTTATGTATTTGTTTACTTTTTTCCATTAAGATTTCTTCTTGACCCATGAATCACTTAGCAATGTTTAAATTTCCACATTTATGAGACATTTTTATCTTTTTATTGGAACCTTGTATTTTTATTGCATTATGGTCAGAGCGTATGCCTTGTACGGCAGCAAGTCTTAAATTGTTAAGAATTACTTTACTGCCTAGATGGCCAATTTTTAATAAATACTTCATGCAAGTCCTAGAAGAATGTACATTTTCTAATTGTTTGGTATAGGGTTCTATATGTTTTTCTTATTAAATTAAGCTTAAATCTTTTATTTATGAATATTTTGTCTTATTAATAGGTATATGACCATGAACTTGTCAATTTCTCTCTGTAATTCTATCTGTTTTTGCTTTATATATCTTGGGCATTTTTTTTCTTTTTGAGGTACTGGGGATTGAACCCAGGACCTACCATGTGGGAGGAGGGCACTCACCCCTTGAATCACATTGCTCCCTTGGAGCTATTTTATTAGGTGCATACAAATCTCATAGCTGATACTTGCATTTGCATTCAGAATAGCTATGCCATTTGCTGAGATCTTTTTTTTAGGAAGGAGAAAAACTAAGGGTCTGGAAATTTTCTTTACTTCCTGCCTGCCCAGGAACTCATTAAATAAGTATGTTTCATTGTGGATCTTATTTTGTAGCAGCAAGGGACTATGGAATATCGAGCCTAACATACTCTCAGAATCAGAAGTCTCTGTATTACTTTTCTTTATAAACTGACTCTTTCAGAGCCAGGGAAAAGAGGCAATACTACCAAAGAACCACTGGTACTTCCTTTTAGATCATGGGTTCTTAACCAGGTGTGGAAAGATTTCAGGGGGTCTGTGAGCTTGAATTGAAAATTTTAAAAAATTTATTCTTGTGGGACATGTTGGTGCAGGTGTGGTATATTTATTAAATAATACACAGTACAGTGTAGACTAAGAGGTCCATGGTTTTTACCTGACTGGCAAAGGGGTTCATGGAACAAAAAAGGTTAAGAACTCCCAATCTAGAGTGAACAGTAAGCTGGGATTTCTACCTGTACAGCAAATAGTAATGAAGATTTCAAAATCTGACAGTAGCCTTGAATAGTATAAAGACAATGCCCAAAGTGACTATTACATTCCACTCCTCTCACCAACCAACTTCTTGTCCACATCTTCAACACTTGTCTCCTAGACAAGTGAGACAGCTGAAGTATCCTTTGATCATGGCAATTTTAGGAAGATTGTAGACTTTTTCAAATTCTTTCTATTTCAAAATATCCCTTTTTCATTTGTATTTTAGTGTCTAGTCATACTGAGTCTGAGGTGGCTACAGGACTTCCAGACAGAGATGGGTAACTTGCATAAATGTGTCTATAGCTAAGAGGAGAAAACTAGGCTGCAGATGAGATACAAGGACAGAAGCAGAGAGATGGCGACTGAACCCAGAGAAGCTGAGATTATTCATTCAAGTGTTAAAAGTGCAAAGGAAGGAGAGACAGAGCTCTGGGGGGAAGACATGAAAGGAGCAAAGAGAAGAGAAGCCCCCAAAATGGAGGAGCAGGACAGACAGGTAAAAGGAAAATCACAAAAAGGGTGTTAGGGAAGTGAAAGGAGGGAAAATTTCAAAGAGGAGGACAGAGCCACCAATGTCAGAAGTCACAGGGGGCTGAGATAAAAGACCACTGGAACGCCCACACTGTAGTTAGAAATGTGGAAACTAACAGTGCTGAGGTTGGAAGAGAAGCACCAGCTGAAGAATGCAGAGGTGATAAGGATGGAGAGACAATAGTGTGATAAATCTTTTAAGACTCTGGGTGTGTGAGTTCTGTGTGTGTGTGTGTGCGTGCATGTGCACCATAAAGGTATGAGTTTGTGGGAGTGGGGTGAGACGTGATGGTTGAGATAGCAAAGACAAGCATAGTTATAGAATATGGTTCATGAAGAGGAAAGAGGAATCAGGATGCAAAAGATCAGCCTAGGAGAAAAGGAGGGAAGGCTTTCCTCCTGGGAATCAAGAAAGGATGAGTATAAAGGGAAAGGTATTTCATGATCGTAGAAAATGAAACTAAAGACGGTCATTTCCTGATTTTCAAAAATGTTCTCTATAAAGCAGAGAGCAAGATCACCTTGTGAGAGGGTAAGAGAGGGGTGGGCTGGGGTTTGAGGCTCACTCAGAGGGGAGCAGCATTGACCAGTTTAGAAGGACAGCTGGCAACACCAGGGCCCAGCTCGTCCTAAAGCCCATTCACCTCAGTGGCCCCAAAGGTCAGAGATGAGATAAGTCCAATGATTCCAAGGTTGGGGTTTCATGAGGCAGGTGGAGTTAAATGTCCACAGAGATTATTTTTAAAAGAATAGCAAGAAAGTTATTAAGTTGTAGGTAGGATAGGGAAGAAAGCAATATACTAAAATAAGTGAAAAAGTCAGAACTAAAGAGCTTGATGAAGAAAAGAACAGGTACCTTGGGAGTATAGAGTGAAAAGGTGGAACAACAGAAAGTAGCTTGCAGAGCAGCAGAAGATTTCAGGAGGATCACTGAAGGTCAAAGCCATTGGAGTGAACTGTAAGGCCAGTGTTACATAGTTCCTCCACACAGACACTGAAGTCACCCAGGATAAAGAAGGTGCTGGGGAGAGGAGAAACCTCAGCTCTTCAGAGGCAGGGCAGGACTACCAAATCCAGAGAGGATGGCTACAAGAAAGGATAAGGATGACTTGTCTAGGTTGCACAAGCCTTTAAGGAGACCATTTTAACATACAGGCTGAAGAATAACGGCTTGGCCTAGGAAACCCTATGGTTACACGGAAAATGAGATTGAGCAGCCTGCCCATGAGAGAGATAAAGAGATGGTGGATTGCTCAGGGGTAGAACCAGGCTTCTTCTAGGGCAGAGAAGTGGACAGAACATTCACTGAATAGGTTAAGGTAAAAAGGAGTTTGCTTACAACAGGGTACAATTCCAGAGGACACTGGAAAGCACTGGCAAGAAAGCCAGCTGTGGGAGACCAGCTGGCGAGGAGGGAGCACAGAGGAGAATCTTTTCAGAGGAAGAAAGGCCTCTTTTCTAAAAAAGGCTAACCACTTTCTTCACCAAAGAGACTGGTACTAATGATGATGGAAGTAGAGGTGATAAATACATTTTAAACAGAGGTTCCCTGGACCATTCAACTAGAGATGCCCTGGGGGTCGGATGTGGCTCAACTGGTTGGGCATCCGTCTCCCATATGGAGGGACCCGGTTCGATCCCTGGGACCTCCCGGTAAAAAAAAAACAAACAAACAAACTAGAGATGCCCAATAGGCAGTTGGGTATATAAACTAAAGCTTAGGAGATAAGTCACAAGAGTTTTACTGGCTTCTACACTAGAGAGTAATTTAAGTTGCAAATGCCTTAGTTTTTTTTTTTTTTTTAAGTGTCTCAGTTCCAATTTTTTCTTAATTCCTCCATTTAGATCAATTTGATCAAAATAATGAAGGGAGGGAAGCGGCTGTGGCTCAATCAGTAGGGCTCCCGTTTACCATATGGGAGGCCCCGGGTTCGGTTCCCGGGGCCTCCTGGTGAAGGCAAGCCCACCCGCACGGCGTGGTTAGCTGACCCAGCGAGCACAAGCAGCAAGGGGGGGATAAATGAATGAATAAATAAAATCTTTAAAAATAATAATAATAATAATGAAGGGATTCAAATATATCTTAAAACATCCAATGACTGCACTTACAACAAATACGTAAAAATTAAAGTCCGCTCCAGGGATTAGGGAAGAAGGAGGAGGCATGGCTGTGGCCACAGAAGGGCAGCACAAGGTCCCTGAGATAGAAATGCTCTCGTCTATGGTACCGTACATGTGAATCTACACGTGTGATGAAACTGCAGAGAACTAAACACACATGCAAATAAGTGCACAAAAATTGGTGAAATCTGGATGGGTTGTATCAGTGTCAATATCCTGGTTGTGATATTATGCTATGGTTTTGCTTTGTTTTTTTAAGGAGGTACCAGGGATTGAACCAGGACCTGGTACATGGGAAGCAGGTGTTCAACCACGGAGCTACATCTGTTCCCCAATACTAGTTTTGCAAGCTGTTACCACTGAGGAAAACTAGGTGAGGGGCATACTGCATCTCTCTGTATTATTTCTTAAAACTAACTACAGGCAAATCTACAATGATCAAAATTGTACAAAGCAAGATGTACAACAAAGCAAGATGTACAACTGGTAAATACTGTCTTCAAAATTAATGGTCAGGGACGTGGGTGTAGCTCAGAGGTTGAGTGCCTGCTTCCCATGTACGAGGGCCCAGGTTCAATTTACAATTCCTTCTAAAAAAAAAATTTCATGATCGACATGAGAGGATTAGTCGCTCTAAGCTCAGTGATTATCAACCAGAGACTGGGAGAAGGTAAAGGACATGCATTAGAATTTCTGCTCTCACTCCCGTGGTGAGCACAGGTTTTGAGGAAGTTTGTCACATCTTCAAGTGTGTGGCAACTGAAGAAAAGTGAAGAACCACTCTTCAAGCTACTTATCTTTACAAACATTTCTAACTGGTAAGGAAAAAAGCATGTAAGAGAAACATAATATTTAAGATGTGATTTAAAATAAATGCGAAGTAATTTAAGAGATTTCTTCTCATTATATTTGCCCAAAATCAGCCAACACTCTCTTCATGAAAACATACTTGGTAAACATGAAGAAACACATTCTCTTCGTATAAGACTAAAGATGTGGCTTTACTGTCAGCAACCAATGGATTCCCAGCGGTATGTCCACCCTCATAAGTATCTCACCTAAGGAATACAGTGAAAGACAGCAGGTAGAAGTGCCAAGCCAGTGGCCTTGGAGAGAGTGAACAGGAGACCTTGGCACACAAGCACCACATCCTAGTCAAGGCGAGGAAAGAACCACAGACAAGTAGAAACCAAAATGGGATAGAGTAAAGAGTTTTTTTTTAAAGTCTCTACACAAGTAGACCTAAAGAGATAACCTATGTTTAGTTCACTAAAATCAAACATGGGGAAACACTGTAGAGTAGGAAGGCAGCCTAATATAATATTTGAATGAGCTGTATGAAGTACAACAAAAACACAACACATATCTCTGGAAAAATTAAATCACTTAATGATTTAATCACTTAAAAATCTTAATGATTTTTAAAAACCTAGTACTAGAATTGTTCACCAAATTAGATATACATCTCTACTACAAAATTAAATGTCCAATCAGAGGGGAACTGTTATGTAGAAAATGGTATAGCATTCAATGGACTATTAAAAAGCCACTAAAAAAATGTGTTTCTGATAGGAAAAGGTTTACATATATCGCTAAATAGGAAAACAGCAAAATTAGTATGTGCAGAATTCAAATTCTGAATTGAAAAAAAAAAACAATATATTTATGTTTATAGAGAAAAAAATACCAAAAGAATATAAACCCCCAAATTTTTGTTTTTAAATTATGGGCTTTTTACCTTAAACTTTACTGTGTTTTACAAGTTTTCTGAAGTAAGTTCCTAATACTTTGTAATTTGAGGTGGGGAGGTACCGAACTACATGAAAAGGAAACATATATGTGTATATGAATATACACATATATGATATAATTGCAATTAAGGAAAAATTATGCATAAGAAAAAAAAAAAGAGGGAAAAACACCAAAATAATGGTGACCATGTTTGAATCAAGAAAGTATGTGTATTTTTTTTCCTTCTACTAATCTATGCCTTGAAAAAAATGTTTTAAAATAATGTGTTATTTTAAGATGAAGAAAACTACCAGCTTTCTCAATTTTGGCGCCAAACCATCCTTTTTGCCAAATCCTGCCTCCTAAAACAAACCAACATACACATGCACACAAACCCACAAGTACTTACATGGGCTTACATCTCTGTATCTGTTTCGATTTCTGTTTTCTGGAAACTTGGCCACTCTATGAGGATAGTCATGGGACTCATTTCGAATTTCCTTAAAATAACAAAAATAAATTTTAATATTCCTCCTAAATTTTATATAGCAAAACAGATACTTTCCCAGTATTAAAAAAAAAAATTGTTGAGCCCTTATAATATACCAAGTACTGTGTAAAGCACTTTGTATATATCATCTCATTTAATTTTCACAAACTACATGTGGGATTACTGGCTTTATGAGAGTAAACAATCAGCAAAGGTCACAAAGCTAGTAAGGTGGCAGACCCCAGGGCTGAACCAAGGTCCTGCAGGCACCAACACCTATAAGGCAGACATTAAATACTTCATATATTTTGAATTAACCTAATGGAGGTGTCCAGGTTTAGCCACCTTGCACTCAAATTTCTAACTCTTATAAACATCACCTAAATTTGGAGTTTCTGGCATAAAATTTTTATTTCTTCATACCTCATAAATGTTACTTTATTTTGAGCCCAAAATATCCTCAAAACTTATTTCTAGAACCATAAATTCTTAGCAACAACCCTGTAGACCTGAAGCTCATTTTAAGACCCAAAGGGTTCTCTGTACTGTGCTTTTCCACTTTATAAATAAAGCCAATTTGTAATGTAAAGTCCCAGGGGTCAGTCAGGGATGTGGGAGATTGAGTGATGAATCCCAGAAAACACATGTTCTTAATATTAACCCACATTCCTATCAGAGTGAACCCACTGTAAATAGGACCTCTTGGTGTTATTTTTAGTTAAGGTGTGGCCAACTGAAGCAGGTTACTGATGTCACAAAAGTGAGTAAGGAGAGGACACTGCCATGTGATGGGAAAGCCAAGGAACCCCAAGGATTATGAAGAGCCAGCACCAGAATGCGAGCCTATTCCTGGAGGAAGCAGGCCTTCTAGCCTCAGAACTGTGAGACAATAAATTCCCATTCTTTAAGCCAACCAATCCATTGAATGCTCTTGGTCATAGTAGCCTAGCAAATCAAGACAGGGCATGTCTGTACTAACAGTGAGCTCCCTGGTGGATCTAGCATGACCAGGCTTTAGCCCCTAAATGGATTGCTAATTTAAGAATTCTGATAGAAACAGAAACATTAAAAAATAAAAATAAAAAAGTGTTCTAAGAGCTTTGTTCATGCCAACATGCCAACACATGAGAAAAAAATTTTTTTTAAGTTAGACATCAGATAGTTTTGTAAATTACACATAAATATTCAATTTATTTCTTGATGAATGCCCTTAATGAGGGGGTTCCCCTAACCTTCTGTCACAGCCCTACAACAGGTTGCTCTCTATTTCATATCTTTACTCTTTGGGCCTAGAAATAAAACCCCACCTAATTTCAAGAAAATTTACATGCAAGTATTAGTTCCTAATAAGTTTTTTTTATTTTTTTTTAGAGGGGAGACAAAAAATTTTTTAAATCATACTAATTTTTGCATGTAAATAGAATTCCCATAAATTGTAATGATGCCATAAAATTAAAACACACAAAAATTGAGTATTCAAAATTTTTACTGATGAAACATGGTGTACAAGTTTCTAACCTAGAGGTGAACTAAATGGTAAGAAGGTATTAAACACTATTATTAGTCTGCAGTGTACAATAGGCATTTAATTTAATTTTCTCAAAGTAGAAAGTTAACTTAGTATCATTTATTGATTTTTGCATTTATCTCTAACACCTGCTCTATCATAAACCAAGTTTCCATACACGCATGGTTCTGTTTCCAGATTCTCATTCTGTTTCAAGGAACCATTTGCCTTTCTTTCAGACAGTATCAAAATTATAAATACCATAGCATTGTATACATATCTACATGTCTGGGAAGGCAACTTGCCCTTACTTATTATTCTCTCCATTAATGCTGTATTTCATGATAATTTAACTCACTTTGCAATTTTTTTGGTAAAGGTATGTTAAGTTTATTCTCAGAAGCTTTATAGTCTTTGTTGCTATTGTGAATGGCATTTTTTTTTTTAAATCTACTGGTCATTTCCACTGTATAGGAAAGGCTATTATGCTTTGTGGGGAGGGGGGCTTAAAGCAAAGCAACATTTATTTTGCTCATGAGTCTGCAATTTGGGCAAGGGCAGGACAGTTCATCTGTGCTTCAGTCAGCATCAATTGGGGTGGCCCAAAGGCTGGGAGCTGGAGAGAGCTGAAGGTGGCTCATGTCTCATGGTTGATGCTCATGGTCAGCTGAAACTAGGGTTCTCCAAGGGTGAGGGAAGAGAGAGAGAGAGAGAGAAGAGAGAGAGAGAAGGAGGGAGAAGGAAGAAGCATGCTACTCCCCATGCAAAAGCTATATCCTTTTCTATGGTCTAGCCGTGAAGTCAAATAGAATCACATCCACTTGACCCAATCCCCTTCCTAGATGCAAAGGTAGGGCAACCACCTCTCAGTGGGAGAAGCATCAGTCACAGTATACAAATGGCATGTGGGCTGCACAATGTGTGAATTAGTATGGCCATTTTGGAAACACAATCTGTCACACACACATATCTGCAATTGTCACTATTGACTTTCTTTTCTTTTAAAGATTCATTTATTTACTTTATCCATTTTAACTCCCCCTTCCCCATTTGCTGTTTTGTGTCCATTTGCTGGGCAATTCTCTGTGTCTGTTTCCTGCCATCTCTTCTCATCCGCCTCCTCCTGTCTTCACCAGGATTCAATCCTGGAAACCTCTGATGTAGGAGAGAGGTGTTCTGCCACCTGCGCTACCTCGGTTCCTGGTTTTCAGAGCTTTCGGAGCATCTCGTCTTGTCTCTCCCCTGTGTCTCTCTCCTGTTATTTCATCATCTTGCTGCATGGCTCCCGGGGCCTGGTGGCTCACTGGCACACAGAGCCTGGCAGCCCATGCGCCTTCTATATATATATATATTTTTTATTTTACCGGGACCTCCCGGGGATCGAACCCAGGTCCCTCCATATGGCAGACGGACGCCCAACCATTTGAGCCACATCCGCCCCCCACTATTGGCTTTCTAATGCTACTCTTGTATCCAGCAATCCTGCTGAGCTCTCATCTCTAATATTTTGTAGCTTGTTCTGAATTTCCCTCGTAAAAGATCAGTATCAGTAAACAATGATACTTCTGTCTTCCTTATACCTGACATTTCTTATTTTTTCATATCTCATTTCTTTTGCTTGAATATTTGCATTGGGTAAGGCCCCCTATACAATGTCAAATAGAAATGTTTTTTTCCCCAATTTTGAAGGAACTGCTTTTAAGGTTTTAACACCAAGAGTAATGTTTGCTTTAGGTTTCTGATCATAACCCTTTTCACATTAAGGAGGTTCCCTTCAATTCCTAATTATTTCTATGTGAATGAATGCTCAATTTTAGTTAATGTTTTTTTCTGCATTTATGGAGATGACCACATAGTTTTTCTCCTTTAATCTGGCAATGTTTTGAATTACAATAATAGATTTTCACATACTGAACCATGCATCCTCACATATTCCTGGGAAAAAGCCCTATTTTTTTTTGGTCCAGTTTAAAAATATATATGTGTGTATGTGTATGTGCATTGACACTGCTAGATTTGACCTGCCAGTATATTTAAGAGTTCTGCATCTCTATTTTAAGTTGACTTGATCTCTAATTTTTTTTTTCATATGCTTCATTCAGTTTTGGTGTCAAGGTAGACCAGCTTCCTCTAAATGAGCTAGATTAAAATAGCTTTCAATTTCAAATACTTTTCCATAAAAGCATATCATATGATGTATGAAACCTCTCAGATGTTTAGAAAATCAAGAGATGAATAGATAGAAGAATGAAAAGAAAGAAAAAGGAAGGAAGGGAGGGAGGGATGGAGGGATGGAGGGAAGGGAGGGTGGGAAGGAAAGAGACATGGTAAATATGCAAAGTGTTTTAAAAGTTGATGGATCTAGGTATCTGGGGACGGGGTGGGGAGAGTATGCTGGAGTTCTCTGTATGGGTTTTGTATTATTCTTGCAACTGTCCTGTTAGTTTGAAAATATTTTGAATTAAAAAGTTTATATATATCTCTAAAAGCATATCATAGCAAGTTATTGTGACTGGCTGAAAAGAGAAAAATATCTTAAACCATTTGTAAAAAATCAGTTATAAAAGTTTAAAATGTCAAATAATTAAATTTTACATGTAAAATTAAATTTAAACACACTTAGATCTACGTTTATATATATTTGCATAACCTCAAACATTATATGAAAAGCTGAAACACTACAAAGTACAAGTAATTTTATATTGCAGGTTATTGACTGATATAAAAGAAAGAAAATTAATTTAAAATATACTAAAAATATATATATTTTTGTTGCTAGCTCTTCTGTATGAAGTGCAGAGATTGGCAAGGATAAAAAATTCTGGTAACACCATGTTGGTGAGACAGTACAAAGTTACTTTCAATATCTATTGATGGGAATATGCACCTAGTACAATGCTTTTTTTGAGAGCTCTCTGACAAAATCTTTGACCCAGCAATTTCACTTCCTTCCTCACACATGTATGCAAAGATGTATGCACAAAGATACTTACTGTGGAGAACAGTGAAAAGCTAACAACCACCTAAATGTCCTTCCACTGACATGTCCTTACCACCGCACTGGTAAGGTCAGTTATAGCATAGACAGCTAGCCCTACAAATACAGACATGGAACAACCTCAAAGACAGACTCTTTAGTGACAGCAGGAGAGTATGTTTGCCATGCTCCCATCTGGGGTAAGGGTGGACTCCACTCAGACAAATATATGCTTGAGAATACATTAAGTAATTACAGAAGACAAGCCACTGGGGGAGGAAGGCTGCAGGACTGGGCTAGAGAAGGGTATTTCAGACAGAAAAATATAGACAATATGACACCCATGTTCCCACCAGTGAGATTAAACACATTACTTTTTTTTTTTTTTTTTTACCATATTTGCTGAAAATCTCTCTTTAAAAACTAAATAAAACATTCCAGATACAGCTAAAGCCCCCTCTCCCTATCTCGCCCCTCCCTCTTCCTTTCCAAAGTAATCCTGTCTTAAAGTACAATTGCTTTTTTTCATAACAGCGTTATTCATGATAGCCAAAAGTTGTAAACAACCCAGGTGTCCGTCAACTGATGAATGGATAAACAAATTGTGGAGTATACACACAATGGAGTATTATGCAGCAGTAAGAAGAAATGAAGTTGAGAAGCATATGACAACATGGATGAACCTGGAGAACATTATGTTGAGTGAAGTAAGCCAGATACAAAAGGAAAAATAATGTATAATTGCCCTATTATGAATTATATATATTATGTGAAATATAAATATATTATGTGAAATATGAATATGGGTAGAATTGTATATATAAGACCATTTTTCCTTGAAACTGAACAAATGTAATTTATACTACACAATGTTAATATCAGACAAAAAAAAATTATTCTAAGTGAAGGAGACCAGATACAGAACACTACATATTGTATGATTCCATTTACATAAAATGTAAATATAAATCAATTCATAAAGATGAAAGATTAGTTGTTATGTAGGTCTGAGGAAGGAATGCTAAGGGATTTGAAGTCTTTCTTTTTGGAGTAATGAAATTGTTCTAGAATTTTTATGATGAGGAATGTACAATATTGTGATTATACTAAAAGCCATTGATTATATACTTTGGATAGTGTATTAGTCAGGGTTCTCTCGGGAAACAGAATCAGCAGGAGATATCTGTGAATAATATGGAACTCTAAAAGAGTCTCTCACGTGACCGTGGGGACGCACAAGTCCAGGTTCTGCAGGCAGGCTGCAAACCAGGGGCTCCGATGAAAGCCCGATGAAAGGTCGTTGATGAGTCTCTGGGAGAAGTTGCCTGTCCAGCGACAAGCTGGGAAATTCTCTTTGAATGTTGAAATCACTTCTACTTTTAAGTCATTCAACTGATTGGATAAAAGCACCACCCATTGATAATGTAATCTCCCTGATTGATGCAGATGTAATCAGCCATCCACGCAGTAAACTCACTGGTGATTGAAGTCCATAAATGCTCTTGTATTACAATTAGCCCAGTGCTTGCTGGAACAAACACCTGGACACAACTACTTGGCCGAGTTGACACATTAGTCTAACCATCACAGATAGAATAGCCAGAAACAGCATCTACATACAGTGGGGGAAGCATAGATTGAGAGGTGAGGAATTTTCTTGTTTCTTTGTTTTTTTATTATTAATACTGAAATAATGAAAATGCTCTAATAATGACTGAAGTGATGAATGTACAACTATGTGATTTTAGCAAATACCATTGATTGTACACCTTGGAGGAATTGTACTCTTTACTAATATGTATCACTAAAATTGATTAAAAAACAACAACAAAGGACTAAACTAGTGTACTGTTAAAACACTATATTGATTAATTTACAAACTATTAAAGTATAACTGCTTTTTATTGGAGATCTTGTGTACCATTTGAATTTTAAACCATGTTCATATATAACTTTAAAATAAACTAGTGAAAATAGGAATACTTATAAATGCTATTATAATAAATATGTAGTTTTAAAAATCACATAAAAAAGCTGTTCCACAAAAGAAAGGAGGAACCTTAAATGCATATTGCTATCTGAAAAGGATACAAACTGTATAATTCCAACTATACGACATTCAGAAAAGGCAAAGCTAGAGAGACAGTAAAAAGATCAGTGGTTGCCAGGAGTTCAGAAGGAAGGAGGAAGGATGATTAGGTGGAGCACAGGGCAATTTCAGGGCAGTGAAACTACTCTGTATGATACTGTAAGGGTGGCTCCTGACATTATGCATTTGTCAAGACCCATAGAACTGTTTATCACAAAGAGCATAATCTACTGTAAACTACTGACTTTAGTTAATATGTATCAAGGTGGGGTCATCAATCATAACAAATGCACTACACTAATGCAAGGTATTACTAATAGGGGAAACTGTGGGCATGGGTGGGGGAGCGGCATATAAGAACCCTGTACTTTATGCACAATTTTCCATAAACCTAAAACTGATATAAAAAACAAAGTCTATTAAGAAAAGAAAAAAGGAGAAGTTGTTCTCCCACAGGGTAATACCATGATATATGAATTGGTCATATTTCCGGTTTATAAATTTTCAGGAACATAATCTTTTTTCCATTGAATGAAAATTATTAACTACAGTAGGCGATTTATGAACCAAAGAAGCCATCTCATGCCAATGGCCAGAGGGTAGGAAGCCCTCTTTTACACCACCCAGTCTTCAGTACCTAGTACGTTTGTTAATCATATACACCCATTTCCCTCAGTTGTCCATCTGTCAGTTGCTGATTTCTATTCTTCACAGAAAGAAAAATACTTATTTGTGTATACTGTAACAAATGATTACTGATATTGAGAGCCCATTCTCTCTAATCTCCAATGTTGTTATTTGTTCTTCTTTACCTTTCTTTAATTTCAGTGAATTTAGGAAGTCAAAAACCCCAAATAGTTTATATTCTAATAGCCATTCTTTCCTTCTTTCTTAATACAGGCTTTTTATTTTATTTTTTGATTTACAAAGAGTATATCCCAGCCTCCTTTGCAGCTTAGGACAGTCACATGAGGTCTGGCTAATGGTAATAAGCAGAAATCACTGGGTCCAGTTGCAGAAAATCTTTTTTTTTTCCTGAAGTACCTGGGGCCAGGGATTGAAACCAAGACCTCATATGTGGGAAGCTGGTGCTCAACCACTGAGCCACATCAGCTTGCCCAAGTTGGTTTTTTGGTTTGTTTTGCTTTTTGTTTGTTTGTTTTTTCAGGAGGCACGGGGAACTGAACCCAGGACCTCCCATGTGGGAGATGGGAGCTCAACCACTTGAGCAACATCCGCTCCCCAGAAAAGCTTTTAAAAAAAGAATTGGGTCAAGGTTTGTTGTCGGTGTGGGGTGGGGTGTGAGGGTTGGGAATAGCCAGGAGTCTTCCTGTGGCACATCCTCCTAAGGAAGGCTTAGCAGAAATAATGAAAACTGGGCCATCGGTGGCCTCACAGAGCTACAATGACAGCCCTGTAATCCTCTCTGCAGAATTTCCATTACATGAGAAAAGTAAACCCCTCCTTGCTAAGTCAACTAGTACTTGATTATCTTTCACATGCAGCTAATACACACGTCATAGCCAAATTTCAACATAACTACATCTGACACAGAGTATTTTCAGTAATATCCAAAACATAAAAATAATCATTTTATAAATTTTGCATAAGCACTAAAATAATGGGGTTTCTGAAAATGGGCCTGGTAAGGCATGTAGTTGAACTATTCACTAGGTCTACCATACGTGGCAAAATCGGCTCTACTGATGTGCAGATCCTAAAACTCTCTCTGCCTACAGCAAAGAGAACCCATAAACAAAGTCCCTAAAATACTATATCAAGAATCTGAAAGCAGTAAAATCTGCTAATCCAAGGTTTCTCAAGCTTGTCATTGTTGAAATTTGGGGCTGGATAATTCCTTGTTGTTGTGGCTATCCTATGCACTGTAGGGTGTTCAGCAGCATCCCTGGAATCAACACCCCCGCCAGCTGTGATGACTACGAATATCTCCAGACATTGCCAAATGTCCCCTGGGCAGCAAAATCCACCCTCCCTAAGCTGAGAACCACTATTCTAATCTAATACTAAATCTTACTTACCTTTAATTAGGGCCAAATTTATTTAGGAAGGCTTTTCAGTTTTAAAGTACAATTTAGTCAAAAATTTGAAATTTGATATTTTTAATATGATTTCTCCTTAAAAAACCAAGGAATAATTGACTCACTAGTTATTTTTTAGTGGCCTACTCACGCATGAACATATCTTTCACAGAGTAACTTAAAATGATGAAAGGCTAGAAATAATCTAAATGTCTAATAACAGAGAAAAGACTAGTTGACTAAATCATGGTACACTGAATATTATGTAGCCATTTAAAAGACAGGCATCCATGTCTTGTCAAAAATAGTATAAATTCAGAGTCTCTTGAAAGGACAATTTATGAAATGAACAAAAGAATAAGTCAATAAATGGAAATGAGCCACTTTTTGTTATTTGGGAGAGAAATCCACACAGCACCTTAAAATTTACATTCACATGTGGATTTCCTACATTAAGATTGTTTGTCTAACACTTCCTTTTCCAAAGAAGCCTAATTTCTGAAACATTATGAACAATCGACTCTAACCAATGGCCTTATAGCTTATTGCCAACTGTGGCAGTTTGATATTATTTATGAATTCCAAAAAGAGATATTATGTTTGTAAACTGGTCTGTTCTTCTGGGTGTGATACCCTTTGTTTTTATTAGATTCAACTGAGATGGCTTTGATTAAACTATGTTAAGATTAGCACTTTGATTCGACCATGTCAGTAGGGCATGCAAGGTTGAGTCCCTGCCCACTTAGTAGGCTGATAAAACAGACTCTTACATGGAAGCAGTTACTCGAGAAAAGAGATAAGGCTCCATAAACACAGAAGAGAGTTGAGTCATTCACCTGATAGTCTACAGCTGACCTTGTGAAGACAGCAGAGCAGTTGAGCCCAGAAAGAAACGAGTCCCCCAGGAAGAGAGATAAGTAAGCCCTAGCCTACAGCTAAGATATGAAGAAGCTGGACCCACAGAGCCTTAAGAGGGAAGATGAAGGCTGAACCCTAGCAGATGTTGCCCACCATCTTGCTTCAACACATGGCAACAGAGTTTAGTAAGGAAGTAACCTTGAGTTGGACTCTTTAGGGCCTTGTAACTATAAGTTTCTACCCCAAATAAATACCCTTTATAAAAGCCAACAGATTTTTAGTACTTTGCATCAGCACTCCTTTTGGCTGATTAATACACCAACCAAAGATTCAAACAGGGAAGCAGCTGTGGCTCAATCAGTAGGGCTCCCGTTTACCATATGGGAGGCCCTGGGTTCGGTTCCCGGGGCCTCCTGGTGAAGGCAAGCCCGCCCGCACGGCGTGGTTAGCTGACCCAGCGAGCACAAGCAGCAAGGGGGGGGATAAATGAATAAATAAATAAAATCTTTAAAAAAAAAAAAAAAAAGATTCAAACATTCTTAACATACCGCCTTTCTTCTACTATTTCATCTCTTAACAATTTAGTATACATAACACTTAATCCCTCTTGAAATTTATTTTGACATCTGGCTTGAAGTAAGAAGCTAAACTGACTTTCCTATAAAAACAACTTTGCTGTGGCTCAAATAATGCTAGACTGAAATGCAAGAATGTCACTTTCTTGTTAACTGCCCAGCTACTCTTCATTTCATAAACAGCAAGTGTGCCTAAAAGCTGGTATTTAAGAATGTTTATATGCACAGGGTCTCTTTTTGGAGTGTTGAAAATGTTCTAAATTAGACTTAGTTGCACATCTGTAAATACACTAAAAATCTACTTTAAATGGATGAATTGTATTGTATGTGAAATATATCTCAATAAAGATGTAAAAAGAATTAGGGGGCTTGTGGTGATTTCAGTCTTTTGCAGACTCCAGCAAATCCTGTTCTTAAAGTTAATCCAAAAAAAAAAAAAAAAAAAGTTAATCCATTCCTGTGTGTGTAAACCTACTGTAGGTGGGAACTTTAGATTAAATTGCCTCAGTTAAAGGCCTTTGTTTAGATTGCATGACCCAGGATGGGTCTTAATCCTATTACTGGAGTCCTTTATAAAGGGAGGAATAAAAAGACACAGACACAGGAAAGAGCCGCAGAGACACACAGAAGCGCAGAGAGAAAAAAACTCCTAGAAGCTGAGTGAGAAGCTGGAATCAATGGAACACAGAAGTTGAAAGGAGGCCACTGAAGTCAGAAGCTGAAAGCAATGAGGCCCAGAGACGACAGGAGAGGTGAGCAGATGCTACTACTGTGCCCTGCAATGTGCCTGATTGCCCACAGCTACAGATGGAGCAGAAAACATCTAATGATGCCTTGACTTGGACACTTTCACGGCCTCAGAACTGTAAGCTTTCAAGAAAATAAATCCCCATTGTAAAAGCCAACCCACTTCTGGTATATTGCTTTGGCAGCTTTTAGCAAACTAAAACAGGGCTGAAATGCAAAGTATCCAGTTTCCTTGCTTTTGGGGGCTTTCTAGTCTATGGTTCAATAAAAATATTAAGATAATATTTAAGGAAGGGGAAAAAAAAGGTCACCATTCAATTGGCTACCAAATAAGGTTACCATCTAAAACTCCCATCACACACATTACCCAATTCACTTTGCTTATTCATGTGATACAAGATTTACAAGCTTTGAAACTACCTCAATGTGTCCTTAAATGCAATGAATTTTCCATAATGCATTAATAGCTGGTACAGCTTAACTTATCCTTGATATGCCATTCAGAGCAACAAATAGCAATGTATGGCTCATATTCTGAGAGTAGCTTAAGAGAAAGGTTTTTATAAGCCCCACATGAAACCATCTGGCCCAACAGAAAGTTTATTTTCCTGGAAATAAAATGGAAAAAATGGTTTGAAAAACTAGGCATCTTTGGATCAGCATTTTATAAGATTTTGTAAGATTTAGAATAAAGGAATAAGAAATCAGGAAAAGTAAGGCCAAGCAATACTTAATATATTTATTTCTTCTGGTGATAACTCTTATAATTAACCCCATCAATTTGAACTAAGTGAAGTCCAGTCTGAACTACAAACTCTTTTTGAAAAACAAAATTTCACTGCAGTACACAGTTATTGGAATTGAAAGAAGCAAATATTTTCTGCTACGAATGGTGCTACATTTTTTAAAAATTAAATTTTTAGTTTTAAATGGGTGTGCCTATTAAAATCTTAGTCTCTTAAGTGACTGAAAATTTCCTCTACAATCTTGCTAACCCTAATGAACTAAGAGTTCATTCATCTAGCCTCATCATATATTCTTTTTTTTTTTTTTTTTTAAAGATTTTATTTATTTATTCATTCATCACCCCCCTGCTGCCTGCGCTCGCCGGGCCAGCCAACCACGTTGTGCGGGTGGGCCCGCCCCCATCAGGAGGCCCCGGGAACCGAACCCAGGGCCTCCCACATGGCAAACGGGAGCCTCACTGATTGAGCCACAGCCGCCTCCCCATATATTCTTTTAGAAGTAAAACTTCTAGATCACAGATACTTATTTTTGAAGTACAAAAATGTTCATTTTAATTTTAATGAAAATATTTCTAAAATGCATGCAATATTTTTTGTCTTCTAAAACAAGACTATGCAGAATATCATTTAACCTTTTCATGAATCACACACACATTAATTTACTGTGCTGTAACAAATTACAGGCTCAGGGGGTTAACCAAATAAATACAGATTTCTATCCCTTACTAAGTGGCCATAGAGTAGTTAACTATGAGTATTTATATGTGAAATTTTCTTGGACAGGAAAAATTTTTTTTTTTTTTTTTACCCTTTAATAAAGTAATAAACATTCATTGTCAGAACTTAGGATTCTATAGATTTCCTATTTGCAAAAAGGAAAATTAATACAGTCCACAATCATACAATTCACAGCCTAAATTTTCTGGAATTTTTACTTTATGGCTGAGTAGATGTAAATATAAACTTTAATACTTTTTAAATTAAAATGGCACCATAATAGGCATACTATTTTATAACCAGCTTTAATCTCTTAATATATCAAGGATATTTTTTCCTGTCAATACATCCCCCTCATTACTTTTAATAACTACAAAATGCAGAATATTTTGTTAAGGACACACTATACTTTATTTAGCCCCACCCCCTTTTACTACTGGACAATTAGAATATTTCCCAAACTTCACAATTATTAAAAACAACATGATGGGGTGGTTCAATACAAGAAAATCAATTAGTATAATAAACTACATTTATAAATTGAAGAAGAAAAATCTCATGAGCCTCTCAACTGACATGAAAAAGGCATTTGGCAAAATACAACATCCTTTCTTGATAAAAACATTCTTAAAGATAGGAACAGAAGGAAGCTGTCTCAACATGGTAATGTGCATATATGAAAAACCCACAATTAACACTGTACTCAACAGCAGAAGACTGAAAGCTTTCCCGCTGAGATCGGGAATAAAGACAAGGATGCCCTCTGTCACCGCTGTTACTCAATATTGTGCAAGAAGTTCTAACTAGAACAATGAGGCAAGGGAGAAAAAAAAAAAAAAAAAAGCACCAAATAGGAAAGGAAGAAGTAAAACTCTTGCTATTTGCTGATGATATGATCCTATATCTAGAAAAATCCCAAAAAATCCAAACAAAGCTACTAGAACTAATAGACAAGTTTAGCAAAGTGGTCAGATACAAGATTAATATGCAAAAATAAGTAGCATTTGTATACATACTGATAAGCAATCTGAGGAGGAAGTCAGAAAAAAAAATTCAATTTATAACAGTGACTAAAAGAAACAAATATTTAGGAATAAACTTAACCAAGGACATAAAGGACCTGTATTCAGAAAACTATAAAACATTGCAAAAAGAAACCGAATAAGAATTAAATAATTGGAAGGACATTCCGTGTTCATGGACTGGAAGACTAAATAACATTAAGATGTCAATTCTACCCAAACTGATTTACAGATTCAATGCAGTCCCAATAAAAAGCCCACCAGCCTTTTTTGCAAAAATGGAAAATCCAATTATCAAATTTATTTGGAAGGGTAAGGGGTCCCGAATAGCCAAAATTGTCCTAAAAAAGAACAAAGTTGGAAGACTCTCACTCCCTGACTTTAAATCATATTACTTAGCTACAGTGGTTAAAAACAGCGCAGTACTGGCATAAAGAAAAACATATTGACCAACAGAATTGAATTGAGAACTCAGAAATAGACCCTCACATCTACAGTCAAGTAATTTTTGAAAAGGCTGTCAAAGCCCACCCAGGTGGGCCAGAGCACTCCTTTTAACAAATGGTGTTTGGAGAACTGGATATCCATATCCAAAAGGAAGAAAGAGGACCCCTACCTCACATCTTATACAAAAATTAACTCAAAATGGACCAAGGACCTAAATATAAAAGCTACAACCATAAAACTCCTAGAAGAAAATGTAGGGAAACAACGTCAAGATTTTGTGGTAGGCGGTAGTTTCTTAAACCTTAAACCCAAAGCATAAACAAGAAAAGAAAAAAATAGATAAATGGGACCTCCTCGAAACTAAACATTTTTGTTTTTCAAAAGACTTTGTCAAGAAAGTAAAAAGGCAGCCTAAGCCTACTCAATGAGAGAAGATATTTGGAAACCACATAACTGATTGTTTGTTATCCATGTTATATAAAGAGATCATACAACTCAACAATAAAAAGACAAACAACCCAATTTAAAAATGGGCAAAAGACTTGAATAGACATTTTTCCAAAGAGGAAATACAAATGGCCAAAAAGCACATGAAAAAATGCTCAACATCATTGGCTATTAGGAGAATGCAGATCAAAATTACAATGAGGGGGTCGGATGTGGCTCAACTGGTTGGGAGTCCGTCTCCCATATGGAGGGACCCAGGTTCGATCCCCGGGACTTCCCGGTAAAAAAAAAAAAATTACAACGAGGTACCATTTCACACCTTAGAGAATGGCCATTATTAAAAACAATGGGCGGATGTGGCTCAAATGGTTGGGCGTCCGTCTGCCATATGGAGGGACCTGGGTTCGATCCCCGGGACCTCCCTGTAAAATTAAAAAAAAAAAAAAAAGAAAAGAAAAAAAACAATGTGATGAATATCCTTAAATATAATTCTGAACACTTTTCAAAGTATTTCTTGATAACCCTCTAAAGATGGAACCCCTGAATCAAGAGTATAATATGCCAATATTTCTCAAGAAAGGTTAAACATGAATATATAGATTCATCTCACCCTTAACAAAACTGGTTCTAAAGTACTATCTTTTTTATCCCCCTCAAAAGTTATCTTGATTTTTCTGGACTGTTTACTTTTTCAGATGGACCTTGAATTTAAACATTCTTTAAGCTGACAGTTTTTTGTTTTTAATTATATCAATTTAGGGAGAACTGACATCTTTACAATACCTATTCTTCAATGCAGGAACCAGGCATGCTTCTTCATGTATATAAGTCTTCTTTATTGTCACTTAGTAGATTTTGCTTTTGTTTTCCTAAAAAAAAAAATCTTCACATCTCTTACGGTTATTTTTCAGTATTTAAATATTTTTATTGTTATTTTACCTGCTATCAATATGATTACATTTTTTTTTCTCCTTTAATCGATTAGGGTGGTAAATGAGAGTATACATTCCCAAATATTGATCATCTTTACATTCCCAGAATAAGCGGGTGTTTTATACTATATTTCTAGATTATATCTGTTGATATTAGAATTTTTTATCTATAATTACAAGTCAAAATGACCTGTAGTTTTATTTTTTGGTTCTAACTTAGTTTGGAGAGATGTTCATGTTCACCTCTCAAAATGGACTGAGAAGTGTTCAATCCTTTTCCATTTTCTAAAATAGTTTAAATAGTTTTATATTATTTGTATCTTAATTTATAGTTTGACTGGAGGAACTGAAAAAACGATATGTTCCATTTTCAAAAGACA
Source organism: Tolypeutes matacus (assembly GCA_026826555.1). Classification (NCBI taxonomy): domain Eukaryota; kingdom Metazoa; phylum Chordata; class Mammalia; order Cingulata; family Chlamyphoridae; genus Tolypeutes; species Tolypeutes matacus. The sequence goes on along the minus strand of JAKSZT010021197.1, from coordinate 1,328,255 downwards.
GTTCTTTCATAATTTTCCCAAATTATTCCATAGTGATTATTTCCAAATCAAAGTTATTTTCCTTTAAAAAAAAAAAACAAGTGCATTTCATCAAGAATTTCAAATTAGCAGAGCTGTACATAATAACTTCAAAAAAGCCTCCATTATTTCCTACTAATTATAAAAAGCATCTATTAATATGACTAATAGGTATGATTACCATCATTTTACTTCCCTCTTGCTATACCCTAAAGCCCCATCTTTTCTTGAAATAATCCAGAATTTTGGACACATACTACTTTTTTATACATTCTTCAATTATTAAAAAAAAAAAAACAAAACACTTGCATTAAGGTTCACAGCTGTATTCATAATTAGAGTAGTCGAGATTTTATTTGGCTTCATTGCCAAAACCTGCTTTCTATACATTTTTCATTTCTCTCAGCACCTGGCTGACATTTCTCTACTGCTTTCAGCATTAAGTCTGGTGCCAATATGATTTATTCTTTTCTACAGGTAACCATTTTTCTATCTTACAGGGTTTTTTTTTTTATCCCGAATACTCAAAAATATTCATCAAGATGCATCTGGGTTTTTATGCTTTTTAAATATATATTCCTGTTTAAGACTTTGTGGTCCGTTTTGGTCTTAAGAGTCAGGTTCTCTTCAACTCAGAGATATTCTTCCCTAGTTCTTTGGTTATTGCTTCTCCTCAGTCTTCTCTGTTCTCTCCCTCTGACACAGATTTGAAGTCTTCCTCAAGTTTTTAAAATGTTCTCTCATATATTCCTTTTCTTTAACCTTTTTCTGAGTTCTGATAGATTCTTTTCAAACTAATTTGGTATTCTACCCTATCTACTCTGCCAGTATGTCCTGAATTTTTTATTTCAACAATCGTATTTCACAACTTTAAGAACTCTTTTCACAGTCTGAATTACAGTTTTCTCTATTTCTTATACTATTTCTTATGATCCAAGCAGTCTTAATCTCTTGAGGCACTCAATTTTTCATGTCTGAGATCATATGTTTGTTCACTTTTTCAAAAGGAAAATACATGCATGAACATCCAAGCCTGTGTGAACTGTTTATTGTCAAAATCCCCTAAGTCTCAGACACGTGGGTGGAACCTTGAGAGTACAGACTTTCTTATTACTGTGTTTTAGCCATTTCAATGGTAAAGTAGGACAACAAAAGAATCTAGTGCAGGGGATTACATGACTATTAAAGACCCAGAGTTCTCTATCACATTTATTGTTGTCAATGTTTGCTGCTATTTATACCACTGCCTCTAACAGCTCTATCTTTTTAGAAAACCAGACCTCAGAATTTTCCTTGAGAATATCAAGCAGCCACTCTATTAACTGCCCTAAGAGAAGTACATTCACATTAACAGGAAACACAGGTGAAGGATTTATTTCTGCCTGAGGGAGTGAAGAGGAAGGTGCATTAAAGACCTGAAGAATGAGCAGGAGCATGCCACGCAAACAGGGAGGGAAAGATGGGTACAAGCAGACAGCACTGTATATGCAAAGACACAGAGAGATGGAAGAACATAAAAAATAAACAAGTGAAAGAATGAATCACTGAGGTGTTGTAAGACCTACAAGCAGCACTTCCCTTGTGGATCACAAGGGAAGGAAATATAAAAGATGAGGATGATCAGGTGTCCAGAGATCAGATAAGACAGGCATTTGTTGATGCTTCATTCTCCCAATATACATATTAGCAATTCTATATATTATAAAAATTGTATTTTAAATCAGAGGGGGAAGAGGTTAGATTACATAGCCTGGGAGTTATTTTGGACATTATTTATCCAAAATAATTAATTGGATGTCTGCCTCCCTCCTTATACCAAAATAAAGTTGTGGATGATCAATCATTTAAACATTAAAAAAATGAATCCATAAAATGATATAAGAAAACACTGGATAATTTTTTTTTTTATAATCACAGAATGAAGAAGGCCTTTCTAAATCATGTCACAAAAACCTAGAAGCCATATAAGAAAAGGCAGATAAATTTTATTTCATAAAAATTAAAATTTTCTACATGAAAAAGATTCACCAAGCAAGGACTAATTAATAAATTAAAAAAAACAACCTCAATATGACAAAGGATTAACTTCCTTAGTATGAAAAGCACTCCTACATACGAAAAAGGGAAAGGAAATACAAATGGCTTTAAAATAAGAAAAGTTGCTCACTCTCATTCATAAGAGAACTGCAAATTATAACTATAAGATCATTTTCCACCTATCAGACAAAGATCAAAAAGTTTGACAATATAACTGGTGTTGAAGGCGTGGGGAAACAAGCACTCTCATTCAGTACTGACATGAGTGTACTCTGATATAACTTCTTTGGAAGGCTATTCTTTGCAGCATTGTAGCTAAAGTCTAGAAATAACCTACATGTCCATTAAAATGATGACTGGTTTAAAAATGAGTACCATGCAACTGTTAAAAAGAATGCATGATATCTATTTGAAAGGATTTTTACATTAATCTACTTATTTGGAAGATTGCCAACACACATTAAGTGGTAAAGAGCAAGGTGCAGAACAACATGCTAACATCTGTTTAATGGGAAGGAAATAAGACAGATAAAGAGTATTTATGGAGAGAGGATCCCTAGGACAACACATAAGAAACTGGTTACAGTGAATGTCTACAGGAAAGCAACTAGGAAGAAGGGGTGAAAGAGACTTGCTTTTCACCATCTACCCTTCTGAACTGTTTTTTGCTGTGTTCATATAATCCTAACCAAATTGATTATTCATTCATTTATTAAAATGCAGGCTCTAAAGTTAAGTTTTGGATTCCTATCTGGCTCTGCTACTTATAACCATATAACCTTTGAAAACGTGAGCCTCAGTTTTCTCATTTGTAGTCAGCCCTTAGATAATTCACAGAAAGCACACAGCACATGCTTGATACATAGAAAGAGTTCAGTCAAGACTAGCTATTCAATTCTTATTAAATTCTTCCTCAAAGATGGGTCTAACCATTTCTTTGGAGGTAATTCCCAACCTACATCTCCTATTTTAACCTCTCTAACAAAGCTCTAACCACCACCTGCCTCCCAAGTAATTCCACCAATTAAACACATATAAAACTATATTCAAGGGGGTGGATGTGGCTCAAATGGTTGGGCATACATCTCCCATATGGAGGGACCTGGGTTTGAACCCTGGGACCTCCCGGTAAAAATAAAGAAAAATATAGAAGGCGCGTGGGCCCCTGGGTCCCACCATCCGGCCCCGTATGCAGGTGTGCCAGACCCTGCCAAGCCACACAGCAAGATAATGACCTAACAGGAGAGTGACACAAGGGAGCGTCAAGACAAGACGTGCCAAAAAAAACCAGGAACTAAGGTGGCACAGGCGGTAGGACTCCTCTCTCCCACATCAGAGGTGCCCAGGATTGAATCCCGGTGAAGAAAGGAGGAAAAGGATCAGAAGAGAGGGCAGGAAGCAGACACGGAGAACTGCCCAGCGAATGAACACAAAACAGCAAAAATGGGGGGTGGGGGGTGGATAAAAGTAAATAAATCTTAAAAAAACTATACTCAGTAAAGCAGATGTGACTCAAGTGATTGGGTTCCCATCTACCATATAGGAGGTCCAGGGTTCGATTCCCGGGGCCTCCTGGTGAAGGCAAGCTGGCCCCACACAGAGTGCTGGCCCAAGTGGAGAGCTGGCGCAGCAAGATTATGCAACAAAAAGTGACACAGAGGAGAGACAATAAGAGACACAGCAGACCAGGGAGCTGATGTGGCGCAAAAGATTGCACGCCTCTCTCCCACTCCGGAAGGTCTCAGGATCAGTTCCCGGTGCTGCCTAAAGAGAAGACAAGCAGACACAGAAGAATACACAGTGAATGGACACAGAATGCAGACAGCAAGCACAAAAACAACGGCGGGGGCAGGGGGGAATAAATAAATAAATAAATCTTTTTTTAAAAAAAAGTTCTTAACAAAAAAAAGCTATATTCATCCCTCTAGCCCCCAAACAAGAGTCCTCTTTCCAGACTTCCATTTTTCTATCAATGGCATTTTCACTTGTAATAATCCAGACTCAAAATCAATTCACCGGGAGCTGATGTGGCTCAAGCAACTGGGCACCCATCCCCCACATGGGAGGTCCTGGGTTCAGTTCCTGATGTCTCCTAAAGAAGACATGCAGACAACAAGCAGAAAGATGAGGGAGCCACTGGGGGGGGGGGATAAAATAAAATAATAAAATAAACATAATCTAAAAAAAACCCACAAAAACTTCACCTTTTGATATAAGGAATAAGAAAGAGAAATAAATTCATGTCACCAATTTCCACTCAGTCTTCTTTGGTTGAGTCTTCACATCATTCCCTTCCCTAATGCTACCAATCCACAGTGAGTTCTCTCCTTCCTTGTGTGATGCAGGACAGAACATTTTCCACTAGGAACCTTGTCTCTCCAACCAGTGATAGGCATATAATGGCCATAACCAAGTGTTCATACTCTAAAATAATGGTTTTTTAAATTATGCAATATATTTACCTTCATACTTCATTGCGTCCTTCCACAGTATCTTTATATAGGGAGAGTATATTCAGAAATATTTGACTAATAAAGGAAAGTGAACACACATCTTAAATTTAGTATTTCATTGAGGACCCTGAAGTATAAAGAAAGAAATTAGGTATGCACTCCCATAACTAGAAATTCATTATCAACTTGGGAATATCTTAAGGCCATACCTTTTTTCTTGTAAAATTAAGAGATTATTCTTTTTGGATTTCATAAATTATTACATGCTGCTCCATATTAACACTTCAAGGGAGAAAATTCTACAGTGCAAGGATGTAGTTTTTTTGTTTTCTATACAGACCATAGCTATATACCAAGTACTAAAATATTATTTGGTTATAGTAGTAGGATAACTACTTCACCCTAACAATGATGAAAATTAAGTTACAGTAATAGAAGTTTAAAAAATAAAAACTTTAATAGTCTAAATGTGAACCTATGTTTTGGTTAAAATATAAATCAGAGCAGCAGCAGCTCTCTGCACCACAAGTAAACGCAGCTTTCTAAGGCTACCCCAGCATATTAGGTCCCTCACTAGGAACAGGATGGTACAAACCTAGGAGCTCTGCAGCCTTACCCCAACCCACCTAAAGAATTCCTGGAAGGATTAGAAAGTTACCGTGAAGAGGAATTGATTGCTTTCAGAGTATAAGACTGTTCAAATAGAGTGAGAGAAGAAACAAAATGACTCCAGATGAGATTTTTTCTTCTTCAGAGGAATGAAAGCAGTTAGAAATAAGGTTATGAATGATCAGTGACATGAACCAAATGAAATTATTGAACAAAGAGCATATTCAATTGCACATACTGGGAAAGGAATCAGAAGAGCACATAATAAATAAATAAATACAGAAACCAACCAACCAACCAACCATGAAACTACCAGATTGAAAAGGATACCAGAAATCCATAATGAAATTACCTTGTTCTAAATCAGTTTCTTGACAAGGGCTTCTTAAACTAGGGTCATCAATCCCAACAGAATATGGAGAACCTCTGAACTCCCTGAAATCACATGCTAAATTTGGGAGAATTTTATATATGTGGGCAATTCTCTCACTCACAGGTTTCATCTTAAAGGTCTGTCTAAAGGTATCTTTGATCTTTAAAAGCAAGGATTTCACTGTTAAGTCAAAACAACTTCCTAAACCATTACTGCTACTATACCATAAATAGAAGTTTAAAATAGCATTACATTTAAATTCATTTGAAATAGCATTACATTTATTTTTAATAGTTATTTCAGACAATAACCCTACAAGGTAGAACTTCATTTCAATTAAGAATTTAAGAAAAAATTTAGTGTTCTATTCTGAATAGTAGAGTCAAAATTCATAGTCTTTAAAATTAGCCTGCTGAACTGCGTCTCTTCCTTAGCTATCGGCTGCTGTGTGTGAGTTTTTTGAGGTACCAGGGTCAGGGATTGAACCCCAGACCTGATATGTGGGAAACCAGTGCTCAACCACTGAGCTACACCGGCTCCCCCAAGTTGTTTTTTTTTTCATTTGGTTGTTGTTGTTTGTTTTTAGGAGGTGCTAGGGATTGAACCTGGGACTCCATATGTGGGAAGCAGGCACTCAGCCACTAGAGCTACATCTGCTCCTCTGTGTATGACATTTTAAATGCTAAATTGATTTAGGATTTAGTATATGAATGATCACTGTTGTAATAGAGGACAGATTTTACCAAAGTTTTTATTTACTAGTTGGCTTAAGTATTCTTTATCCCTAACAGCTTACCAACAAGAAATAAGGAGTACAGTGGAGCTTTAAGTGGATCTACCACACACACAATGAATGGAGGTAAGAGCATCTAGGTAAGAATTTCCAAGGGGAAAAATACGTATGTTTATTTGAGAAAATGCAAGCACATATTAATTTAAATTTTGCTTACCTGGACCATAACTGTCGAAATCTCTGTATTACTCAGATTATTGAGGGTCAAGGGAAGAGAGTGAGCAGAATAAGAGAACAGAGATAAGGCAGGTGACCCAAACAGCAAGAGCTACAGGGAATAAGGAATTCTGTAGATTATAATGATGTGGGAAAAGCCAAAAAGAGCTATTAGAGACCAAGCAATTAAACAGAAGGCAAGCTAGAAAGGCGAGGGGGTAATTACTATCATGTAGCTAGATAATCTATAGGACATGTGTCAAAGGAAAGTACAGTATGATTTTTAGTCTATATTCTCTACTGGGCACCCTCCCAAGGTTGCTTTTATTTTTCTTTTTTTTTTTAATTAATTTATTTTTTATTGTGGGTAAAAATCAAAATTTTCACAATACATACCAATATTTGTAAAATGATATATATATATATATATATAAATTTTTTTAAATAAGTGTTTTATTTATTTTATTTTATTTTATTTTATTTTATTTTATTTTTACCAGGAGGTCCCAGGGATCGAACCCGGGTCCCTCCACATGGGAGACGGATACCCAACCATTTGAGCCACATCCGTCCCCTTTTATTTTTCATTTTTATTTTTTTAAGATTTATTTATTTTTTATTTAGCTCTCCCCACCCCCTCGCTGTTTGCACTTGCTGTGTCTGTTCATCTTCCTTGTTTCTTTGTGAGGCACTAGGAACTGAACCCAGGACCTCCCATGTGGGAGGGAGGCATCGAATCGCTTGAGCCACCTCCATTCCCTGCTTTGTTGTGTCTCTACGTTTCTCTTCTCGTGTCTCGTTTGCGTTGTCTGGCTGCATCATCCTGCAGTGCCTGCCCGTCGTACCAGCTCGCTGTCTTGCTCATCTTCTTTAGGAGGCACCGGGATCCTCCACTCCCTTCTTTATTGTGTCTCTCATGTTTTTTCCCTTGTGTCTCTTGTTGTGTCAGCTCACTATGCCTGCCTGCCATGTCAGCTCGCTGTTTTCTTTAGGAGGCACCAGGAACGGAACCAGGGACTTCCCATGTGGTAGGCAGGAGCCCAATCACTTGAGCCACATCCAATTCCCAATTGCTTTCCTTTAAAGCAGTGGTCCTTGCCTTTTGAGGAGTCACAGACAGATCCATTTAAGAACCTGATAAAAGCTGAGGAATCTCCCAGAAAACTACCTGGGTGTACACACGCAAGGACACACACACGAGCACTCACACCATTTAGCATAGTTTCAGGGGTTTTGGAAATCTCTTTCAAGTTTGATCCATGGATCCCAGATAATGTTTGTGGTAGGTGGTACCCCAGAAAAATATGTTTTTAATCTTATCCAGTCCTATGGGTGTGACCCCATTGTAAAGAGGACCTTTTGACAATGTTATTTTTAGTTAAGGTGTGACCAACTGACTAAGGATGGGTCTAAATCCTATTACTAGAGGCCTTATAGAGAGGACCACAGGAAGAAAGTCACAGAGAGGAAAGGAAGCAGGTAGTCAGCTGGACCCCAAAAGAGAAAGGAGAGGATATCATCACAGGATGGGAGAGCTAAGGAACCCCCAAAATTACCAGCCTACCAGAACACTGCCGAACTCAGGCAGAAACAAGCCTTCCACCCTCCAAAACCATGAGACAATAAATTCCCATTGTTTGAGCCAACCCACTATGTGGTATTTGTCACAGCAGCCGGGAAACTAAAGACACTGTTTTAAAGGCCTCAAGTCCCAAAATGACCCTATTATAATTCATTCCACTCCATCATGTCCATCAAAAATTAAAATGATTCCCTCAGTGCCATTTACCTCAAGTAGTTCAGAAGAAGAAAGCAACTTAGGCAGTCACCTTGGCAAAGCAGGACAATGTTGAAATGGGAATCAGAAGGACTGGATTTGAGTCCCAGCTGTACCACTAATGGATATTATAACCTTACATAAATCAGAATAAATCAAGGTTTTTACATTTTAAAGGGGGAGCAGTAGTTCTTGGTTCAATGAACAAGATCATTAAAATGATCATCTAACATTTTAGGCCCTATGGGCAGGTGCTGTGGAAACAGAAAACAGAGGCAATCATCATGGAGTTCAAACACAAGTAGGCAGTTACCCAACAATGCAATTCATACTCTGACAGAAAAACATACAGGGCTAAGGAATCAGTGAGGAAGGAGCCTCCCTAAGGGACTCGAAGGGATCAGAGTCTAGTCTTGAGGATGTTTCCCAGATAGATTAGGTAGGCACAAGGTACATCCAACATATACAAAGACACCAAGGTGGGAAGAAGCAGGATATTTTCAAGGTACTTCAAGGATGTGGATAAGGCAAGAGCCTGTGCAACCATGTAGGAGCATTGAGCAAGAAGTTTTGACAAAAGGTAGAAGAAATGTGTGATTCATAAGCACTGCAAAGGAGGTCTTACAGAATAAGACTGCATTAATTTACCCTGCCTACCTGGCTGACAACACTCTAAGTTATTAGAAGAGAAGTCGTTTGATATCCTACTTCTAAAAATTAGTTGACCCACAAATGGTAAAAATTGCTCATACTCTGACAAGATTTGAACTATAAATTTTTAATAAAGAAAAATGACCAGCCAATTAAGAATTCCACAGTTCATAAACCCTGATTAATCAACAAAATTCTTTCTGAACCACCACTCACTAGAAACATCATCCCCTGACTTAGCTTTCTGGTCTCTTCCCTGACAGGCTCACAAAACTCCATCCCTTTTCTCTGCCCTTCGCATGCCCCAGTCTAATTCAGACAGCAATCATCAGGAACTAAAGTAAAGGCAAAAAAGTGATCATGAATATTTCTCAAAAAGCCAGAATTAACTTCAGACTACATTAATGCTATTAGTATGTGTCAATCAGACTAAATTATTTTCCAGTAATCTCTCTTTTGCCCCACTGTGCCTCTTCAAGGCCAATTTTTCCATCTGTGTGTTCTGAATCCCATCTTTTCCTGCTTCCTGAGTTTTCTGGACCCAAGAGACATCTTTTTATTTCTCCTACCTCCAACTCCCTGTTTAGGCTCACCCCCACCCCCATCAATATAAGCATGTCAAGTCTCCCTTCTCACATAGGAAATCATTCATTCAACGAATATTTATCAAATGTTTACTGCCTGGTACTGAGCAAGGCAATGCCTTCACGAAGCTCCATGAGGTAGTGAAGAAGATAACTTGGCCTAAGAGACTCTATTCTGCTCCAATCCAACAATGCATTCCTAAGAAATCTCTTGGTATCAAGAGTCATGTCAGACAAGTAACTCTTAAAAGGGGGTAAAAGGAGTGTCACCAGAGTTTGACTCGAAATTAATAAATTCATTTTTTCTGTAAGAATTTCAATAACTAAGTGTGTTAAGTAAAAATTCTCATATCACCAAGCAAGTCCACCTTCTAGTAATATCTAGTTTTCCCCCAAGAGTAAACACTTCCTTTTCCTAGCACTAATTGCCAAAAAAGCACAACTTACATTATTAGGTATCTCACCCATTGTTGTGATAATCAAAGCAGAAAGCCCATTTAAACACTTTTTTTCCTATTCAAGCAGCGTGAGTTTCAACAGTGGATTGCCTAATGCAAACTTTGTGTTCCCTAAATAACGTGCTGCTGCAGATTATCCAATTCACTGCTATGAAAGGGGAAGTCAGATAGTACAGAAGTACATAAAAGAGAATCATACCCAGCATCAGGAAGACCGCTCTGAGGAAGTAAGACCTGAGGGATAAGAAGGAGGTAGTTAAGCAAAAGGGCAAGGGCGGGTAGAAAGAGAAGGGGGATGGAATTGTGCCATGACAATCCAGGCACTAAAGTGAGAGTGAGCCCCAGCAGAATTCAAGAAACAGAAATAATGGGAAAGAGGGAGGAAAGTGATGTGGGAAATGAAGCAAGATGTTAGTTTTTTGTTTTTGTTTTTTAATATATTTGTATTAGAGAAGTTGTGAACTTACACAACAATCATGCACGTGTGGAATTCCCATACAACACACCTCCACCAACACACAACATTGTTGTAGAACATTTATTACAGATTATGAGATAATATCATCAAACTATTACCACTAACTACGGTCTATAGCGTATATTTGGTATACTCTTTCCATACCCCCCCTTTTTATTAACACACTACATCTTTTGCATTGATACAAGAATATTACAGTACTGCTGTTAACTACAGTCCATAGGTTACATTAATTTTATTTTCCCCATGCTTCTCCACATTCTTACCACCTTGCAATTGTAAAGTACATTCTTGTATTTGTACTATTAACCACAATCCTCATCCACCTCTGGGTTCACTATGTTATTCAGTCCCTAGATTACTCTCTAGCGTTCTTTCCACTGACATTTACATGCCTAGACTACCCATTTCAGCAAGACATGGTTTTTGTTGAGTCCTGGAGGGGCTTGAATTTTATATTATGAGCAATGGAAAATCATGAAAGGTTAGTCACATTTCTCCACTTCTTCCCTTTAAGATTGGGCTTCTTGAAAGAGCAGTCCACATTTGTCAGTCTGCACTTCCTCCCTCATGCTTCTCAACTCCAGGCAATCTGACTTCTGTACTCCATTGAAACTGTTCTCTCTGTGTTGATCTTCAACAGCTAAATGCAACAGGCCATTTCATCCTTGACCTGATTTGTCCTATCTGCAGCATGAGACCCTGCTGATCACAACACCATATCACTGTGACCACCGCTGGTTTTCTGTCCATATTTATGGCTTATTCTCTTCAGTCTTTTCTGCAAGAAAAGAACCTTGCCTGTCAAGATTCTGTCCTTGGCCTTAGGCATTCTCAAATCCTCTATATTTTCCCTGGGTCATCTAATCTCCCATATGGTCATGATTTCCAAAATTATAACTACAGTTCAGACCTCTCTCTAGGGCTCCAAATTTATGTATTAAACTATTTCCACTTCAGTATCTTGAACGGTTCCAAAACCAAACACATCTACCGCCTTACCATGTCAAATCTGTAGCTCCCTCCATCCCTTCTGCCACAGCCTGGGTTCAGATGCTCATCACCTCTCTCTCTTTTATTTTTTATTAGAGAAGTTGTAGGTTTACAGAAAAATCATGCTTAAAATACAGAATTCCCATCTGTCACCATTTCTCTTCAGGTTTATTCCAGCAGACTCTTCCCTGCCTACCTTTATCCCCACCAAATCCACTGGGAGTCAGAATGATCTTGCTAAAAAGTAAATATGAGCACAGTTCCTCCACACTTAAAATTCTTTGGTGAGTCCCAATTACCTTCCTCAAATTCCTGAATCTGATCTACCAGGGCCTTACAGCCCTTGCATTACTCCTCAGGCTTCTCTCTCCCACACCTCAACTCCACACCAGACTCTGCACCAAGGGAAATTGTTGGGAGTTTTAGCATACTATGCTCTAGGCCTCTGTACACATTTCTTCCTTCCCAGAAACACTAATTATCCTCCCCACCCTTTTCCTCTTCACCTAGCCAATTTGTCCTTCAAGACTTAGGTAAGGTACTCTGTCCTCCAGGAAGCTTCACCAGAAGACCCCGCTTGTACCTCTTTTTGGGATACACAGGACTCCTAGGTACTCCCACAACACCACATGCTGAACACTAAGTTTGCATTTACCACTTTGTTTTCATCTGTTTACCTATTTGCTACTCCCCTCTAGGCTGTCTCCTTGGTCTTCAGACAGGTGCCTAGCACTGACAGATAACAGGGGCTTCACAAGTGAAAATACAGAATTGCAGTAAGGCCCTCCAACAGAGCGAGTCCCAGAGTGAGAGCGCCCCAAGAATAAAGACTGGTCTGTCACAGTCCCTGCTGGACCCCAAGGCCTGGAGCAGGGCTGGCATACCAAGGTGTTTAGTACTTGTCTGTAGAATGGCTGTATGGATGCTCTAGGGTCACAGGAAAGCATGTGGAAATACTCTGACCCAAACTCTTTCTCAACTTACTTTCCATCACTAACTTCCTTGGTTTGTGACCTACTTTTCCTGTAACACTAGTGTGCATGGCATAGTTTCTACTAACCAAGGAATGTTCTCCTTCTTCCATTGGGAGAAAAATAACAGTGGGAACACTGAACAACCCTATAAACTAAAAGATTCCTAACCATGAGTCCAGGGAAGGGTTTCCTGAACTCCTTGAAAATGGATGTGAAATTTTCAGTGGATGTAAGCAGGTTCATTTTTCTGGTGAGATGGATTACAGTTTTCATTGATGATATAAAAAATATCTATCAATCAGCTTAACCAAAACGTTAAGCTGAATTAAACTATAGCATTCACCTTTCTATTCTCAAATCTGTGTTTAGATACATCACTTGAACCTTGGAGACTGTAGCCTCTGCTAAACCAAATGTAACTGGAGAAGATGTAGCTGGCAGGCTACCACATAAAGATTTCTCTTCGAATTTGCATTTAAGGTTTTCTGTAACTGGAAGAGTCCTTACCAGCATTCTTTAATAGTACCTTATTTTAATATACTCTCCACCCAGTGTGAAACAGGGGATTTATTATACTGCCTGCTAATGTGCTCCAGAAAATGTTACATTCTGAACATGGGACAAAGGGGATAGTTTTTTAATGTCATCTAATTAAATGGAATGGGGAAAAGACCAGGACCATCCAGATTTACAGGAAAGTCCTTTTTTCTCTCTCTCTTTTACGGTACAGAGTGAACAGAACAGCAGGAGTAGCACTTGCTATTGGGAAAAATAGGCCCATGAATAAACAGTAGGGTGTGGGCAAGTAAAGTATTTTTAAAGAAATCAAAACTAAAATTTTGTTCGAATTAAAAGTTACTGTTTGATCTAAAGAAGCTAGACACAAAAGAGTTCATACTATCTGAGTCTATTTATTGTGAATTCCAGAACAGGCAAGATTCTTCTTTAGTGATAGACGTAAGAACAGTGTTGGCTTATTGGGGGCGTGGGGAGAGTGGGTCCAGACAGACTTCGAAGGGGTATGGTGGAGCCTTCCTCGGCATTGGAAATGTTGGTTATCTTGATTTGAGTGGGGCTTGCATGAATGCATACATGAGACACTCGCTGAACTATATATATATAATACCTGGGCATTTTACCTATATGTAAAATGCAGGTCAATAAAGAAAATCAGCAAGAGAACGATACGCATTTCTTTTAACTAAGACAACCAGCTCCTATTTTTGTTCGGGGAAGACTGTGGAGGATGACCTCCCACTCTACGAGATGCTCTCAGAATTGAGTGTCGGTCCCCAGGAGTTCTCACCAGCACCACCACGACAAGGAGGAGCGAGTTAAACCCCACAAGCCGGGAAGCACAAGCGCTCCGCCTTCCAAGACCCGCAACCTGCGCCGTCCCCCGCCCCCAGGGTCCAAGCTCCCCCGGGACCCCACCGTTCCCCGCGCTCCCGGGTCCGAGCTCCTTAGGCATGAAACCCGCAGGACCCCTACCGCCCCCAATTCGAACCGATCCCTGGGCCGAGGCTCCCGGTTCAAGCAAGCCCCAAACACGTCCCCCGGCCCGACATCCCACAGAATTGGCCGGAGCCCGGCGGCGCTAACCCTCAGACCGAGAAAACGCCGAGGTAACTCTGCCAGCCGCAAGGTGCCGCTGTGGCGCCGACCACCCAGGCACACCCGGCGCATACGCTTGCGAAGGGGCTCTCGTTCTACCTCTTTAGGAAGGGGGTGGGGGGGCGAGCCGAGCCGCGCCGCGCAGGCGCCCTGACGCCCCGGTGGGCGGCACCGCCACTTCCGCCCGGGGGGGCGAGGGGAGCCCGGCCGGCTTGAGGCGGGCGCGCGGGGAGGGAGCGTGGCTGCCGAAGTGACCCGCGACTCACCAGGTATAGCTGCTGCCAGCGACTCTGAGCGTCCAGCTCCTCGAACTCCAGCTCGACGGTGACGGACATGGCGGCGGGCGCGAGGCGGCTTTGGCGGGCGGAGCGGCTCATGCCCCGCGCGGACCGAGGACGCTGGGCGCCACTGAGCGCATGCGCGGTCGGTGCTGGCGGCGGAGGGGAGCACCTGGAGCGTCGGACGTCAGCGCGCCGCCTCGGCGCGGGGAGGGGCGGGGACGGGGAGGCGGGCCGCTGGGGAGGGCCGCGGTGCGGAGCCCACGCAGGTGGGGGGCGGGGCCGGCCCCTCCCTGGGGCACCGCCCGAGAAGCCTTGACGAGGCTCCGCCCCCTGTCGCGTGCGGCTGGGCGGTGGCGGGAAAAGCTTTGGGGGTCACCTGGGCGCCCTCTGCATGCTGTCCCGCTTCTCGCCCTTGCTGTCCTTCATCTTAGGTTTTTTAAGGCGGCATTTGAACTTTGTTTTAAACATCAGCTAGGCCAGAGGAGCCTCCTGTGTTCAGCTTTGGAGCACATTTCCCAGCTCGACCCCCTACACCGGCAGGTTGTGTGATAGCAAAAAGAAGGCAACCTCTCCAGGAATTTGGGAGAACACATCTTGTCAAGAAAGCATTTCACAACTTGAAAGTTCGTGTTACCTATAAAAGTTATAGATCCTCTTATATCAAACCAACATGAACATTATGAAATCATCTTGCTTCACCCGAAGATGGTTCCTTGTTAGTAAACTCATGGGCCGGCTTTTTATAGCATATTCGTAAGGAATGTGAAGGGTTAGAAAATATTTAACTGAGCTGTCCAATGTTAAAATGTTTTAATCAATTAAAATTAAATGAAATAAAAAACTCCATCCCTTGGTCATACTAGCCACATGTGGCCAGTGGCTACTATATTGTGGATCCACACTTAGCACATTTTGATAGTTGCAGAAAGTTCTATTGGACAATGATACCTGGGGATTAAAATACTTGACAGAAAAGTGTCCTTAAATCAGTAAAATAATGGAAACCATCATTAAAGCAGTAGGCTATGGGAGCTAGAAGAAATGGTATAAATGACACAGTATAAAATTAAGTGGTCAATCGACCTTTTCTTCCCACATAGTACAAGTTAGGCTGCCTCCTAAAAATATCCACAATCTTATTGTCCTGGCTCCTACAATCCTGTCATTGAAATTGATTATTTAGAATTAAGGCACAGTATCTCCCCAAATACCCTGTGGTTGTTGGCATCCATCAAGGGCATCTTCAACGGATTGCTCTCCATCCTGAAAGTATGTACTGTTCTACCAAGGAAAGGCAACCATTTGGCCCACTTGAAATCAACTTGAGACCAATGGTTGAGTGTATTTACCTGAAAGGAGAGGCATGTTGATCTCAAAGCAACAATTCTTGTCTCTAGATATTTAACAACCCTTTGGAGCTCACTTGTAAACTCCCTTGTTGAAGGAGCAGTGCTTGCCCCTTTAACATTTTTCTTTCTTTGTAGCTAAGGTTCTAAAGCAGGGATTCTGTCACCAGTTTCATTTGCATCAACTGTAAGCTAGCTATACCAGTACTCCTTAAAGTAATCTCTGGATTCAATGTAATCTCAATCAGTAGCCCATTAGAATTTTTTAATGTGGAAATTGACAAGCTGGATCTAACATTTATATAAAAATGCAAAGGCCAGATATGCAAATAGCCAAAATCATCTTGAAGAAGAGAAAATTGAAGGTCTTACTCTACCAGATATTAAGACTTATTCTAAAGCTACAGTAAAATTAAAGTGTGTTATCAGGGAGCGGATGTGGCCCAAGCAGTTGAGTGCCTGCTTCCCACATGGGGGGTCCTGGGTCAGTTTCTGGTGCCTCCTAAAGAAGACAAACAACAAACAGATATTGAGCAAAAAAATGAGCAGACAACAAGCAAAAATGAGAAGACAACAAGCGAAAACATTGATCAGACAATGAGCAAAAACAAACGAGCAGGGAGGGGAGCGGATGTAGCTCAAGCAGTTGAGCACCCGCCTCCCACACGGGAGGTCCTGAGTTCAGTTCCTGGTGCTTCCTAAAGAAAGACTATACAATGAGCAAAAAACATTGAGCATGTGAGTGCAGACGAGCTCGAACAATGAGCAAACAGATGAGGGATCCATCACAGGGTGGGGAAGTGGAACGTGTGTTATCAGTACAAAGACAGAGAAATAGATGAATGAAACAGAATAGAAACCAGAAAAGGACTCGAGGGCCAAGAAAAGTCAAGAAGAGGACAGCTCTGGAGGACTTAACACTGCCACATACCAAGATCTATTATAAAGACAGTGTGGTATTGGTGCAAAGATGAACAAACTAACAAATGGAACTAGATAGGAAGTCCAGAAACAAGCTCACACATATATAGTTATCTGGCATGTGTGTGTGTATTTCATTCACAAAGGCTAATACTGTAGTACAATGGGGAAGTGATGATGTCTTCAGTAAATGATGCTGGGTCCAAAAGAGTAGGTACTGTCTGATTCCATTAATACAAAGTTCAGAAACAGGCAGCAGGGAAGCAAATGTAGCTCAAGTGGTTGAGTGCCTGCTTCCCATGTACAAGTTCCCAGGTTTGCGCCCCGGTACCTCCTAAAAACAGAAAATAAAATAAAATAACCAACTCTCATTGGGGAATGGGTGTAGCTCAGTCGTTGAGCACCTGCTTCCCATATATGGGGTCCTGGGTCCATTCCCCTGTACCCACTTAAAAAAAAAAAAGGTGGGAAACAGATGGGCTCAAGCGATTAGGCTTCTGTCTACAATGTAAGAGGTCCACGGTTCAATTCCCCGGGGCCTGTTGGTGAAAGACAAACTGGCCTGCGCAGGAGAGCTGGCCCACACAGAGTGCTGGCGTGCTCAGAGAGCTGGTACAGCAAGATGACACAACAAAAAGCGACACAGAGGAGAGACAATAAGAGACACAGCAGACCAGGGAGCTGAGGTGGCGCAAGAGATTGAGCACCTCTCTCTCACTCTGGAAAGTCCCAGGATCGGTTCCCGGTGCCTCCTAAAGAGAATACAAGCAGACACAGAAGGACACACAGAGAGCAGACAGCAAGCACAAAACAACAGGTGGGGCCGGGAGAGGGGTGAGAAATAAATAAATAAATCTTTAAAAAAAAGCAGCAGAAGATTATATGATGTTCAAGGACAAGCAACAGAATAATAATGACCTCTGGGGCAGTGGAGATGGGGTAGGGATGTGGAATGGAACCTGAGGAAACCTAGGGTTCAAGAAATATTGTATATCGCGATCTTGGTGATAGGCACACATCTACATATATTTGTGTGTGTATATAAATTCATTGAGCTATACATTTAAGAGATTTTTTACTTTATATGTATGTTAACCTCAATAAAAATTTTAAATAAAATAAATGGAGCTGTTTCATATAGAAATGGAAGCCACACACAGCTGCATCTCACATGGTATTGAATAAGCTAACGTCATCTAGCAAATACGATAAAAAACTATACAGCTTCCAATACCACAAAACACCTTTATTCTAATATTGCCTGCAACTACAAAGTCTATATATGAACCTTATAGGATTAAGATGGGGATTCACTTGTTCCATATTTTGAAGCCATGAATTCTATCTACTGCCTAGGTTTGTACCAAATGCAATTAATGTATCTAATAAAAAATGCTAATATTTAGTCAACTTCATGCACAGCCTCTGAAAATGGCTTTAGTAAAAGTCCAAATAAATTACGATTTATAAAGAACTTTCAAAAATAACTACTAACCCAATTATAAGGCACATATGGTAGATTTCCAAATGAGTCATCATGGTATCTGAGTATGCTGATATGCAATATATATATATGTACCAGGGCCAGGGATTGAACCCCGGACTTCTGAACCCCGGACTTCGTATGTGGGAAGCCAGCACTCAACCACTGGGTCACATTGGCTCCCCCAGTTGTTTTTTTCATTTGCTTGCTTGTTGTTTGTTTTTTTATTGTTTCTAGGAGGCACTAAGAATTGAACCCATGACCTTCCATGTTGGGAAGCAGGTACTCAACTGCTTGAGCCACATCTACTCCCAAAATACAGTATTCTTAATGTTATAAAGTTTTAAATGATAAACAGAGGAATGGAATTTTAATATGAAAGTATTTTGTCATTTCAGAGATGTGTTACCTAAATTTCTGCTGCATCTTAAAAAAAAAAATTCTTGAACTACCTGCTGCAAGTGACTATTAAAATTATAAACATATAATTTTACACAAAATTATACATAAAATTATAAACATGTCAGTTAATAAAGCATTTTCCTGGAATTGTTCTTGAATTTATGCTCAACAAAACTACCACCACAAAACAACTAGCATTTTCTGGTAAAACTATAATTACACATAGTAAACGAAAAAGCAATTTGAATGATCTAGTTTAGAAATTTTGTATTTGCATATTTACTGAACAAAAAGTTCTGTAAATCTGACTAAAATCTATTGTTTGTGGTGGGCAACATCAGGAAACAGATCCCTTCTTTTACAATACAAATATTTATTTCAACAAAAGACAGCCTATATTGGGCAATGTCTTTGTCACCTCCCAAAGGGCAGGGACTTTGTCTGATTTATTTACTGTTGATACCTCAAACAGTATCTGGGAAATAGCAAGCTCTCAATGATTAAATGAATGAAAAACTTTATTGCAAATTTTTCTTATGTCAAGTTAAGCCAGAACCAGATTTCCTTCTACTGCTGAGATTACTAAGGTTTTTACGTTTCCCGGTTCCAAATGACTTTCCCAAGTCTTCTTTCTACTCTGGGGTGAGTTTTCTGTTGCATCATATCAATGACGTTGCCTTTTCATCTCTACCTTGATTGTACGAGTCCCGGGATTTATAAGCTGTAATTATGAATGTCCCACCTTTCCTGGTGAAAACAATGTATTTAAACCATGCCAAATTAACATTAGGATGAAATTCCATTTTCTTACAGAGAAGGACAAAAATTCAAATTACTGGGAAATTTTTAGTATATATTAAACTAATTTCCTGGGCAGATTAATTCTGTTTTGAGTAAAATGGCTACCGCCTAAAATGACTAACATGCAAATGTTCTGTTATCCATTATTGTATAATATGCTCCTTAATAGCACAATATTAATGTTTATAATGCTCTTTTGCTGGTTTCAAAGATGTGTTTGCCAAATTAATCCATGGAACACACCTGCAATTAAAAACCATATTGCTTTAAATCATTTGCACCTTCCGCACACAAACAAAAAAAATTATTTTCTGAATTGATGGTTGAATTATAAGGTAGTAGAAGTGATATCTTAAGGCAGGAGCAGGATATGACCTAGTTAAATGAAGAGAGGCAAATTGGATCAGAGGGAGCCCACCTTGAAAATAGAGCAACTTATTTGGGTATGTCTGGCACTTAGAGAACAGATCAGGCCATAGGTCCCACCAATAAAAGGACAGTGAGAGAAAGAAGTAGAATCTTTCAGGCTGCCTGGACAATTTTTAAAAAATTCTTTTTTCCCTAGGAATTAGTATATTCCCCTCCCACCACTATGTCTGGATCATGTTGACCCGCTCTTATAGCTGACTGGACCAGAAGTGGATGCTAGACCCAAGCGGATCCAATCAGAATCCAGTAAGTTAGAATTGAGCCTATCAGGTGCATGGTATGAAAATGTGTCCGTAATACATCATGAGACCAGAGAAGCAGAGTAAGCAGGTAGCTAGAGACAGAATGAGACACAAACATACAGAAGGAAGCAGAGATTGTCAAACAATCGAGTATAAAGAAGAGAAATGTATTTTCAGAAGTGCTAAAATATATATGTATGCATAAGTTTAAAAATGAAGCCATTATTTAAAAAACGAATGTTGTGAAAGAGAGGAAATGTAATCATTATACACCACGAGGCTCAACAAGGGTAATATTTACATATAATAATATTAACATTGATGATTTAGTCAAACAATAATTTTTAATTATTATTATTTTAATTACAGAACTTGTAGGTGTTTTAAGAGGATAAATCTTCAGCCACCAGAGTAGAAACCAATAAATAATGTATAAAAGTTTTAAATCAATAAATAGCAATATAAGTGATTTAGTTAATATAGAAGTAAATACCAGAAGATACTAAAATACATCCATTCTCCAGGGAGAAGAACAAGGGCTAGGAAAAGGGGACTGGTATTTTTTTATATTAGCTCATTCTATTATTTGCTTTTTAAAAATTGCATGCATGTGTCACTGAGAAAGAAATAGTAAACTTTAAAGACTAAAAGAAAATTGTTGTTATTGTGAAATAAAGGTTATGCAGAGAACTAACCCCAGAAAAATATTGTGAGCAGGTAAACTATCTTTAATGATCTAATAAATCCATTTCATCTTCCCACATATGTACTGATACCCCTTCTCCCTGGCCCCCAATTGTATCAGGTCCTCCTCAGCACCTCAACTCAGCCTCCCCCACCAGGCCTGCCGTAGGGACCCCACCCATTCCGCAGAGCTCACGTTTCCACTAAGGAGGAAGTGCCCTCTGGACTTTGCAAGCTGCCTGCACACTGAGGGTCTCAATAAATAACTGATGGATAGTGATTGATGAATGGATGAATATGGCAAAGGTGAGTTGCTATTCTGAGTTTCTATACTCTATTGAATAGCTGAGTACATCTCAATCAGAAAGCACATTTGCTTACAGGTTTGTCTGTTTGCCTGTACTAGTTTCTTAATTTTACAAATCAGACTCTTCATTTAAATTCTCTTGTAACTGCAAACTACTAAGTTGTACAAGTGTTTTAACATCCCAGAGGTGAGAAGTTTATCCCAATGGGAGAAAAAAATGAGCCAACGAAGTTTAAAATATATAGGAAAGAACATTGATAAATTGTGCCTTAATAAATAACTTCTGCTACAGAATACATTTTCTATTGGCATCACTATATTCAGCAAGGACTAGGGTTTTTTTTTTTAGGAGGTACCAGGGATTGAATTGTACATGGAAAGCAGGCACTCAACCACTGAGCTACAATCACTCCCTAAATTGATTTAAATAAAGCTGACAGTGTGTGTAATTGAATAATTTTGTATTTGGGAGCAAAGTACAAACATGTACATATAAGGCATATGACTCTTGTATGGCTATACTCAACAGGGTAGAAAACTATTCCTGGTCTGAAACCAGCTAAAATTGTTCTGTTGGGTGCAAGCAAATATAAAGCTATTTACATATATATATAAATTGGCAGTGGATTTTCCTCAAATTCTTTGGTAAAAGAACAGTGTTAGAACAAAAAGTTTCTAATACATACAAGTAAATAAATAATTTTCTTTTCTGTACAATATAGTGGAATATGAGCCTATTTTTGTCTTTGGAACCAAATCTATATTTTGTCACCTCCAAAGTCAGTCTCTTGCTTTAAAGATTTTGCGCAGAGACTATTTTATAGACTATTTTACACCACCTCTTAAACAAAACTGCTGAGAAAGTTCATTTCTTTGAATTTATGAAAGCAAACACATTAAATATTGAGTCAGTAGTGACTTTTAAGACTATACATTTTAAGATCTAAATGGCAATGCAAACCACAAGAGCTGTCGCTTTCCTTCTTTAATGCCCAAAATGGGTAATAAGTTTAATATGTTTAGTAAGGTGCATAGTGGACATGTTTTGTCTGCCCTGCTTCCCTTCTTTGCGGGATCTGCCTCTCCCCTTCTCGTGATTCTGTACACCTGCCAATCAAGAAATCCCTCCTACTCTGCCACCAGGGCTGGGCACATGACCTGGGGGAGTCACAGTGATTGATCTGGGGACTGGTAGGTCACTCAAGACAGTTGAATCAGAATCTTTGAGGGGACGAGTATGTCTCCAATTAGAATTTTTTTTTTTTTGAGGTACCAGGGGCTGGGGATTGAACTCTGGCCCTTCTGTGTGAGAAGCCGGCACGCAACCACTGAGCCACGTCAGCTCCCTTGAATTGTTTTGTTTCGTTTGTTTTGCTTGTTGTTTGTTTGTTTGTTTGTTTGTTTGTTTTAGGAGACACCAGGTACCAAACTGGGACCTCCCATGTAGGAAGCAGGCACTCAACCACTTAAGCCACATCCCCTCCCCTCCAATTAGAATTTATAGATTCAATGCAATCCCAATCAATTTCCAGAAGGCTTTTTTAAAAAATAGAGACTGACAAGCTGAATATTAAAATTTATATGGAAATTTAAAGGATTTAGAGTAACCAAAACAATTTTGAAAACCAAGAACAAAGTTGAAGAACTTAGGCTAAGAAGGGCACCTTTACTGAATCCTTCATAAGACATTCTGCTGTTTTATTAGGCCAGCTGCTTTGGAGCAAAAAGGAATACAGCAACACCAGTGGAATCCAGGTCATTGCCTGTTACTTCTATTGCCATATCGTTATCAAGCATGGTGGGATGAAGAAAAGATGAACTCGTGTTTCTCAACCAGGAGTGATTTAGCCCCAGAGGACATTTGACAAAGACTGGAGACATTTTGGGTGTCACATCTCAGGGGGTGCTACCAGCATCTAGTGGGTAGAGGCCAGGGATGCTGCTAAACATCTTGCAATGCACAGGGCAGTCCCCACACAAAGAATTATCCAGCCCAAAATGTCAATAGTGCCAAGGCTCAAGGCTGAGAAACCCTGAGACAGATATCTAGACCAATGGAATGGAGAGTCCAGAAATAAATCTACACATTATGCTCAACTGTTTTTCAAAAAAAGCTCCAACATTATTCAATGAGGGAAATGGTAGTCTTTTCAACAAATGGTGTGAAAACAACTGGATATCAATGTGGGAAAAAATGAACCTAATCTCTACCTCACGCTATACACAAAAATTAATTTAAAATGGATCAGAGGGGAGCGGATGTGGCTCAGATGGTTGGGCGTCTGTCTCTCATATAGAGGGACCTGGGTTCGATCCCCAGGATCTCCTGGTAAAATAAAGAAAAATATAGAAAGCACACGAGCACACTGTCAAGCCCCGCACGCAGACATGCCAGGCCCTGCCAAGCCACGCAGCAAGATGATGACGTAACAGGAGAGTGACACAAAGGGAGAGCCAAGACAAGACATACCAAAAAACCAGGAACTAAGGTGGTGCAGGTGGCAGAATGCCTCTCTCCCACATCGGAGTTTCCCAGGATCAAATTCCGGTGAAGAAAGGAAGAGAAGAATGAGAAGAGAGGGCAGGAAACAGACACAGAGAATTACCCAGCGAATGGACACAAAAATAGCAAAAACGGGGGGAGGGGGGTGGTTAAAATGGATAAAAGTGAAATAAATAAATAAATCTTAAAAAAAAATAAAATGGATCAGAGGGGAAGCAGATGTGGCTCAAGCAGTTCGGTACCCGCCTACCACATGGGACGTCCCAGGTTTGGTTCCTGCTGCCTCCTAAAAAGAAGAGAAGCAGACACAGAGAACACACAACAAACAGAACAGAGAGCAGACAGCAAGCACAAACAACGAGGTGTGGTGGGGGATAAAAGTGAAATAAATAAAATAAATCTTAAAAAAAAAAATGAATTAGAGACTGTGTTAGTCAGCCAAAGGGGTGCTGATGCAAAACACCAGAAATTGGTTGGTCTTTATAAAGGGTATTTTTTGGGGGTAGAAGTCCACAGTTACCAGGCCATAAAGCGTAAGTTTCTTCCCACACCAAAATCCATTGCCACATGTTGGAGCAAGACAGCTGCCGACATTTTCCAGGGTTCAGGCTTCTTGGTTTCCCCTCTTCCCAGGGTTCCATTTCTCTCTGGGCTTACTCTTCTGTTTCCTCCACAAGGTCATCTGTAGACTATGAGGCTCTCTAGGCTTTGCTTCTCTCCACAAGGCCAGCTATGAACTCTCAGGTGAATGGCTCGTCTCTATCCAGGGGCCTTCTCTCCTTTTTCACCAGAACTCCCAACATCAAAACTGCTTCAAAACACTGTCCTTTGCCATGTGTTTTATCTTTGATTCCCCCACCCACCAAGGGGTGGGGCTCAATGCCCTACTGACATGGCCCATTTAACGCCCTAATCATAACTTAATCATGCCCAGAATAGCAGACCAGTTTACAAGCATGATCCAATATCTATTTTTGGAATTCATAATTACATCAAACTGCCAGACTGCAACACTCCACCCTCTGAATTCCAAAAATACATTACAATATTCAAAAAACCTTAAATCAGTGACAATGCAAGTTCAAAATCATATCATAATCAGTTTAAAGAAATAGTTTGTCAAAAATCCCATCTGCTGTAGACCTCTGAAACTTATAAAACCATTTAACTGTGTCCAATACACAAATGGAAAGACAAAGGATAAACATTTCCATTATCATAAGGAGAAATTGGGATGTTAACCATGAGTCATGGATCCTCTACAGTTCAGTAAACCTGCAGGGCATCCTCCATTCGATTTCAAAGTCTGAGAGTCATTCTTAAGACAACGGTTTCTTCTCCTTGGGGCTACATGGGGACCCACCCTTTCCACAGGCTTGCCCAAGGGCCATTTTCTTGGTTCCACCCTCATCAAGCATCTGGGTGTCAACCAAGCTCCCTACCTCACCCTCCAAGAGTGTTGGGATGATTGCCACACTTTACCCAATCTTTGGGTTGTAGTCTTAGCCCTCCTAGTACAGTGAGGTGAAGACTACATTCCCCCTAACCTTTGGCATACAGGTTCAACCCTCTCAGAGCAAGGAGTTGACCACCTGGCCTTCCCTATCCTTTGTCATACAGGTTCAACCCTCTCAGAGCAATGGGTTGACCACCTGGCCTTCTCTAATCCATGGGGTACAGAAGCACCCCTCTCAGACCTATGGGGTGCTGACCTTAACCACCCTAATCTTGAGGAATGTGGTCCACCCTCCCTGTACCCTGGGGTGGCAAAACTCACCCAGAACATTGGGTTGGAACATCCAGCCTCTTCAACTGCTGGAGCAAACTCACCCTCTTTGTACACATGGGTGGGACTCCTCTCTTGGCCCAAGGCAATGTCTTAATTCCAGATCTCAGCTTCCATGGGTTTCTTCTTAAAGCTGTTTCTCCTTCAATCTTTCCTTTCCATGTCCTCTTTTGTCCAAGCTGACAGAGGTTTTATTCATACAGTGCTCTCAAAAATGCTGTTGGTTTAGCATGCAAGAAGCAGGGGTCCAAGGTATCAGACAGTAAGACTTTCCACAAGTCTTTCCGAGATAACTGCATCTTACATTCTGATTTACAAGATCCAAGTTGAGTAAAGTCCTCAAATGGGGCACTATTGTCTGGGAGCTCAATTTTCAGAGGCTTGGTATTTCCAGAATCAGTTTCTGTTTTCTTTGTGCCCAAAATTTCAGTCCTTAGTGTATTTTGCTCATCTAATATTTTGCTATAAGCTGCAAGGAGAAGCCAAGCCACATTCTCCAAATTTACCTTGGAAGGTTCTTCAGCTAAATGCTCCAGTTCACCATTTTCAAATTCTGTCTTCCACATAACACCAGGAGTTAATTTTGCTAAGTTTTCTGCAACTTTAGAACATGGATCACCTTTCTTCCAGTTTCTAATAATAGTTTCATCATTTACTTCTAAGGCATCATAGAAATTCTCTTTAGCATCCATATTACTATCAACAGTCTCTTCAAAGTGATCTAGGCCTTTTCCAGCAAGCATTTCACAATTCCTCCAAAAAATACCCCTTACCCATTTATAAAACCGTTCCAACATTTTGGTAATTGCAAAAGCACTTCCCCACTCCTCGGTACCAAATTCTGTATTAGTCAGCCAAAGGTGTGCTGGTGCGAAATACCAGAAATTGGTTGGTCTTTATAAAGGGTATTTATTTGGGGTAGAAGTCCACAGTTACCAGGCCATAAAGCATAAGTTTCTTCCCTCACTAAAGTCCATTGCCACGTGTTGGAGCAAGACAGCTGCTGATGTTTGCCAGGGTTCAGGCTTCTTGGGTTCCTCTCTTCCCAGAGCTCCATTTCTCTCTGGGCTTAGCTCCTCTGTTTCCTCCACAAGGTCACCTGTAGACTATGAGGCTCTCTAGGCTTTGCTTCTCTCCACAAGGCCAGCTGTGAACTCTCAGGCGAATGGCTCGTCTCTATTCGGGGGCCTTCTCTCCTTCTTCACCAGAGCTCCAACATCAAAACTACTTCAAAAACACTGTCCTTTGCCATGTGTTTTATCTTTGATTCCCCCACCCACCAAGGGGTGGGGCTCAATGTCCTACTGATGTGACCCAGTTAATGCCCTAATCATAACTTAATCATGCCCAGATTAGCAGACCAGTTTACAAGCATGATCCAATATCTATTTTTGGAATTCATAATTAAATTAAACTGCCAGACTGCAACAGAGACCCAAATGTAAAAGCTAAGTTTGTAAACTTATAAATGTAATTGGAAATTACCTTAGCCTGGCTTCTTCTGAAAAAAAATTCTGAGACAACAGCTTGCATATAGAAAGCTTATCTGGAAAGTGATCTGAAGGAGCAAGAATGCAGGAAAGGGGGAATGAAACAGGGAAAGGGCAGGCCAGTGGAACAATGCATTATCAATTTGGCACTTCTCCAGACTACTGGTGCCCATTGTGAGTAAGATTATCTGAAGAACCTAATGAAATGCATCCTAGACTTGTCAGCCCAGAAGATGAAAGAAGAAACCATTTATCCACCAGTTCCCAGCCCTCACTGGTCAATAGTGGATCCATGGGTGTCAATTACCCAACACTTCTGGATTGCCCATTGGCAAATGAAGAGTGCGTTCCTATGGTCACCACAGAATCTCCAGAGCAGGAAGCAAGAGGTTTGCAGGAGAGAAAGCAAGTACACAGCTCAGGCTTCAGAAGAGGCATTGCTAATTGCTCCTGTGCAAACTTGTTCAAAGCCTTCTGTAGCTGTAGTAAGAGATATGAGGATGTTGAAGTGTTGTACAAGAGGTGCCCTATACAACCCATTCTTTATAGGAATAACCAGGGCTGCCCCTAGGATTTTTGCCATGTCCCAAAAATATATATACAATTTGTTTCAAAACAGATGTTCTATATACACAATTTGTTTAAGTATGTATTACAAAATTCATAGGCTCATTTGTGGTAACTTGATTTATCAATAAAGATTTAGAATAGGGAAGCGGCTGTGGCTCAATCAGTGTGGCTCCCGTTTGCCATATGGGAGGCCCCGGGTTCGGTTCCTGGGGCCTCCTGGTGGGGGCAGGCCTGCCCGCGTGGCGTGGTTGGCTGACCCAGCAAGCGCAAGCAGCAAGGGGGGGATAAATGAATAAATAAATAAAATCTTAAAAAAAAAAAAAAAAAAAAAAGATTTAGAATAATGCATAGAGAAGAGGTACGAATGTGTTTGTTTATCATCCAATCGATGTTTATAAAGATTCTTTGTAGTGTTCAGGTGCCATCTTTTGGAGCCCTTTATTGTCAAATGCACCATTCCCAGCTAATTTCATATTGCCCTGAGACAAAGATAGCAGCACTGATATTACTCATACTTCCAGGGCTCTTGGGAACCTGTTTGTATGGAAGCAATGTAAGTCTTCTTGCCCCTGCAGTTCCCTAGGGCCATGTATGTGATGCTGATTATGCCCTTATTCAAGAGGCTGCATCGCCCATCGCTGCCTGTGAAGAGTCAGTACTGGTTTCCAGTGACTCTGTCCAGGTTGTTGACATGGACCACCAATGCCAGCCTTACCCAGAGAGTGCAGGAAAACATAAATTGTGGTTCCTTTTCTGGTCATAGTAAATTCACCACTTAGACTTGTACAGCATAAAGGTAGAACAACACATCTTCAAACATGTCTTTTCTTGCGCTCTTTAGTCATTGCACTCTTAGAACATGGTCTCTTCCAATAGTGAACCCACCCTTGCCTTCCACATCCTATGGGGGGGCAGTGCGGGAAGTAGGCAAGGAGCCTATGGGCAGAGCTAGAAGCTCATCCTGAAGGACTTAAGACTGGCTAGGTAAAGCCAAACATTCTCAATTAATTGGAGGGCAAGTGAACACCAGTTGGAAGGTCTGTTGATATTGCAGAGCAAAGGTCACAAAAGCCCTCGCAGATGGGTGGGCACTCTGTTGCAGGGCCCAGGATATGTGGCATGCTGCCTACAGAGGGGTTAGGTTACCACCTTGTGGTAAAGGATGCGTGCTGCTGCCCTTCTGCCTTCAGGTGCTGTAGGCCACAGGTAGCATCCAGTCCAGATGGTCCTGTGGATACAGATGCATGGACTATCACAAACTCAGAGCTCTGACTTTGTCATGTATTCGAGGTGATTGAGAGTCACCCCAAACCACTATGTTAGTACCAAGCTGGTGGCCCAATCTCTCAAGATTCTGTGAGATAACCACTGGGCCAGTCAGGGACTGCAATCTGGTCACTGCCCCCTCTGGAACCTATGCCAACTCTTTGGGATGTCTGGTCAACCCCATACTCAGGTTGGAGAGTAGAAGATCAAAGTACTCCCCCAAGGAGAGAAATTGGTACCAGGGCCCATGAAAGGACTGATCTGGGCCTGGGATGTCCACCCAGATGGCATGGCCCTAGTGAGGGTGTATCAGTCAGCCAAAAGGGGTGCTGATGCAAAGTACCAGAACTCTGTTGGATTTTATAAAGGGTATTTATTTGGGGTAGAAGCTTACAGTCACAAGGCCCTAAAGAGTCCAACTCAAGATACCATAAGAGGTACTTTCTCTTACCCAAAGTCATTTGCCACGTATTGAAGCAAGATGGTGGGGGATGTCTATGAGGGTTCAGCCTTCCTCTTTCTTTTAAGGCTCCGTGGTCCCAGCTTCTTCCATTATCAGCTGTAGGCTGGCACAGGGCTCATCTCTCTCCCTGGGGCTCATTTCTTTCCAGATTCAACTGCTCTGGTCTCTTCACAAGGTCAGCTGTAGACTCTCAGGCTCATCTCTCTTCCCGGGGCCTCTGTCTCTAATGAGCTGTCTTTCTTCCTCTGTGTTATTCTTCTCTGTGTATCTACTTCCATGTGAAAGTCTGTTTTATCTGCCTACCAAGGAGCTGGGACTCAATGCTGAGTCGCACTCTAATGACGTGGTTGAATCAAAGCCCTAATCTTAACACAATTTAATCAGACATCTCCGCTGAATCTAATACAATCAAGGGGTTATCACACCCTGAGGAACAGACCAATTTACAAATGCAATCTCTTTTTTTGGAATTCATAAATAATCTCAAATTGCCACAGGGGCACTTGGAAAATTTTGAGGAAGGCCCTCCAAAGCAGGACCCCAAGGCAGGGCCCCTAAGATGTGGCCGCCATTCACAGCAAGGACTGAATAATGACTCTTGCAGTACCTCGCCCAGCATGAGGTAAGGAGTTATTTTTATTAGCCCTCTTGGTGGTAAATTCAATACCATAAGCAGCACATGTGGAAAAGTCTCCTGCGTTGCAGCCTACTCCTAGACATGGGGGTACCCAGTGCTCTCTTTAGCCAGATTGTTGGCAGACATACAATAATGGCTTATAAAATAAAGAAGGGGAAGTATGGATCATACAGATAAGTCTCACAACTAAAAATAACTTTAAATGTTTATTTTTTCAGTAATACTCTTTCAGTTATAATTTCCTTCATAGACTATTAGGTCCTTTACTCTATACTCCATGACAAAAATGTCACAGAGAGCATCAACACAGCATTTTTAACAAATCCAGATTCTGAATTCTTTGCTTTAAAAATGTCATTACATATTTCCTGGAACTGTTCGGGGAAAAAAAATCATTCCTATCTATTTTGGCAGGCCCTATGAAAACATTAGGTTTTCTTGCAACAACACTTTAACAAAAATTAGTCTCAGGGCTTAGCTAGACTCTTTTAAAGCAAAAGTAATAATTTAATTATTAGAAAAATGTGATTTAAAGGATTGTTTTTGGGGTTACTGGAATTTTTTAAAAATAATTTTTCATCTTTTACAGACTGGTAAGAAATTTTCCTTACATTATGAGAGTAAATGATACTTCATTCTTCATTTTACAGATTTTAAACCCGGTAACATTTTAAGTCTTAATCATCTTGGATTCTTTAGGCACTAGCATCAGTTTTAAAGTGAAAACTTTATGTAAGCAGTTTTGCCCTTCTTATTTTCTTCCAAGGAAGAAAGAAAGAAAGAAAAGAAGGGAGGAAAGGAGGGACGGTGGCTGGAAAGGAAAAAGGAATTAAGAAAGAGAGAGAAAAAGAAAGCAGAAACATCCAAAATCATAAAGTTTGGGACTGTATATCTAATAATATCCATTTTATTTCTGTGTTTGAAGAGCATTACAAACAGACTGTCCTTTTACCCTTTCTTCTCGTAATGACCCTTGCAAACAAAGACCGCTTGTTTTATTGCTCTCTGGCTTACAAGGCTAGGTTGGTGGGGGCTGGAGTTGGTGAGAATTATTTTGGAAAACTGACTTCTCTCATTCAGATACAGCTTTTCCGGAGCAAAGTATTTTCAGAGGATTTACTGGCAGCAGAACATAGATGATATCACAGAAGTAATTCCCGCATTGCTGAGCTGCTTAATTTCCCAGTTAAACACTGCTGTGACGTCAACAGCCTCCTGCCAGAAGAACTGCAAAGTCATGTTGCACTTAAAGAGACTACTTGCCACCCAGGAATACCACTTTCCACTTATATTAATTTCAAATAATAAATTATTCTTTTTCCTAATCAACATTTGATTGATTTGAATTATATAGATTTAGGCATACTTTTTTTTTTTTTTTAAGATTTATTTTATTTATTTCTCCCCACCCCCTTGTTGTTTTCCACTTGCTGTGTCTGATCGTCTTTAGGAGGCACCAGGAGCTGAACCTGGGACCTCTGATGTGGGAGGGAGGTGCCTAATCACTTGAGCCACCTCCACTCCCTGCTTTGTTGTGTCTCTCATTCTATTTTTCCTCCCCACGTCTCTTGTTGCATTATCTTGTTGCATCAGCTCGCTGAGCCTGCCCATCGCGTCAGCTTACTGTCTTCTTTAGTTGGCACCGGGAACCTCTGCTCTCTGCTTTGTTGTGTCTCTCATTATGTTTTTGCTTCTTGTGTCTCTTGTTGTATCAGATTGCTGCGCCTGTCCTTCACACCAGCTTTCTGTCTTCTTTAGGAAGAACCATGATCCGAACCAGCGACCTCCCATGTGATAGGCAGGAGCCCAGTCACCTGAGCCACATCCACTCCCGGCATACTTTATTTAGTTGTAGAGATTTGAAATTTTAACAGAAAATTTTAAATTTGAATACATTTCAGATGATTGAGCTTGATTCTCTCCCCAGACTTACTTACATTAAGTAGAGTTAGGGTTATGAAAATACAGGAGGTTGTGGTTTTTGTCCCATGCAATCTGTCATTAAAAACATGGAAGAATGAAAAATATTGGCATTTTGTAGGAATGCAGATTCCCTGCCCACAGAAAGACAACTAAAAAAGATGTCTTAGACTAGAAGTTAAGATTTGTTAAGAGACTAACAAATTGGGAGAACATTGACTAATCCCTCTATATCGCTGTTCTCATTTTCAACACCTGTAGCATATAAAATGGAATTTTTCTAGAAGACCTCTAAGTTCCCTTCTAGCTCTGTTATTTCTAGGAACTTACTACTTAGCCAAAGGAGAGAAGAATTTATGCTTGAGCAAAGGAAAGAGTTTAGTGGCCAAGAAAGGACTTCACTAATAATAACACTCTTGTTTACGTTACGTTATAATACAACCCAATGATGGGATGGTAGCAGGTCTTGGAAGAGTCTCTGCTATTAGGAGGTTGAAGAGTTCCCGTTCATTTTCGGCTAGTCAGCCTCTGAAACCATTATACTCACACCTCTATCAATCAGAGTCCCAGCATGAAACAGAAGGCACACTGGGCTGGGATTTTAAAGAGAATTTAAGCAGGGACTTGATACAGAGCATGGGCAGAATTAAGGAAACCAATAGGGATTTTGAGGCCGCTGGGAACTAGCAGCAGCAGAAAACCCACCGAGAGTTGGAGCCAAGGAAGAGATACTATATAACCCCATCCCTTGGTCCAGCTACTAAGGCCAAAGCTGGCACTTCATATCAGGGAGAACCAACCCAAGCTCAGGGAGGCCAGTTCTATATTCTTTCTCAAGAAATTAAATTTAGTGACCCGATATCGAGCCAGTCATGCAGTGTTAGAGCTCAGTCAGTAAGAGCCATAAGTAAGCAGAAATAGAAAGTATCACAAAAGAGTCTGGACTGGTGACAGAAGAGGACAGATATGGAGGAAGGAGAAATTAAACACCATGTAGTCCCAGAGACAGAGATAGACTTTCTGTTATCTTTTAATCCCCAATATAGCCCAGCTTAGTTCTTTTACAGTCATTTGTTATCAGTGAAATACAATACTTGCACTATTTGGTTACCCTGGCTTAGAGCAGCCAAAATATTCCTGAGATACCATTAAATATTCAACTAGTTTGTAATGGCTGCAAAACAAGCCATTATATGAATTAAATAAACCATGGTTTATTTAATAAACTCCCCCGTTGTTTCCAATTTTCGCTATTATAAACATTCTCAGAGTTAAATCTCTGAGAACATTCGTGATTTTTTTCTAGTGCTGAATTTTAAGAAGTGGAGTCTCTGGTCTAAATGGTTATTCTCATGTATGTTGCTTATTGTCTTCAGAAGGTTTCAACCAATTTATGCTTGGGCAAGCAGTGTATGACAACACCCATATCAGGCTACCCTTTAAATACTGTCATTCTGATTTTGTCCATGCTGGTATGTTAGGTTGAAAACAAGTGCCTCAGTCTTAATTTTATTTCATTCATGGAACATTTTCCCAAATGTTTATGAGCGCTTGTATGTGTGTATTTTGGGTTTATGACCTTTACTCATTTTCTATTGCTGTGGTCAAGTTTTTGACATTGATTTGTAAGCAATTTTCAAATTAACCCATTGTCCATTTTCATGATTTAAATATTTTTCAGTTTATTGTTTGATTTAAATTTTGTTTTTCAACACATAGAAGTTTCAGAATTTATTCTTTTATTCCTATTAATATTAGGGAAATAATACTTGATCATTAAAAGCCTAAAACACTAATAAAGTATATAAAGTAAAAATGTCCCATTCACTTTCCTCCACTCAATCCCATATCCAGAGGTGAACTAATGTTGACAGTGCCTGATGTATATCTTCTCCCCATTTTCTAGCATGTGCAGACATATACGTTTGAAGTTTTTAGAAGCAAATGTGAGATCACACATACTGGGCTAGAACTTTTTTTTTTATCCTAATATATGACATTCTATACCTACTTTGTTTTTTTTGATGTATGATTTAACATATGCTTATACTATATGCTTATAAACAACTCCCTTGTTGATATACATTTAGATTGTTCTTAATATTATGAACAATGCAGCAACAGTCAGATTGTACAAATACCCTTGTGTTATTGTGCAAGTATTTCTGCAAAGTATCTTCCCAGAAGGGCTTTCTGGATCAATGGGTACATTTAAAATTTTATTATGATCAAACTGTCCTTTTAAAAACCAATTCCAAATTACACTTTCTTCAGCAACAGTGGATTAAAGTGTCCATTGCCCTAGAATAGACCTTATCAACCTTTTTACTTGCTATTAGTCTGGTAGATGAAAATAGTATCTAGATGTTTTAGTTTGAATGTATTTGATTATTAGTGAGGTAAGTACATTTTCATAATTTCAATTGCTATTTGTATTTCATCTTCTGAGACGATTTTCTATTTGGTTGTTTGACTTTCTTATTGATTTGTGTAATCTATATATTATGTATACATATGTTATAAATATATTCTTACAAGTTGATATTTAAATTTTTTTAAAGATTTATTTTATTTATTTCTCCCCACCCCCTCATTGTTTGCATTTGCTATCTGTTCATTGTGTGCTTGCCTCCCTTTTAGGAAGCCCCAGGAACTGAATCTGGGACCTCCCATGTGGGAAGGAGGCACCTAATCACTTGAGCCACCTCTGCTCCCAGCTTTGTTGTGTCTCTCATTATGTTTTCCTCCTTGTGTCTCTTGTTGCATCATCTTGTGTCACATTGTTGCATCATCTTGTGTCACATTGTTGCATCAGCTCACAGTGTCAGGTCATCTTCTTTAGGAGGCACTGGGAACCAAACCCAGGGCCTCCCATGTGGTAGATGGGAGCTCAGTGGCTTGTGCCACATCTGCTTCCCAGATGTTTAATTTTAGATAATTTAAATGCTGGCTTATGTTGCACAGATGTTTTAAAGTTGAATGAAGCACAACATATCCATTTCTTTCTTTGTGCCTTTGAAGTCATGATTAGAAAGACCTTCCTCAGCAATTGGCAGTATTCACAAAAATCAAAAGTGCATATATCTTTTGTAGCAAAGTGTACTAATTTCCTATCCAATACTCATTTCCCCTTTCTTTCATGATAACAGAAATCTGAATTTATTTAGATTATATACACTCAACTCAGAGGTAAACCCTATTTACTCAAACCAATCATAGTACTAGTAATCCTTTCCAATAGGACATGGGATCCTATTTTGAC
The DNA here is from genome assembly GCA_026826555.1 of Tolypeutes matacus. Lineage (NCBI taxonomy): Eukaryota > Metazoa > Chordata > Mammalia > Cingulata > Chlamyphoridae > Tolypeutes > Tolypeutes matacus. The sequence continues at coordinate 1,293,494 of JAKSZT010021197.1, read as the reverse complement.
CAGTGGAGAAATGAAGGGAGGCCTGCTAGGGGGGTTTCTAGAAAATGGTTCTTCATTCATACAAAGGGGTCCTAAATAGATGTTTTTTTCTTCTATGGGCATTACTATGTCTGGCTCATTTAATACCTAGAAATGCTAAAGCCATCATGTGACTCTGAAGAGGGCAAATTGGAGCACATGTGCTTGTCTTCTGAGGCTAGCAGACTGGAGAGAAGGAAGAACCTGGGCCCTTGTGAACATTAACCAAGAAGCCGGTTACCTTTTAATATTTTGATGTGTGAAATACCACATTTCATTTAATTTAAAACATCATTGACTATAAGCTGCAACATTATTTTATATATCACAAAGAAAAGAAAATGCTACCAATTGAATCGTGACACACTATAAGTATTAAAACTTTTCTCATATTCAGGGATTTTTTTTTTTTAATTGTTCTTTTGTTTTTGTTTTCTTTTTTATTTGTCTTTTTTAAAATTTCTTCTTTTTCAGGGATTTTAAAATGTAAAAAGATCTGGGTCATGGAATCAATGAAACATGATTATACATTTTTTCATTGTTTGAGACAAATGAGTCTGGGATTTCTGCTCCTTGCAGTTGTGAGCATCCTACCTAATACATTCAAAGCTTAATCACTTCTAGGAATGTGTATTAAAGATAACCTAACACATGAGTATAAAGATATATGACAAGAAAATTCACTAAAACATTGTAGTAGCAAATTATTGAAAAAATTAAATCTTTATCAATAGGGAACAGGTTAAATAAATTATGGAAAAACGTGCAATGGAATATTAATTTTCAGCAGATATGGGGAGCGGATGTAGCTCAAGAGGTTGAGCACCTACTTCCCGTGTATAAGATCCCAGGTTCGATCCCCGGTACCTCCTAAAAACAAAACAAACAAACAAACCAAAAAATCAACCCTCATTGAGGAGTGGATTTAGCTCAGTAGTTGAGCACCTGCATCGCATGTATGAGGTCCTGGGTTCAATCCCCGGTACCTCCTAAAAAAAAAAATTCAGCAGACATTAAAGAGAAAGAAGGAAAGCCAAATGTTGCTATGGAACAACTTTCTAAGCTATACTGTGAAATGAAAACATACTTTGTATCTGGAGAAATGTGAATGGCTTGCCAACATTTGTGCAAAACACACACACACAAAACAAAACATATTGTGACAGTTTGGAGCTATGTACTCCAGAAAAATATCTTCTGAAACTTAATCCATTCCTGTAGGTGTGAACCCATTGTAAGTAGGACCTTTTGATAAGGTTACTTCAGTTAAGGTGTGGCCCAATGGAATCAGGATGGGTCTTAATCCTATTAATGGAGTCCTTTATAAGCAGAATGAAATTCAGGCAGAAGGAGAAAGAAATCCACAGGAAGCAAGAAGCTGAAGATTAGCAGAACACAGAAGAGCAGGGAGAGCCCAGAAGAGGCCACCATGTGTGTATTAGTCAGCCAAAGGGGTGCTAAGGCAAAACACCAAAAATCTGTTGGTTTTTATAAAAGGGTATTTGTTTGGGGTAGAAGCTTACAGTTACCAGGCCATAAAGCGTAAGTTACTTCCTTCACCAAAGTCTATGGCCAAGTGTTAGAGCAAGATGGCTGCCAGCGTCTGCAAGGGTTCAGGCTTCCTGGGTTCCTCTCTTCCCAGGGCACCATTTCTCTCCAGGCTCAGCTCCTCTGCTATCTCCACAAGGTCAGCTCTAGACTATGAGGCTCTCTATACCCTGCCTCGCTCCACAAGGCCAACTGTAGACTATCAGGTGAATGGCTTGCCTCTATTCCCGGGGCCTCCTCTCCTTCCTCACAACAAATTTCCTCTGTGTGCTTACTTCCCCAGGCTCCAGCATTAAAACTCTGCATCAGAACTCCAACATCAAAACTCCAACTAACTCCTCTGCTCTGCCATGTAGTTTTATCTCTGAATAGGACTCAACATCCTACTGACGTGGCCCAATCAAAGTCCTAATCATAACTTAATCACGCCCAGAGGAACAGAACAGTTTACAAGCATAATCCAATATCTATTTTTGGAATTCATAACTATATCAAACTGCCACAATGTGCCTTGCTATATGACAGAGAAGCCTGGGACCAAGGATCATCAACAGTCAGCCTCAGCATTCCAGTCTTCAGGTAGAAAGCTTCATCTTGATGGATGCCCTGGTTTGGACTTTTTCCTAGCATAAAAACCATGAGCTAATACATTCTCATTGTTTAAGTCAACCCATTGCATGGTGTTTGCTTTAATAGCCAGAAAATGAAATACCAATATATGCACTTGTTATAAATAACATATCTCTGCCTTGAATGATACTAAAGAAACTTGTAAACATGGTTGCCTCTCAGGAAGAGAACTGAGGGACTGTGATATTAGGGAGGGAGACTTTCTTTTTATTATGCATGCTTTTCTGCTAATGATTTTTTAAAATATGAATATGTGTAACTCATGTTAACGTACATTATAAAGAAAAGGTGAGGCACCTCACCTCTCAAGATGGTGGAGTGAGAAATTTTAGAGCTCTGTCCCCCACAGAAGCTTTGACCATCCAGCAAGAACTAGCAAAAATAACTTTCTCAAAGTTCAAAGAAAACATTTAAAGGACTGCAGCAACCGGATAAGTGCCAAATCAAGAAATAGGCCACTTAAATTGGTAAGATCTTGTGATGCCCTCTGGCTGGTTGCTTTCAGCTGACCCATGCTCCCAGTGCAGATCCCTAGTCCCAGTTCCAGAAGAAGCAGAGTAATGTTGTGCACATACTGAGATCTTATATTTCTGACCCAATCTGGTGGTGACCTGAAGGTCTTCCTCCCTCCCCCTTCTTCTTCTTCTCCTTCTCCACTTCTTTGCCCCCTTCTCCTCCTTTTTCTCCTTCTCCACTTTTCCCCCCTTCTCTTCCTTCTTCTTATTTTCCTCCTTCTCCACTTCTTCCTCCTCCTCCTCCTTCTCCTTTGCCTTCTTCTTCTTTTGGTTAGCTCCTTACAATCAAGAAAAGCTGTCATAACACTAGCTGTATATAAGCTTAAGGAGCTGACACCTCAGGGTCTAAATTCCAGCAACAACACATTAAATATCAAAATGTGTAGGTTTCAACAGAAAGTAGCAAAACATACAAAGATATGGGAAGCAATGGCCTGGACAAAGGATAAGGTAAAAGCATTAGAAATCATTGATAAGGAGTGCCTAATCCGCAATATATCAGACTTAAAAAAAAAAAAAAATTGCCCTAAATATGTTCAACAAGCTAAAAAGCATGGACAAAAAATTTAAAGAAAATCAGGAAAATGGTAGTTGAACACAAAAAGAATATCGATATAAAGATGAAAATTATAAAAAGGTACCAAACAAAGGTAAGGACCTCAGTAAGAGAAATTAAAAATTCCCTAGAAGGGTTCAACAGCACATTATAGTTGGCAGAAGAAAGAATCAGTGAACTTGAAGACAAGGCAATTGAAACCATCCAGCCCGAGGGGCAGAAAGAGGAAAGAATGAAGAAAAGTAAACAGAGACTGAGCAATCTGTGGGACACCATCAAGCATACCAATATACGCATTTTGGGACTCCAGAAGGAGAAGAAATAAAGGGGCAAGAGACTATTCAAAGAAGTAATGGCTGAAAACTCCCAAACTTAATAAAATACATGAGTATACACATCCAAGACACTAAACAACCTCCAAACAGGATAAACCCAAATAGATCACACCACTACATATTATAAGCAAAATATCAAGTGCCAAAGATAGAGAATTCTGAAAGCTGCAAGACAGAAACAGCATGTCATATACAATGGAGCATCAATAAGACAAAGTGCTGATTTCTTGCAGGAAACCAGGGAGGCAATAAAGCAGTGGGATGACATATTTAAAGGGCTAAAAGCAAAACATTGTCAACCAAGAATCTGTCTTTCAGAAATGAGGGAGAAATTAAGACATTCCCAGATAAACAAAAATTAAGGATGTGAATATTCTTGCTGTCCTAATTTTATGATAATCAGAGTAGGCTAAACATTTGTCATATTAGAAATCATGCATGTGTCCCCAGGCCTAGGTTTTCTCTCTAGGTCTGGTTTTTAGAATGCTGGTGATAAACTAAGCCTGATTTATTATATGACCATTCTGTATGAGAAAAGACTGTATCTTGGGTATCTTTGGTCAACCTTAAGAGATATAGCAGGGGGATGGATATGACTCAGGTGGTTGGGCATCCATCTCCCATATGGAGGGACCTGGGTTTGATCCCCGGGACCTCCCGGTAAAAATTAAAAAAAGAAAAATATAGAAGGCGCATGGACCACAAGTCCCCATGTGTGGGTGTGCCATCAGGCCCCATGAGTGGGTGAGCTGTCAGGCCCCGCGAATCATGCAGCAAGATGATGACATAACAGGAGAGTGACACAAGGGAGATCCAAGACGAGATGCACCAAAAAACCAGGAACTAAAATGGTGCAGGTTGTAGGACACCTGTCTCCCACATTGGAGGTTCTGAGGATTGAATACTAGTGAAGACAGGAAGAGAAGGATGAGAAGAGAGGGCAGGAAACAGACACAGAGAGTTGCCTGGCGAATGGACACAGAAACAGCAAAAATTGGGGGGGGGGGTAAAAATGGATAAAAGTAAATAAATAAATAAATCCTTTAAAAAATCTATAGGGGAGAAAGATTCAGACTATAGTTAATAGTAATACTTTGATGATGCTCTTTCATGATTTGTTGACAAATGTTTCACAACAATGCAAAGTATTTGTCGGGGGTGGGGGGTGATGTGTGGGAGCCCTGTATGATGTTATGCATGTTTGTTTTGTAAGTTTATGATGTTTACTGAACACTTATAGTTTATGTATGTTCATGTATGAATGATATACTTCAATAAATTGTTTTTTTTTTAAAAAGTTAAGGGAATTCATCACCACAAGGTCTGCACTACAAAAAACACTACAGAGAATTCTGCAGGTTAAGAGGAAAAGACAATAGATCAATGCCTCATGAAGAAATAAAGAACTCCATCAAAGGTAACAACAGAGATAAATATAATTGGTAGTACTACTGTATCTTTGGTTTGTAACTCAACTTTTTACTTCCTACAGGATCTAAAAGGCAAATGCATACTTATAACGCCTACTCTCCAGTTCATTGGACTCAACCAGGACAACTAACAAGGTGCTGAGGATGGACAACGCCCATCCTGAAGAACAGAGAGAGAGTCTGTAACTGCAAGCAAGAGCATTCCATCTATCTGCCCCGTGGGATGTAAGCCCCCTCTCAATTAGAGGCAGAGGGGAATCACCATCCCAGGATTGGGGAATGAGCAATGGACTAAAGTAGACTTACTATTATTCTACTATAGACTTGTTATTCTATCAATGGAAGAATTTTTATCATTGATGTGGAGGCAGTGGCCACCAGAGATATTGAGGAGAGGGAGATGGAAAAATAGGTGTAATATGGGGGCATTTTCGGGACATTGGAACTGCCCTGCATGATGTTTCAATGATGGATACAGGCCATTATACATTTTGTCATAACTTACAAATTGTGCAGGACAGTGTAAACTATAATGTAAACTATAATCCATGGTTAGTAGCAATGCTTCAATATGTGTTCATCAATTGCAACAAATGTACCGCACTAATGAAGGATGTTGTTAATGTGGGAAAGTGTGGGAAGGGGAGGAAGTGGGGCATATGGGAATCCCCTACATTTTTTTATGTGCCATTTATGTAATATAAATCTTCTTTTTAAAAAAATTATGAAAATAAAATAAAAGGCAGATGCATAAAATGTAATGACAGGGAATCAGATGTGATTCAAGCAGTTGAGCACGGGTCTCCCACATGGGAGGTCCTGAGTTGTGGTGCCTCCTAAAGAAAAAAACAAACAGACAACAAGCAGACAACACGCAAAAACAATGAGCAAAAAAAATATGAAATGATAAATCCATGATTTTGGACTCATAATGTATAAACATGCGATTTTTGTTAAGAACTTCACAGGGTAGGGGATGGATGGGTATAGGAATATAGCTTGTGTGTACTATTGAAGTTAAATGGTATCAAAAGCATATGAGGGGAAACAGATGTGGCTTAAGCGATTGGGCTCCGGTCTACCATATGGGAGGTCCAGGGTTCGATTCCTGAGACCTCCTGGTGAAAGGCAAGCTGGCCTGCGTGACGAGCTGGCCCAAGTGAAGTGCTGGCCCACACAGAGTGCAGGCCTATGCGGAGAGCTGGCGCAGCAAGATGAAGCAAAAAAAAGAGACACAGAAGAGAGACAATGGAAGATGCAGCAGACCAGGGAGCTGAGGTGGCACAAGACATTGAGCACTTCTATCCACTCCAGAGGGTCCCAGAATCGTTTCCTGGTGTCACCTAAAGAGAAGATAAGCAGACACAGAAGAACACACAGAGAGCAGACAGCAAGCACAAAAACATCAAGGTGGGGAAAAATACATAAATAAATAAATCTTTTTTAAAAAAGCACATGAGATATTTACAGATATAGGATGTTAAATTTAAGCCCCACGGTAACTACAAAGAAAATATCAGAGAATATGCACGCTTATAGATTTAGAAATTGGAGTACAGGCCACTGGGGATGGAGGGCAGACAGAAGGGGAGTTAATGCATAATCGGTGTAGGGTTTCTGTTTGGGTAGATGGGAAACTTTTGATAATGGAAGGTTGCAAGGGTACAACAATATTGTGAATGTGATTAATCCCACAGAACGGTATGCTTCTTGGATGTATGTATTCATGTCTTTCATCATGAAATTGGGAATTGTTTTTTAATGTCTTTAAACTTTTTAAATGATCCTAAATTTATTTCCTCTTCAATCCAAAAATGTTGTTTATAATAGTGTCTACTAGGTGAGCAAGAGAACCTCCTCTAAGATTTGGAGTGCATTCAGGTAAAAATTAGGGATTTTAAATATATGTTCCAGAGGCTTAATCTTCCAGCTGTTCATATGCCAGTTGAGCCCTGAATCTCAGCAGAGTTGCAGCCAACACCTACTCTCTGGTTCATTGGACTTACTCAGGACAACTAATAAAAGGATGATGATAGACAACACCCATCCCAAGAAGCAGAGAGTATGTGAAACTGCAAGCAAGTTTGGGTCCCATGGGGTCTAAGCCCCCTCTCAATCAGAAGCAGAGTGGGCATCACCATGCCAAAATCTTCAAGATAGAGAAATGAACAAACCTAAGGGGGGGAATGCAGCTGTGGACTTAACTAGACTTATTATTCTAGTAATGGAAGAACTTGAAACATTAATATAAAGGCAGTGGTCACCAGTGATTCTGAGGGAAGGGAGAGGGAAGAATAGGTGGAATTGGTCTGCATGGTATTGCAATGATGGATAAAAGCCATTTATCCATCTTGTCAAAACCTATAAAATTGTGCAGTGCAAAGGGTAAATCATTATGTAAATTATAGACCATGCTTAGCAATGCTTCAATAAGTGTTCATCAATTGTAACAAATGTACCACCCTAATGAAAGATGCTGTTAATGGGGAAAAGTGAGAGAGGGGGTGAAGTATATGGGAATCCCCTATATATATTTTTGTTGTTGTTGTTCCTTTTGTTTGTGTTTTTTTCATTGTTTCCCTATATTTTTTATGTAACATTTATGTAGTCTAAAGCTCCTTTAAAAATAAAGAAAAAAAATTTTTTTTAAATCGGGGATTTATTACAAAGTATTTCCTAAAATAATATACTACTACCTGACAGTTTTCAAAGTGAACAGCCACAATGAGCTTTCCTCCACAAAGTTTATCTTCTAGTTTTCCAGGATGGTTAATTCATGCTCTGGTGGATATGTTTGCTTTAGCCAGTCCATCCTAGACAATCTCACAAGTGACTGAATCTTCTCACTGAATGCGTGCAGTTTTCTTCGGAATTCAATCACTTCAGGATCCTTCAAGGCATCAAATTCATGCAGACTTTTTCTTATAAGGACTCCAATTTTTAAGTCTAATTTTTCCCCTGGATCACAACTTCTTGTCACTAGTTTGAGAACTGAAAGAAAAGGTCTGCCATCACAGAGTCTTCTTTCATCTTCCATTTCCTCATATACAGTAGTTTAATTCACACATGGAAACATTTAGGAGTCAATTTCCATAAGGAGGTTAAACATTGGGTAATTGTGAACTTGTTTCCGTAACATCTGCTTATACGAGCTACAGTAGCTTGTCGAGGTACCTCCAACTGCATACACATCCCATTGGGCCAAAGGAAATCCACAGGTATGGAGCCATCAGATATATCTGTGAATCCACTGCCCAAATGTTGAGGATGTCTGCCACAGCAGGAGGCATTATGAGATTGAAGCACATTCATAACTGTGGGGCCCTCAAAATGATAGCCCTATTTCATTCAGTCTTTTAAGAAAGCAGATGGCATTACTTATTTTTTAAAGGTGAAGATTTTCATGGAAGACTTTTTCAGATTAGAAGTTACACTGCCCTGGAGCAGATGTGGCTCCGTGCTTGAGCTCCTGCTTCCCACATGGGAGGTCCCAGGTTGGATTCTGGGGCCTCCTGAAAAAAAGAAACAACATGCAAAACCAACTCAGGGGAGCCTATGTGGCTCAGAAGTTGTGCACCAACTTTCCACATAAGAGGCCCTGGGTTCAATCCCCTACCCCAGTACCTCAAAAAAACAAAACAAAACAAAACAAACAGCACTGGGCTCCAGGGCTGCCAGCTCCAGGCATGTGGTCAGCAGCGCCAGCTGCCTCCATCACCCCTCTCCAGTGTCCATCCCCACCTCTCTCAGTCACCTACAGCCTGCCCCATGTGGCGCCACACCCACCTGCTGCCCATTGCCCCGCTTGCCCGCTGCACCGACCAACGCAACATGCACCTGCCACCCAAAATTGGGAATTTTTTGGCCACTATTTTCTTCAAATATTTCCTCTGCCTCTTTCTCTGTCCTTCTGGGATTCCTATGATGTGTACATTGGTAAATTTGCTGGTGTCCCACATGGCCCTCAGGCTCGTTCTTTTTTTTCATTCTTTTTTCTTTTTGCTCCTCACGTTGGATAATTTCAATTGTCTTATCGTCAAGGTCATTTATCCTTTCTTCTCCCTGCTCAAATCTGCTGTTGAAACCCTCTAGTGAGTTTTCAATTATTGTACTTTGTTTTTATAAATAGGCTTTCTTTGTAAATTCCATCTATTTTGTTCAGACAATGATTTCTTAATTTCCTTTGGTTCTCCATGTGTTTTTGTTTCTTTCTCAGAGAATGCAAGTCCTTTTGTCTGGTGGTTAGTGTGGAGGGCTGATTATTCATAATTCTCATATAGATGGGTTGAGGTGGTATTGGGCCACAACTTCAATTAGACTGAGTTCATATATTATTAGTTTACCCCTAACATCCTGTGCAGCAGCTACCTTTTTGATTCTGTTAGAGTTTGATTCACAAGGAACTTGAACTACAGTTGCAACTATTTTTGCTTCACCTTTGGATTCAACTCCAGCAGGGCCCCAGAATCCAAATGCCTTGAGTTATGCATGGAACTACATGATTACTTTCTGCTTATCTGCTTCTCCTTCACTATTATTTATTTACAAGATATGGAGGTAGGGTGGGGATTATTATGCCAAGTGTTTCATATTTGTGTTTGGGGGCTCTTCCATATTCTATCAATCCTGCCAGCTCATGCTGTCATCTACGGCTTGGCCAATTTCTCCAGTTCAAGTCCTCCATCTATGACAGGCTTGTTCCTCCTACTCATAGACCAAGTACATGCCTACTTCCAGAAACAAATCACCTATTGAAGGGAGGGTTTATTTCTCTCTAAATTCATTCATTAAGGGTTACTTTAACCACCAGTATTCACTAGCCTGATATTAAAGTATGATTATTATTTTTGTCCAGATTTTTCTTGTTATTACAATGAGAGGTCAGGTTTTGTTTGTTTGTTTGTTTGTTTGTTTGTTTGTTTGTTTTTACCGGGAGGTCCCAGGGATCGAACCCAGGTCCCTCCATATGGGAAACGGACACCCAACCATTTGAGCCACATCCATCCCCCAGGGTTTTGATGTCCATCTACATTCCAACTGGAATCAGACTTCAGAATGTCTTAAGGTTCTTTGACTTTTTTCTTTCTTTCACTCCTTACATCCAATGCATCTGCAAGTCACAACAGATGCATCTACAATATAAATACCAAATCCATCCACTACTCTCTATCTCCAATAATTCCACCAACCTAGCAGCATCAATCTTTTGGATCCCTGAATTAGCTTCTTAACTCAACTCCATGTTTGAACTCTTGACCCCTCTACAATCCATTCTCCATAGAGAAGCTGGAATCCTCATTTAAAAATAAAATCAGATTTCCCTTCTCAAAACCAACTATGATTTCTTCATTGTACCAGGACTAAAATTCAAATTCTTTATCCCATCTCCCCGATGCTGCATTTCATCTGGCCCCTGCAACTCACCAAACTCCCATCCACACTGGTTTCCTCATTTTCCGATCACATACCAAGGTCTGTTTTTCTTTTTCCTCCCCACCTACTGAGATTTTTATTACTATTATTTGCCAGGAAAGTTCTCCCAGCACTTCATGCTTTTGGCTCTCAGATCTGTTCTCTAATTTCCATCATCTGCTCTCCATTGCACATGCTGAAGTATATAAACGCATTTCCTGAAATTTCCTTGCCCACTAGACTTTGGCTAGGCTCAGCAAAGGGGAGGCACTGGAAGAAATAAAAAGGCACGAGGCTTGAAGGAGTCATGGTATTCCCGCTACTGTTGCAAATATTTTCAGCAGCAACTGATTCCCTCTGTTTCCAGCTCCTGGTAGGCAGTGCCTGCCAGGAGCTCTGACAATTCTATCTCCTTCATCTCCCTTGTGTTAGGTCTTGGAATGATTTCCTTTCTGCTAATCTTTGGGTTGTTTTACCATACTCTATTTGACTTTACGACACTTCCAAAATGCATATTTAATGACCTCTTTTGAACTACTCTTTCAGTGTAACTGATTTTTTTTCCTCTTATGGACCATGACCGAAACATTTGGCTACATGTCATCATTCAGTTCTGAGCTCAGATAATATCTCTTCAGAGGAATATTCCTTGACCACCTGTGATGGTTAGTCTAATGTGTCAAGTTGGCCAGATAATGGTGCCCAGTTTGATCAAGTAATCACTGGGTTAATTCTAATAAGAAGGCATTTCATGGACTTTAATCATCAGTGAGTTTGAAGCAGGCTAGTCAAATAGGGAATCAATAGACAGATCTGGAACCTGGCAAGAAGTCCACATGGATATTGACACCCCCAAGGTGGCTGCTAGAAGACCCTCGTGAATGAGGTTTCATCTGGAAGCCAGGAGGAGCCCCAGATATTCTCCAGGGACGTTATCATTGGACCCCCCCCCCCCGGGGGATTGATGGGTGGGGTAATCAATCAAAACAGCAAACAGATGGGATTACTCCCATGCCATTAGCAAAGGGGCGGAATAATTAATGGTTTAAAAGTGGCAAGGCCCCAGGATGTGTATATCCATTGCAGGTGATGGGCTACACTGATGAAGGAGGTTTATGTGGGATGTTGTGGGAGGTGTGGGAGGTGGGGAACATGGGAATCCCTGTAATTTCTGTGTAATATTTAGGTAATCTAAGTACCTTTAAAATATATATATATATATATATATATAAATAACATTTATGTAAGCAAATGCACATATATGCATATATATTTATATATCATTTTACAAATATTGGTATGTATTGTGAAAAATTTGATTTTTATCCACAATAAAAAAAAAAAAAAAAGAAAAGAAAAAAAGCAAGCACAAAGGTGAAATCTCCCTCTTTCTCTCTCTCTCTCTCTCTCCTTCTGCACCCTGCTCTCACAGTGTTCTTCCTCCCCCGGCATGGATCAGCATGCAAGTAAAACCTGGGCATTTATAATCTATAATGGGAAATTGTAGACTGTAAATCAGTCCTCTTTATCACTCTTCAGCCCCTTCCTCTCTACCTGGGACCTATGATCTGTTATTTTCTCCTATTTATCTTCTCACCATTCCTTAATAAATTACTGGCCTAAGCAACTCGACATGCTCTTGAAATTCATTTCTTGCAGCTTAGTTAAGAATCTAGACAAAATCCAATAACAAGTTGATTGCATGTATGGCTGATTACATCTACAGTCAGCAGTGAGTAACATCTCGTTCAATCAGTTGAATGCCTTAAAAGAAGAAGTGATTTCAGCATTCAGAAAGAGAATTCCCATCTCTACTTCAACCAGCATCTCCTCCTTAGACTCTTGCATCCCCACAGTCATATGAGACAATTTTATAAAATCTCATACTATTTACAGATATCTCCTGTCAGTTCTGTTTCCCTAGAGAACCCTGACTAATACACCACTCATATTATGTTCTTTTTATTTGTTTATTGACTATCTTCTGCCAGTGGAATATAGACTTTCTGAGAGCACAGACCCCACGAGTCTTGTCAGTGCTGTATCCTGCATTGTCTGGAACATAGTAATACCTCAATAGATATTTGTGGAATGAATGACATTTTTCTAGTACTTCTATGATTTTAAACACCATGTTTACATTTTAATCCATCTTAAATTTATTTTTGTTTAAGATATAAAGTACAGGTGTAGGGAAGTAGATGTGGCTCAAGCAATTGAGTTCCTGCCTACCATATGGGAGGTTCTGGGTTTGGTTCCTGGTGCCTCCTAAAAAGAAGACCAGCACACAACAAACAGACACAGCAAATGCAAACAACGAGGGGGTGGAGAAAAATAATTTTTTAAAAAGTACAGGTATAATGTTTTTGTTAAACAGAAACTTGCTGTATTAGTCAGCCATAGGGGTGCTGATGCAAAATACCAGAAATCTGTTGCCTTTTATAAAGGGAATTTATTTGGGATAAAAGTTTACAGTTAGCAAGTTATAAAGCATAAGTTACTTCCCTCACCAAAGTCTGTTGCCCCACGTTGGAGCAAGATGGCTGCTGACATCTGCAAGGGTTCAGGCTTCCTCTTCCTCTTAAAGCTCCATGGTCCCAGCTTCTTTCAATATCAGCTGTAGGCTGCGATAAGTCTAGTCTCTCTCCCAAGGGGGCAGGGGTGGGGATGGGGGTCCTTTCTCTCTGGGTTCAGCTGCTCTGTTTTCTCCACAAGGCCAGCTGTAGACTATTAGGAGAAAGGCTTGTCTCTCTTCCGTGGGCCTCTGCCCTGTCTAATGGAGCCTTCCCTCTTTCCTCACATATCTACTTCTCTGTGTACTTACTTCCTAGGCTCCAGGATCAAAACTCCAACTAACTCCTCTGCCATGTTGTTTTCTCTAAGTTCCTGGCCCCTTGGTAGGCAGGGACTCAACATCCTACTGATGTGACCCAATCAAAGCCCTAATCATAATTTAATCAAGTAAAAGTGAAACTCTGAATTTAACACAATTAAATACGCCCAGAGGAACAGACCCATTTTACAAACATAATCCAATATCTATTTTTGGAATTCATAAATAATACCAAACTGCTACACTTGTCTAAACCCATTTATTGAAAAACTATTCCTTTCCCACTGATTTGCATTGATCCCTTTATTACATACTGAATTCTTACCTTTATGGTACTTAGATTTGTTACTGAACTTTCTGTTTCCTTTTTCAGACTATGCAAGTAATGCACTATTTTAACTATTGTATCTCTACAATACATTTTAATAACTAATGAATTAAATTCTCCCTTTATAGTCATTTTTTTAAAAAATCTCCCTAACATATTAAAAATTTTTATTGGTATAGATGTACTTTAGAATAAAATTTAAAGAGCCACCAAAATATTGTTGACATTTTTGTTGAAATTGTTTTGAATATGTAGATTAATTTGGGGGGGGGGGATTGACTTTACAATATTGGACCTTGCCATAGGGAAATATAGTGTTCCTTTCCATTTATTCAAATTACCTATGTATTGTACAATACTCCAGTAAAGTTTTAGAGCTCTTAATAATAATGACAGCTAATATTTACTGAATTCTTACTATGTATCAGGTACCATTTTAAGCATTTTAGATAAATTAACATAATTCAATCCGTACAATGACCCAATAGGTATGTCTATTAATATTATTCCTAAATAATTTATATTTTTGTTGCTATGGTGAATGGGATGAATTCCTATTGCGTTTTCTAACTGGCTAATGCTGATAGATAGAGTAATTATTGATTTTCTAACTGGTGGATATCTGTTATTTATTTTTTTTAATGAGTTAAAGAAATATTTTTTAATGAAAGGAATTATCAGTTCAACAACCACTCAGGAGTGTTATTTTATCATAAATAAAATGATTATGAATATATATACCCACATAGACTTTTTAGTAAACTTTATTTGAATATTTATCATTAATCATTGTTTACATTAAAAAATCATTACCATTTAAGAAGCCTCTGTTATGTGGAAAACAGTATACTTAACATTTAACATGTGATCTTATTGAATCCTTGCCAGAACATTCTGTTGTAGGAATTATACCACTTTTACAGATAAAAAACTAAGGCTCAGAGAGGGTAAGTATTTTCTCCAAGGTCACACATTTCTACTCTCTTGCTTTACATATAATTTATAAACATATATCAAATATTATCATTAAAAAATAAATTGTTAATTATACAAGACTATAATTGGACTGATAGCTTAAGAAAAAATAACTGAGAAGGGACAAAAATGGGAAGGAATTTCTGTTGACTGCACTTTTAAAAACTTTTATTTTGCAGTGAGATTCTTCATGTCTGCATAATTTCATTAAAGTTTGAGACAAGGAGTTGTGATATCTGAAAGTGACTCCTAGTTCCTTGAACCTATGAATGTTTTGTTTGATTCTCAAGAAGTTTTAATTTCTCATTGTAATGAGAAAAAAAAAAATCATATGGATCATCCCCCAGCACTGAAAGTATTTGCCTTCACTTTTTATTTTTGTTTTTGAGGTACTGGGCCTGAGGAGGGAACTCTGGATCTCTTATGCAGGAGGCCAGTGCTCAACCACTGAGCCACAGCTGCTTCCCTGAGTTGGCTCCCACTTCTGTTTGCTTGTTGTTTTGCTCATTGTTTTACTTGTTGTTTGCTCGTAGTTTTTGCTCATTGTCTGCTCATTGTTTTTGCTCATTGTCTGTTCATTGTTTTCTTTAGGAGGCACCGGGAATTGAACTCAGGACCTCCCAATGTGGGAGGCGCTCAACTGCTTGAGCCACATCTGCTCCCCTGCCTTTACTTTTAAAGTCTATTTTAAGCTATACTAAGACTTTATTTCAAACTGTCTCATAAACTTTACCTTTCTCTTTTAATTTTTATTTTTATAGTTCCATGTGAATTAGCGCACTAAACCCATTAGCAATATCACTATTTCCTTCTTCCATTCTCTTGAACCTGCCTGCCAGCTCTCAGAAATTGTGACAATGTTGTGAGGTCATTTCTGGAAAATAAAGCTTCTGTGTTTCTTTCTCTCTTCTAGTCCAATACTTTTAGAAATTTTATCATTTCTTGGCTCCTGTTTTCCATAGCTTGCAAGGTGTATAACAACAACAACAACAAAAGGTGCATTTTCCCTTCTGCTTGGAAACCTCTCTTTGAATAAGAAAACTCTAGCACATGACTATTTTTATATGATATGCATTATCTTTCTGATAGCCACAACTCAAAGTTACACTTTTTCAAAAAAAGGTCTCCTGTAAAAAGAGGGGGCGGGGGTGGGGAAAAAAGAGTATACCAGTCATAGTCATTATTTGGCATAATGTAGACATACAGGAAAGGTTGATTTTACTGAACTTGGTATGCCATTTTGATAGAGCCTGAACCTAACCAATACTATTTCCAATCAAACTCTGTTGCGAATTAGTTAATAGCCCTTGGCTTGGTATAATGCTTATAAAAATTTTCTTTTATTAGAGGTAGATAAATACGTTTGAGACAACTCTTTGGTTTTAGAAATTCATACACACATTATTAATGTAGAGAAAGGTGTAAGATCTATGATTTTGTGAAATGTTACATTAAATAATTATTATTATATAAATTCAGTGGCTTTTAATAAAAGCTCCCAAGATCACTCAAACTCCTTAAGGAAAGAGGTGTTGTGTTAACACTTCATACAAATTTGCAAGCTTTGTGCAAAACTAAATGTCAACAAGAATCATAAAGAAAAGTTTCACTGCTAAACCACAAACTGTGTTCTGAAAGTGCAAAACAGCAAAGAAATGAAAAGTCAAACAAAAATAAACAAATTAAGGTTCTGTAAAGCCGAAGTAAACCACAGGCCATAAAAAAAAGTACACTTTCCCTTCTGTGGTCTCAGTATCATCATACTTGGGGACTGTTGGGAGAATGGGGTTTTTTGGGCCCAATAATGAGTTGCCATGCCAGGGTCTAAGCCACATCATTTCAGTTCTCTGTATCTAGCACAACAAAGCATGCTGATTAAAGACAGAGTGTGCACATAACTGTGAGTGGGTTTTTGTTGTTGTTGTTGACTTTCTTCTCTACATGGATGTATTAGTCTGCCAAAGGGATGCTGATGCAAAGTACCAGAAATCTGTTGGCTTTTATAAAGGGTATTTATTTGGGTAAAAGCTTACAGTCCCAAGGCCTTGGAAAGTCCAACTCAAGGTACCCTAAGAGGTGCTTTCTCACCAAAGTCAGCTGCCATGTGGCGGGCATCTCTGCCTGGTCTCTCAGGGCTTCCTCTATCAGTCTCTGGCATAGGGCTTGTTTCATTCTGGGCCTTCTCGAATGCTGAGCTGCTCTGTTTTCATCAGCTGCAAACTATCAGGTGAATGCCTCATCTCTCTTCGGGGCCCCAGGATCAAACATGACATAGCTCTCTCCTCTTCCCTGTGTCTTCTTGAGTGTCCATTTAGATAGGCCCACCAAGTGGGTGGAGACTCAACCAGAGCCACGCCCTACTGACAAGGTCAAATCAAAGCCCTATCTTAGTAGGTAATTTAATCAAGACATGTCAGCTGAATCTAATGCATTCAAAGGGTATCACACCCAGAGGAAAGGATTAATTTACAAACATAATCTTTCCCTTTTTGGGATTTATAAATAATCTCAGACTGCCAAAATGGGCACCCAAAAGTCTCCCTGTTGGCTTCAGTGGTCTCTGTATTATCAAGGAAAGTCATCAAAAGAAACTAAAAGTTTTGCCCAAGTCATATTTATAAGGTACTTGATGCATAATGGGTTTATGGTTTTCCAAAAGGGTAGTATTGATCAGGAAAGGAGAAAAAGGCTCCATTTGTAAAAGTTGCCCCATTTAGAATAACCCTTTAGAATCATTTTAACAACCAAACAAGTAAAATGCTCTTGTAAGCACTTAAAATTCAACATTTTAGCTGCCAAGAAAAAGTAATTTAACTATGGACACATTCATCAGCAATAAATATTTTGTTTTAATGACTAGTCTTCAGACATTAATGCCTCATTCAAAGGAATGAAGTTCAGCAAAATAAAAAATAATGTCAATAAACTTTTTCACTGAAAAACTTCATCTCTAGAAACGAATTTAAAAAAAAAATTCTTATTCGTTATCCAGGAAATTTACACTTTATTGTCTTAGCTAATGTAGAGTGAAAGTAGCTCAAAAAGTAATCAGTACCCCAAGTGAGGCACCTGAAGAAACATCACAGAGGCCAGAAAACAGGTATGATATATTAAATTGTAATTAATATCTTCAATGATGTCTTGATTTGCCACAGGACTGCCAATGCAAAGTACCAGAAATGGGTTGACTTTTATAATGGGAAATTTATTTAGGGTAAAAGCTTATAGTTCCAAGGCTGTGAAATGTCCAAATCAAGGCATCAGCAGAGATGCTTTCTCACCAAAAATCAGCTACTGGTGATTCTAGCGTCCTGCCATGTAATGAAGCAAGGTGGTGGCCGTTTTCTGCCGAGGTCCCTGCCTTCCCTTCCAGAAGCTACCATTTCATGGAGCTCAGCTGTGGGCAACCAGGCATAAGGCTTGTCTCTTTCCAGGCCTCCTCTCAGTCTCAGCTGCTCAGCTTTCTTCCCAAGCTCAGCTGTGCACGATCAAGCATATAGCTCGTCTCTTTAGCCATGAGCTGCTCTGTGGGCCCAGCTTCTTGGGGCTTCCTGCTTTGGCTGCTAGCGATCCCCTAGTCCTCTTTCATATGGCAAGATCAAAAATGGCAGCTTCCTTTCTCTGTCTCGTCCTCTGTGTCTCCATTTATACAAGGCGCAGTAGGAGGGTGGAGACCCAACCTGAGTCATGCTTTACTGACGTGGACCAGTCAAAAGGGACCCACACCCACAGGAATGGATTAGTTCAAGAACATAATCTTTTTCTTTTTGGGATTCATAAAATAACTTCAAACTGTTACAGATGTGCTTGGTTAAATATCCATCAAGCGTTTGTGTATGACTAGTTGGTTTAAACACCTTGCTCATTCAAACTTACTGGCTTAATACCCTGAAAGTCCAGTTGTCCACAGCTCACATCCTTAGTTGTAATTCTATTTCAAAAGTGAGAGAAGAGGGAAACGGGGGGGGGGCCGCCGGGGCTGAAGCAGTTGGGTGTCAGCCTACCACATGGGAGGTGCCAGGTTTGGTTCTCAGTGCCTCCTAAAGAAGATGAGCAGGAAGCGGATGTGGCTCAAGTGAGTGGGCTCCCCTCTACCATATAGGAGAGCCCAGGGTTCGATTCCCAGGGCTTCCTGGTGAAAGGCAAGCTGGCCTCCATGGTGAGCTGGCCTGAGCGGAGAGCTGGCCCACATGGAGTGCTGGCCCACATGGAGAGCTGGTGCAGCAAGATGACGCAACAAAAAGAGACACAGAAGAAAGACAATAAGAGACACAGCAGACCAGGGATCTAAGGTGGCGCAAGTGATTGAGCACCTCTCTCTACTCCAGAAGGTCCTAGGATCTGTTCCTGGTGCTGCCTAAAGAGAAGACAAGCAGACGCAGAAGAACACACAGAGAGCAGACAGCAAGTACAAAACAATGGCGGGGGGTGGGGGGAATAAATAAGTGAATAAATCTTAAAAAAAAAAAAGAAGAAGAAGATGAGCAAGACAGCAAGCTGACACGATGGGCCAGCACAACTAGATGACACAATGAGATGACACAACAAGTAGACACTATGAGGAAACACAATGAGAGACACAACAAAAAGGGAGCGGATGTGGCTCAAACGATTGGGCGCCTCCCTTCCACATGGGAGGTCCTGGGTTAGGTTCCTGGAGCCTCCTAAAAAAAAAAAAAAGACAAGCAGCCACAGAGAACACACAATGAACAGACACAGAGAGCAGACAGGGAGCACAAACAACAGTGGTGGGGAGAGAGAAATAAATAAATAAAATAAATCTTAAAAAAAAAAAAGTGACAGAAGGGGCAATAGTCTGTCTGGACCAGAGCAGAGCAAATCCATTAGCATTTTCAGAGTAGTAGTACAAATAAATCTATATGAGCAGTAATGGAGCAATAACGGTCATATTTTCATATGAATGCCTATATTGTTTTTGAAAGACTATTCAGTTGCTGCATTCAATAAAAAATCATGTCTCTCTCTTAAGTTGATGGTGACCTGGCATGAAAATGAAATGCGTAAGAAACAACATGAGAAGAAACTACTAATTAATGTAGCAAAGACAGAAAAATAATAGAACACAAATTCAAGAGAATTGTGAATCTTTAGAATGATGGAATAAGTGGTCCAATTTCTTCATTTTCTAGCAGAGGCAGCTGTGACGCAGAAAGGGCCAGCAAGTAACTGAGTCAGGACTGAAGTTCATAGAGTCACCTAAACAGATAGAGCAAAGGCCGGGAGTGGGAGCTCTTTTAACAGCCAGCACCAAAACTCCTTTGGGTAGAAAAGGTAGGCATGGTCTTCAAGGGATAAGAAATAAAGAGGGGGCGGATGTGGCTCAAATGGTTGGGCGTCTGTCTGCCATATGGAGGGACTTGGGTTCGTTCCCCAGGACCTCCCGGTAAAATAAAAAAATATATATATACAGAAGGCGCATGGGCTGCCAGGCTCTGTGTGCCGGTGAGCCGCCAGGCCCCAGGAGCCATGCAGCAAGATGATGACATAACAAGAGAGAGACGCAGGGGAGAGATAAGACGAGATGCTCCGAAAACCAGGAACTGAGGTGGCACAGGTGGCAGGACACCTCTCTCCCACATCAGAGGTCTCCAGGATCAAAGACTGGAGGAGGAGGATGAGAAGAGATGGCAGGAAACAGACACAGAGAATTGCCCAGCGAATGGTCACAAAACAGCAAATGGGGAATGGACACAAAACAGCAAATGGGGAAGGGGGAAGTTTAAAATGAATAAAGTAAATAAGTAAATCTTTAAAAAAAAAAAAAAAAAAAGGAAGAAGAAATAAAGAAACAGTGAAATGCTCTCCATACCAAGGTAAAGGCAATTTTTAAAAATAAACTTTCTGTTTAAAATGTTTTAGATTTACAAAAAACTATGAAGACAGTACAGAATGTGTCTTTATACCGCATGACCAATTTCCCCTATTATTAACATCTTTCATATATGGTATATTTATTAATAGCAACTAATGAACCAATATCGATACATTGATATTATAAAGTCCATTATTAAACTTTATTCAGATTTCCTTAGTTCTTACCTAATGTCCTCTTTTTGTCCCAGAATCCCATCCAGGACACCACATTATACTTAGTCATTGTTTCTTCTTGGGCTCCTCTTGGCTGTGGCAGGTTCTCAGACTTTCTTTGTTTTTGATGACCTTGACATTTTTGAGGAGTATGGCTGTGTATTTTGGCAAATGGCCCTCAACTGTGATTTTTGTGATATGTTTTCTCATGATAAGACTGGGGTTATGGGTTTTGGAGAGGAAGACAACAGAGGTAAAATACATCATAAAGTACATCATATTAAGGGACAGACTATTGACATGACTTAGCACTCTTTTTTTTTTAGGAGGTACCAAGGGTTGAACCCACGACCTTGTACACGTAAAGCAAGCGCTCAACCACTGAGCTACACCTGCTCCCCAGTACCCTTTAAAAAGAAAAAAAAAAATTCATTATTTTTTATTAGAGAAGTGGTAGATTTATAGAAAAATCATGCAAAAATATCTTGTTCCCATATGTCACCCCCTTTTTAACACTTTTCCTTAGCGTGGCAACTTTGTTACAATTGAAACAATATTGTAACTGTGCTATTGACTATAGAATATAGTGTACATTAGGGTTCTCTGTGATGAACAGTCCTTTGTTGTTGTTTTTTAAAAAAATCTATGTATTTATGCTAGTACCATATATACAATGTAAAATTTCCCCTTTTGAGTGGTGTTAATTACATGCACAATGTTGTGCTACCATCATGACCATCTATTACTAAAACTTTCCTATTACCCCAGAAGAAGTTCTGTACCAAGGAAGCATTAACTCCCCATTCCCTAGCCCCACCCTGGTCCCCGGTAAACTTTATTCTAGATTCTGACTCTATGAGATTGCTTATTCTATTTCATATCAGTGAGATTATACGATATTTGTCCTTTTGTGTCTGGTTTATTTCACTCAATATGATGTCTTCAACGTTCATCCATGGTTTTACATGTATCAGGACTTCATTTCTTTTTAATGACTGAACAATATTCTATAGTATGTATATACCACATTTTGCTTATCCATTCATCTTTTGATGGATACTTGGGTTGCTTCCATCTTTCGGCTGTTGTGACTAATGCCATTATGAACATTGGTGTGCAAATATCCGTTCAAAGCCCACTTTCAATTCTTTTGGGTATTTACCTACAAGTGGGATTGCCAGCTCATACAGTAATTTTGTACTTAACTTTCTGAGGAACCGCCAAACTATTTTCCACAGTGGCTGCACCATTTTACAGTCCCATAAAAAATGACCAATAGTTGTGCAAGAATAGCCAGAAATAGCAGCTATGTACAGCAGGGGAAACAGAGAGATTGAGAGGTGAAGAATTTTCTTGTTTGTCTGTTTTATTATTATTATTGAAATAATGAAAATGCTCTAATAATGATTGAATGATGAATGCACAAATATAAGATTATACCAAAAACCACTGATTGTACACTTTGGATGAATTGTATGCTTTATTGATATGTATCAATAAAATTGACTAAAAAAATGAACAAGTGTTCTTATTTCTCCACATCCTCTCCAATGTTTGTTGTTTTTTGTTTTTTAAATAGTAGCCATTCTAGTGGGTATGAAATTGTATCTCATTGTGGTTTTGATTTGCAATTCCCTAATGGCTAATGGCTTTTTAAGTTTATTTATTTTATTTATTCCACCCCCCCTCCCATTGTTTGCACTTGCTGTCTGCTCTCTGTGTCTATTTGTGTGCTGTGTCTGCTCATTTTCTTTTTAGGAGGCACCGGGAACCGAACCTAGGACCTTGCGTGTGGTAGGCAAGCACCCAACTGTTTGAGCCACATCCACTTCCATGGTTAATGATTTTTTTTTTTAAAGATTTTATTTTATTTATGTATTTATCCCCCCCTTGCTGCTTGTGCTCGCTGTGTCCATCTGCTGTGCGTTTTTCTGTGCCTGCTTGTCTCCCCCTGCCGGATCGTCCTGCTGTGTCAGCTCACCGCGCCAAGCAGGCTGGCTTGCCTTCACCAGGAGGCCCCGGGAATCGAACCCAGGGCCTCCCATATGGTAAACGGGAGCCCTATCGATTGAGCCACATCTGCTTCCCCATGGTTAATGATTCTAAACATCTTTTTTTTTCATTTAAAATTTTATTTTTAAAGATGCTTTAGATTACATAATGATACATCGAAAATATAGGGGAAGTCCCATATATCCCACTCCCTCCTCCTCCCACACTTTTTCCCATTGACAACATCTTTCATTAGTGTGGTACATTTGTTACAATTGATGAACACTTATTGAAGCATTGCTACTAACCATAGTCAATAGTTTACATTGTGATTTACCCTTTGTACTGCACATTTTTTAGGTTTTGACAAGATGTGTAATGGCTTTTACCCATCTTTGCAATGTCATTCAGAACAATTACAATGTCCCAAAAATGCTCCATGTTACACCTATTCTCTCTCCCTCCCCTCAGAACCTCTGGTGGCCACTGCCTTTATATCAATGTTACAAGATCTTCCATTGCTAGAATAATGTCTACTTTAGTCCATAGTTGCATTCCCACCTTATGTTTGTTCATTCCTTAATCTTGAGAATTTTGGGATGGTGATGCCCAGTCTGTTTCTGATTGAGAGGGGGCTTAGATCCCAGGGGGCAGATGGATGGAACTCTCTTGCTTAAAGTCGTAGATAATCTCTGTTTTTTTGGGATGTACATTGTCCATGACCATCATTTTGTTTCTTGTCCTGGGTGAGTCTGATGAACTGGAGAGTAGGTGTTGGCTGCAATTCTGCTGAGATTCAGGGCTCAACTGGCATATGAACAGACTGAAGGTTTAAGTCTCTGGGACATATATTTAACAAATAAAGTGCTAATTATAGGTTCAAATAAAAGGAGCAGAAGAGCCATATATAAGGAAATCATAAATGAGTCTAATTCTTTTACATTGGGGATCATATATTCTAAGGTAAGGCCCACTGACAAGGTGCCAAATTCCTGAGATTGTCTGCCCTGCCTATAGTGTGTCTAGATGTCTCTAGAGCCCTCAGGAGCCCCGCTGTTTTAGACACTGTTACTGTAGCAGTCAATGAGATCCTCCTGAGATGTGCATAAGTGTAACCTCTGCAATAACCTCCCGAACTCACTTCGATATCTCTTAGCCATAAAAATTTATTTGTATTTAATATTTCCCCCTCTTGGTAAAGGCATTTTTCCAAATGATTTTAAACATCTTTTGATATTCTTTTTGGTCATTTGTATATCTTCCTTGAAGAAATGCCTATTCAAATATTTTGCCCATTTTTAAATTGGATTGTTTGTCTCTTTGTTGTTGATGTGTAAGTTTTCTTATATTCTAGATATTAAACCCATATCAGATATATAGTTTCCAAATATTTTCTCCCGTTGTGTAGGATGTCATTTTATTTTCATGATAACGTCCTTTGTGGAACAAATTTTTTATTTTGATGAGGTCCCATTTATCTGGTTTTTTTTTTTTTTTTTTTTTTGTTCCTTGTGATTTTGGTGTAAGTCTAAGAAACCATTGCTTAACACAAGGTCCTGAAGATACATCCCTATGTTTTTGTTCTTTCTTTTTTTTATAAAGCTGCTATTATTATTTTTTGGCAATACCAGGGATTGAACCCAGGACCTCATACACAGGAAGCAGGCGCACAACCGCTGAGCTACATCCGCGCCCCAATGAGAGTTGGTTTTCTTCATTTGTTTGTTTTTAGGAGGTACTGGGGATCGAACCTGGGAACTCTTACATGGGAAGCAGGCGCTGAAACACTTGAGCATCTGCTCCCCTTTTATAAAGCAGTTTTATCGAGATATAGTCACATACCAATCTGGTTTCTTTCACTTAGCATAATGTGTTTTTTTTAATTATTGTAATTTTTTTATTAGAGAAGTTGTAGGTTTACATAAAAGTTTTATTAAAAATACATTCCCATTTACCACCATTGTTGACATATTGCAATGGTGTGGTACCTTTGTTTCAGTTGGTAAAAATATTAAAATATTACTGCTAACTATAGTCCAAAGTTTGCATTAGGTGTATTTTTTTTTATTAAATTAAATTAATTAATTAATTTATTTATTTATTTATTTTTACCGGGAGGTCCCAGGGATCGAACCCAGTTCCCTCCATATGGGAGACAGACACCCAACCATTTGAGCCACATCTGCCCCCAGGTGTATTTTTCCCATATAAAATCCTATTATTAACATTTTGTAATAGTGACATACATTTGTTACACTTCATCAAAGAACATTCTTATTTACTATACATAGTTCATCAGCTACAACAGGGTTCACCACGTTATACAGTCCCATGTTTTATCCTCTAGCATTCCTTCTAGAAACCTACATGACCTAAAACTTCCCCTTTCAACCACATTCACACACATAATTCAGTGCTATTAATTACACTCACAGTAATGTGCTATCATCATCTCTATCCCTTTCCAAACTTTTACAATCAACCTAAATAGGAATTCTGCACAAATTAAGTATCAGGTCCCCATTCTCTACCCCTAATCCAGCCGCTAGTAACCTATATTCTAGTTTCTAACTTTATGAGTTTGCTTATTATACTTAGTTATTAGTGAGATCATGCAATATTTATCCTTTCATGTCTGGCTTATTTCACTCAATATAATGTCCTCAAGGTTCATCCATGTTGTCACATGCATCAGAACTTCATTCCTTAATAGCTGAATAATATTCCATTATGTATATATACTGCATTTTGATTAGCCATTCATCATTTGATGGACACTTGGGTTGCGTCCATCTTTTGGCAATTGTGAATAATGCCGCTATGAACATCAGTGTGTAAATGTCTGTTCACCTACCAAGTCCAAATATTCTTAGATATTTGGTTCTTTTAGTTGCTGTTGCAAATGGCATTTTATTGTAAATGGGATTTTTTTCTTGATTTCTTTTTCAGATTGATCATTACTGGTGTATAGAAACACTAATGATTTTGCGTGTTGTACCTTGCCACATTGCTGAATTCGTTTATTAGCTTTAAGAGCTTTGTCGTGGATTTTCAGGATTTTTGCATATAGAATCATGTCATCTGCAAATAGGGAAAGCTTTACTTCTTTTCCAATTTGGATGCTTTGATTTCTTTCTCTCTCTCTTTCTTTTTTTCTTTCTTTCTTTCTTTCTTTTTTGTCTAATTGCTCTGGCTAAGACTTTCAGTACAATGTTGAATAACAGTGGTAACACTGGTCATCCTTGTCTTGATCCTGATTTTAAAGAGAGAACTTTCAGTCGTTCATATGCTCTTAGCTATTGGTCTTTCATATATGCCCTTTATGATGTTGAGAAAGTTTCCTTCTATTCCTAGTTTTCTAATGGTTTTTATCAAGAAGGGGTGCTGGATTTTGTCAAATGCCTTTCTGTGTCATTTGAGATGAACATGTGGTTTTTTCCTTCATTCATTAATGTGGTGTATTATATTAATTGATTTTCTTATGTTGACCCACCCTTGCATACCTGGGATAAATACCACTTGTCATGTTGTGTAATTCTTTTGATGTTATGTTGGGTTCATTTTGCTAGTATTTTTTTGAGGATTTTTGCATCTATATGCATAAGGAATATTGGGCTGAAGTTTCTTTTCTTATGGTATCATTGCCTGGCTTTGGTTTAGAGTGATGCTGGCCTCACAGAATGAGGAAGCATTCCCTCATCTTCAATTTTTGGGAAGAGTCTGAGCAAGATTGTTGTTAATTCTTCTTAGAATATTTGGTAAAATTCACCAGTGAACCATCTGGCCCTGGGTTTTTGTCTGATTGAATCTCTTTACTTATTATTGGCTGGCTGAGATCTACTGTTTTTTTTTCTGTTTTGCTTTGTTTTTTGAGTCAGTGTATGTAGTTTGTGGGTTTCTAGGAATTTGCCCATTTCATCTAGGTTATCTAATTTGTTGGGGTAAAGCTGTTCACAGTATCCTCTTAAAATCCTTTTTATTTCTGTAAGGTGGGTAGTAATGTCCCCGCCCCCCCCTTCTGATTTTAGTTATTTGTATCTTCTCTCTTTTTTTCTTTGTCAGTCTAGCTAAAGGTTTGTTGATTTTGTTGATCTTTTCAAAGAACCAGCTTTTGGTTTTGTTGATTTTGTTGATTCTATTTTTTTTAATTCTCTATGTCATTAAACTACACTCTAATCTTTGTTATTTATCCCGCCCCATGGCTCCTTTGTCTGGTTGCTCATTGTTCTTGCTCATTGTTTGCACTTGTTGTCTGCTGGTTGTTTTTTCTGCCCATTTTCTGCTTGTTTTTTTTTTTTTTTTTTTTTGGTTGTTTGTTTTTGTTCTTTTTTTGCTCATTGTCTGCGCATTGTCTGTTTGTTTTCTCTTTAGGAGGCACAGGGGACCAAACCCAGGACCTCCTATGTGGGAGGTGGGCCCTCAACTGCTGGAGCCACATTTACTCCCTTTTTTTTCTATTTTAATGTAAGCATTTATAACTACAAATTTCTCTCTCAGCACTGCCTTTGCTGCATCCCTTAAGTTTTGGTATGTTGTGTTTTTATTTTCATTTGTTTCAAGGTATTTCTTAATTTCCTTTGTGATTCTTTCTTTGACCCATTGGTTGTTTAAAGAGTGTATTGTTTAATTCCCACATAATGCAAATTTTCCAGTTTTCCCTCTATTGATTTCTACCTTCATTCCATTGTGCCAGAAAAAAATAGGTTGCATTAATTCAATATTTTTTTTACTTATTGAGACTTGTTTTGTGACCTATGGTGTCACCTGGAGAATGAACAATGCGCACTAGAAAAGAATATGTATTCTGATGCTGTTGGGTGAAGTATTCCATACATGTTTGTTAGTTCTAAATGGGTTTAGAGTATTATTCAAGTCTTCTACTTCCTTACTGAATTGTCTAGATGGTCTATCTATTATTGGAAGTGGTGTATTGAAGTCTCCTACTATTAATGCAGGCCCCTCTATTTCTCCCTTCAAATTTATCAATATTTACTTTATACATTTTGAGGCTCTTCTATTAGGTGCATATATATTTATAATTGTTTTTGTCTTCTTGTTGAATTGGCTCCTTTATCAGTATATAGTGACCTTCCTTGTCCCTCATAAGAGTTTTGAATTAATTCTATTTTACTTGTTATTGGTATAGCTACCCTAGCTCTCTTTACTATTAGCATGGTATATTTTTTTCCATCTTTTAACTTTCAGCCTAGTTGTGTCTTTGGAATTAAACACAGAATATAGTTGGGTGATTTTTTTTTCCATTCTTCCAAACCCTCCTTTTTGACTGGAGAATTTAATCCATTTACATTTAAAATTACTGATAATGCATGGCTTTCTTCTGCTGTTTTACTATGTGGTCTTTAGAATTCTTGTACCTTTTTTGTCCTTCAACTCTTCTGTTAATGCCTACTTTCATATTTATTTGATTTTTGTATTGTACCATTTTGATTACCTTCTGTATTAGTCAGTGTTCTCTAGGGAAACAGAATCAACAGGAAGTATCTATAAATAGTATGAGATTTTATGAACGTCTCTCACATGACCGTGGGGATGCACAAGTCCAGGTTCTGCACACAGGCTGCAAACCAGGGGCTCCGATGAAAGTCCAATGAAGGTCCTTCATGAGTTTCTGGGAGACACTGTCCAAAGAAGAGCTGGGAAATTCTCTCTGAATGCTGAAATCACTTCCCCTTTTAAGGCATTCAACTGATTGGATAAAGTGTCACTCATTGCTGACGGCAATCTCTCTGGTTGATGTAGATATAATCAGCCATCCATGCAGTAAACTCTTGGATGCCTAAAGCCCATAAATGTCCTTGTATTACAATTAGCCCAGTGCTTGCTTGACCAAACAACTGGGCACAATAACCGGGCCAAACTGACACTTTAGCCTAACCATCACACCTTCTCATGTCTTTCTGTTTACATTTTTTCATATATTTTCTTTGTGGTTAGCATGGGGCTAAAATTAACAGACTAAATTTATAACAATCACATTTGATTTGATATCAACTTAACTTCAATAGCATACACATACACTTTTCCTGTATCCCTCCATCTCCCTACCTTTTTATTGTACTTGAAACAAATGATATCTTTATACATTTTATGTCCATTTTAGTCTGCTAGGCTGCTGAAAGCAGTATACCAGAAGTGGGTTGGCTTTTACAATTGAGATTTATTAGCTTACAAGTTTATAGTTCTGAGGCTGAGGAAAATGTCCAAATATAGGGATCATCAAGGCAGTGCTTTCTTCCCAAAGACCAGTTGCCGGCAATCCTGGACTATTGTGTCGTATGACAAGGCACATGGTTGTGTCTCCTGATCTTTTACTTCTTTTCTGGATTTCACCTGCTTCACCTTAGTTCTGGGTTTTTTTGGCACGTTTCATCTTGGCTCTCCCTTGTGTCACTCTCCTGTTATGTCATAATCTTGCTGTGTGGGTCGCGGGGCCTGGCGGCACACCTGCACACGGGGCCTGGGGGGCTCACCTGTTTGCAGGGCCTGATGGCGTACCCGCATGTGGGGCCTGGTGGCTTGCACGCCTTCTATATTATTCCTTCCCTATTTTTTTACCGGGAGGTCCCGGGGGTCAAACCCAGGTCCCTCCATATGGGAGACAGATGCCCAACCATTTGAGCCACGTCTGCCCCTTGCTATATCTCTTAAGGTTGACCAAAGATACCCAAAGCTACAGTCTTTTCCCATAAAGGATGGTCATATAATAAATCAGGCTTAGTTTATCACCAGCATTCTAAAAGCCAGACCTAGGGAGAAAAATTAGGTCTTGGGACACATGCATGGTTTCTAATATAGAGAATGTTTAGCCTACCCTGACTATCACAAAATCAGGTCAGCGAGAATATTCACAACTACTGGCTTTTGTAATAAGCCATATGATTGCCTTTATTGGAGGGTTTTAGTTCTTTATGCCACTTTGATCCACTGTCTATTGTCCTTTCCTTTCAGTTTGAAGAACTCCCTTTAGTGTTGCTTGTAAAGTAGGTCTAGTGATGATGAGCTTCCTCAACTTTTGTTTATCTGAGAATGCCTTAATCTTCCCCACATTTTTTAAAGAAAGTGTCACCAGATATAAAATTCTTTGTTGGGGACTTCTGGGAAGATGGTGGACTAGTAAGACATGGGAATCTCTTCTCCAGAAAAATAGCTAGAAAGCAGGCTAAAACAGCCCTGAAATAGATCTTCTAGGGTTTAGGACAGCAAGTGAAGGCTGCACACCACCCAGAGGAGAGAGGGACAAAAGAGAGAAATAGCGAAGACAGAACCAGAACCTTGAGTTGGAACCAGCAGCGGCTGCTGCTCCGGGCACCCTCCCCCACCCTCTTTAGAACTCTCGGGACTCTGGGCCTGTGACTACAGACAAAGGGGGCTCCAGGGATCTACCACTCCTGGAAAGGGGAGGGAGAGGGACACAGCCTTAGGCTGACTCAGGTTCTGACCCACACATTTGAGCTGCGGAGCACCACAAACCTTTCCACACAGTGGTTTGCCCTGGGAGCCTAGGAAAGACTGGAGAAACCTGACCCTCGCAACCTCCCTCTCTTCTAGCCTGGACTAATTGTTGAGGACTCCACAGGAGAGGGGAGAGAGAGCCTGGGGCTGACCTGCCTTTGACTCGCAGGTTTGTCTGCCCTGTCCTGAGAGCCCTTCCAAGCCAGGTGGGGCTGCGCCATTGTTTGCCTTGGAGCCTGCAAGGGACTAAAGATATACAAACCTCCCAATCTCCTCTGCTACTAACAGGGACTGATTGTTGACGATTCAGAGGGAAGAGGAAATATTTCCCAGCTGGGAAAAGGGAGGGGGCTACCAGAGAAGACTGGAGAACTGTCTCATAAAGTTTGAATTACAAAGCTCTTAGCCCCCAGACAGGAAGCTCTATCACATTGATCTGGTCTGTGTCACAACAAATACACTCCGACCAGGCATTGAATTGAGAGCTGCCAATGAGCGCCATCTCCTGGCAGACCAAGGAAGTGCACATAAGAAAACTAAACAGGAGAGGTTTTCCTGGCCTCTATAGCCTCCCTGCCCAAGGCCCTAGGAAACGACTCTACAACCAATTACCGGGTCCAGTGCCCAGTTTTGAGCAACCAGCAGGACAATCCTAACAAAGTTGAGCCAAAATTCAAAGAGCTGTGGTAACTCACAGCCTCCTGCCACTAAAATCCTATAAAAGAGAAAGAGATAGAGCATCTAAGTAAAATACAGTAAAAACCAGATGCCTAAACACCAGCAAAAAATTATGAGCCATACTAAGAAAATAGAAGACATGGCTCAAGAAAAGGAATACATCAAAGTCCCAGAAGAGATGCAGAATTTGAGAGAACTAATCAGTGAGATAAGCACAAATTTCCAAAATCAAATTAATGAGATGAAAGACAATATAGTTAAAGAGATAAATGACATCAAGAAGACATTGAGCGAACGCAAAGAAGAATTTGAAATCCTGAACAGAAAAGTAAGAGTTCATGGGAATGAAAGACACAATAGATGAAGTAAAAAACACATTTGGGGCATAAAACAGCAGACTCGAAATGATAGAAGAAAGAATAAGTGATACCAAAGACAGAGCAGCTAAAATTGAAGAGAGAAAAGAACAGAGAGAGAAAAGAATGGAAAAAATTGAGCAGGGGCTCAGAGAGTTGAATGACAACACAAAACACAGCAATATATGTGTCAGGGGAGTTTCAGAAGGAGAAGAGAAAGGAAAAGGGGTAGAAAGAGTATTTGAGGAAATAGCTGAAAATTTCCCAACTCTCACAAAAGAAATGAACTTACATGTCAAAGAAGCACACCGTACCCCAATGAGAATAAATCCAAATAGATCTACACCAAAACACATACTATTCAGAATGTCAAATGTAAAAGATAAAGAAAAAATTCTCAGAGCA
>JAKSZT010021197.1:1118087-1261952 GCA_026826555.1 Tolypeutes matacus | reverse complement strand
TATTCAGAATGTCAAATGTAAAAGATAAAGAAAAAATTCTCAGAGCAGCAAGAGAGAAGCAAACGATCACGTACAAAGGACGTCCATTAAGGCTTAGTGCAGATTTCTCTTCAGAAACCATGGAGGCGAGAAGACAGTGGTATGATACAGTTAGGAAACTGAAAGAGAAAAACTGCCAACCGAGAATTCTTTATCCAGCAAAACTGTCCTTCAGATATGAAGGTGAGTATAAAGTATTCACAAACAAACAGAAACTAAGAGAGTTTGCAAAAAAGAATCCACCTTTGCAGGAAATATTAAAGGAAGCCTTAGAACCTGAAAGAAAAAGACAGGAGAGAGAGACTTGGAGGAGAGTATAGAAGAAAGAAAAGCAGAAAGGATAGCCAAAAGAATAAAAAGAGAGGCAAAAACAAGATGACATATGAAAACCAAAGAATAAAATGGAGGAAATAAATAGTGCATTTTCAGTAATATCATTGAATGTGAATGGATTAAATTCCCCAATCAAAAGATACAGGCTGACAGAATGGATTAAAAAACATGAGCCATCCATATGCTGCTTACAAGAAACTCACCTCAGACCCAGGGATACAAGCCGGCTGAAAGTAAAAGGTTGGAAAAAGATACTCCACGCAAATAGTAAACAGAAAAGAGCAGGGGTAGCTATACTAATATCAGACAAAACAGAGTTTAAATGCAAAGAAGTGATAAGAGATATGGAAGGCCATTTCGTATTAATAAAAGGGATGAGGGAAGCGGCTGTGGCTCAATCAGTGGGGCTCCCGTTTACCATATGGGAGGCCCCAGGTTCGGTTCCCGGGGCCTCCTGGTGAAGGCAGGCCCGCCCGCACGGCGTGGTTGGCTGACCCAGCGAGCACAAGCAGCAAGGGGGGGATAAATGAATAAATAAATAAAATCTTTAAAAAATAAAATAAAAATAAAATAAAATAAAAGGGATGATCCTCCAGGAATATATAACAGTCATAAATATCTATACACCTAAGCAGGGTGCCCCAAAATATATGAGACAAACTCTGGCAAAACTGAAGGGAGAAATAGACATTTCTACAATAATCATTGGAGACTTCAACACCCCTCTCACATCATTAGATAGAACAACTAGACAGAAGATCAACAAGGAAACAGAGAACTTGAACAATATGATAAACAAGTTAGACCTAACAGACATATACAGAACACTGCATCCAAACTCAGTGGGTTATACATTCTTCTTAAGTGCCCAGGGATCTTTCTCCTGGATAGACCACATGTTAGGTCACAATTCAGCTCTCAATAAATATAAAAAGATTGAAATTATACAAAGCACCTTTTCAGATCATAATGGAATGAAACTAGAAATCAATAACAGACAGGAGAAAAGTAAATTTGCAAATGTGTAGAGACTGAACAGCACACTCCTAAATATTCGGTGGGTTAAAGAAGAAATTGCAAGTGAAATAAGTAAATATATTGAATATATTTACTGAATATATTTACTGATTGAATATGGAGAGGATGTGGAGAGAGAGAAACACTTCATTGTTGGTGGGAATGCAGAATGGTACAAGCACTATGGAGGGCTGTTTGGCAGTTCCTAAAGAAATTGAATATAGACTTGCCATGTGACCCTGCAATACCACTACTGGGTATATACCCAGAAGAACTGAGAGCAGTGACACGAACAGACATCTGCACACCGATGTTCATAGCCACATTATTCACCATTGCCAAAAGTTGGAAACAATCCAGGTGTCCACCAACACACGAATGGATAAACAAACTGTGGTCTATTCACACGATGGAATATTATGCAGCTGTAAGAAGAAATGAAGTCATAAAACATATGGCAACATGGATGAACCTGGAGGACATTATGTTGAGTGAAGCAAGCCAGACACAAAAGGACAAATACTGTATGAATGCGTTACTATGAACCAAATATATTGTGTAACATATTGTTTGATTAAAAAAAAATAAATTGGTATGTATCCATTACATTTAATTGAGAAATGTGTATATTTATTCATCTGTGTCTACTTTTTAGTTTTTAATTGTTTATATTTTCAATTATTAAATGTACAAAATAAAGTAAAAAAAAAGAAAAAAAAATTCTTGGTTGGCAATTGTTTTCTTTCAGCACTTTAAACATTACATCCACCTGCTTTCTTGCCTCTGTGGTTTCTGTTGAGAAATTGGCACTTAATCTTATTGGGATTCCCTTGTACATAACACATCACTTTTCTCTTGAAGCTTGTGGACCTCTCTCCTTGTCACTGGCATTTAACAATTTGACTAATAGTGTCTAGGCATGTCTATTAGTCAGGCAAAGGGGTGCTAATGCAAAATACCAGAAATGGGTTGGTCTTTATAAAGGGTATTTATTTGGATAGAAGTCCACAGTTACCAAGCCATAAAGCCTAAGTTTCTTCTCTCACCAAAGTCCATTGCCATGTGTTGGAGCAAGACAGCTGCCAATGTTTGCCAGGGTTCAGGCTTTTGGGTTCCTCTCTTCCCGGGGCTGCGTTTCTCTCTGGGCTTAGCTCCTCTGTTTCCTCCACAAGGTTAGCTGCAGACTGTCAGGCAAACAGCTCACTTCTCTTCTCCTGGGGCCTTCTCTCCAACACCAAAACTCCAACATCAAATCTGCTCTCTCTGTCTTTTGCCATGCCTTTTATATTCGGTTCCCCCATCCACCAACGGTGGGGCTCAATGCCCTACTGACGTGGCCCAGTTAACACCCTAATCATAACTTAATCATGCCCAGATAGCAGACCAGTTTACAGGCATGATCCAATTATATTTTTGGAATTCATAATTACATCAAATTACCCAACGGCTACAGCATGCTTCTCTTCAGATTTATCCTGTTTGGAGTTCATTGGGCCCTATAGGCCTATGCATGTGTTTTGTTAAATTTGGGAAGTTTTCTGTCATTATTTCTTTTAAGATTCCTCCTGTCCCTTTCCCTTTCTTATCCTTCTGGGCCTCCCACAAGGTGTATATCAGTTCACTCGGTATTGTCCCACAAGTCTGTTAGCCTCTGCTCACTTTTCAAACTTTTTATTTTCTGCTTCTCAGTCTGAGTCCTTTCAATTTTCTTGCATTCAAGTTTGTTGATTCTTTCTTCTGCCAGTTCCAATCTGCTGCTGAAACCCTGTAGGGAATTTCAAAAGGCTGTTTATTATCTCATTGTAATGGCAACAAATTGGAACCTAAATGCCCATCAGTAGGAGACTGGCTAAAATGCCTGGCACATGGAAATCCTCACTAAATGTTTATTGAATGAATAACTGTATGAATGAATATTTACATCTGTAATTTGAAACTTGTACAGAAGTTTAAGTATATATATATACACATACATATACATAGACATAGACATATATCTATACATATACATGCAAAGGCAGCCAAGATATAATGCTGATTTAAAAAACTAAATCACAAAGTAGTGTTTATAATATGAGCCCCCTTTTAAAAATGCTTGTATATGTATAAGAAATCTCTGGAAATATACATTAAAAAACATAATTCTGGTACTTCTAGAGAGTAGAATTGGTAGACAAAGGAGTAAGTGCTAAAGGGATTTTGACCTTTTTCTTTGCTTGACTATTTTTTTTTTAAAAGATTTTATTTATTTATTCATTTATCCCCCCCCCCCTGGCTGCTTGTGCTCACTGGGTCAGCTAACCACGCCGTGCGGGCGGGCTTGCCTTCACCAGGAGGCCCCGGGAACCAAACCGGGGCCTCCCATATGGTAAACGGGAGCCCTACTGATTGAGCCACAGCCGCTTCCCATTTGCTTGACTATTTTAATCATGAGTATTTATTACTTTTATCATAGGAAAGAACAAGTTTGTCTGGCCTTCATTTTTTTTTGCTATGCTATCTCTCATTATTTTTCTTAAACTTTTTTTTTTTTTTAGAAGGTACCAGAGATCAAACCCAGGACCTCATACATGGGAAGCAGCTGCTCAACCACTGAGCTACATCTGCTCCCCTATGAGAGTTGTTTTTTTCATTTGTTTTGTTTTTAGGAGGTACCAGGGATCTCGAACTTGGTGTTGCAGTTGGTCAGTTTGATGTAATTATGAATTCCAAAAATATAATTGGATCATGCTTGTAAACTGATCTCTTAATCTGGGCGTTGACTGGGCCAAGATAGTAGGGCATTGAGCCCCACCCCTTTGGTGGGTGGGGATTTGAATATAAAAGGCAAGGCAAGAACACAGTTGAAGCAGTCTTTTGAGAAGCAGTTTTGATGTTGGAAAGAAGGCCCCAGGGGAAGAGAAGCAAGCTGTTCACCTGATTGTCTACAGCTGACCTTGTGGAGGAAACAGGAGCTAAGCCCAGAGAGAAGCGCAGCCCCGGGAAGAGAGGAACCCCAGAAGCCTGAACCCTGGCAAATGCCGGCAGCTGTCTTGCTCTAACACGTGGCAATGGACTGTGGTGAAAGAAGAAACTTAATGCTTTATGGCCTGGTATCTATGGACTTCTACCCCAAATAAATACCCTTTATAAAGACCAACCCATTTTTGGTATTTCACATTAGCACCCCTTTTGCTGACTAATACACTTGAGAAACAGGCATTCAACCACTTGAGCTACATTTGCTCCCCTTTCTTAAACTTTTAATTTTGAAATAATTTCAAACTTACAGGACAGTTGCAAAAACAATAGTATTTCATTTTAAGTGGTGTTTCTATGATGTAAATGTCCTCCATAACCCCAAATCTTCATTGAACTTTGTCACTCCTTAAATGCTTTGTGTGCATTTATTTTAGGGAATTCAACCTCAAGTAAAAGGAGCCGTGCTTCAATCAACAAAGCAAAGAGAAGAACACACCAAAGGAAGTCAAATGTGATTGAGACTGGGAACTTGGAAATGCCAGCGACTAGGAGA
Organism: Tolypeutes matacus; assembly: GCA_026826555.1. Taxonomy (NCBI): domain Eukaryota; kingdom Metazoa; phylum Chordata; class Mammalia; order Cingulata; family Chlamyphoridae; genus Tolypeutes; species Tolypeutes matacus. Next base: position 1,257,049 of record JAKSZT010021197.1, on the reverse strand, counting down.
AATGTGAGTCTCCAGTGAAGAGCTTAAAACTTGTGAGAGGGCCATCCAAATAGTTGTATCAGCCACCCTGAGTGGATCTTGGTTTGAGCCATATTTTATTTAAATCTGAAAGAAAGGGTGACCCCGGTTAGCAAACCCCAATTATGCCAAGTGCTACGTGACAGTTAGGAGCCAGACATTCTGTGAGTAGAGAAGAGTGTGGGGCCGTCATCTCTGTCCACACATCTAGAATACTTCTCCAATGAGAGGATGTTTAGGCTGAATTGTGAAGAATGAATAAGAAAGTTTGCTAAGAGAAGGACGGATGTTAGAAGACCATTTTAGGAATAGGAAAAAGCATGCATTGGTAGACATTACTAGTGTTCAGTAATGCCCAGTGACTGTATTTCCTGGCAACCTTGCAATTAGCCAGGGCCATATGACCAGTTTGGTCCAATGGGCTATGAGACAAAGTGGTGTGTGTCAGTTCCAGGGCTGAGGCCTCTGTTCAGCCTTCCAGCTCTCTCTTCTCCTGCTGCTGCAACCTGGAAGCCACATATTAAAATGACAGAGACATAAGATATCTATAGATGCGAATATTCTCGCTGTCCTGATTTTGTGATAATCAGGGCAGGCTAAAAATTCGCTATATTAGAAACCCTGCATGTGTTCCCAGACCTGGTTTTTCTCCCTAGGTCTGGTTTTTAGAATGCTGGTAATAAACTAAGCCTGACTTATTATATGAACATCCTGTATGGGAAAAGACTGTAACTTTTTGTATCTTTGGTCAACCTTAAAAGATATAGCAGGGGGACGGATGTGGCTTGGGTGGTTGGGCGTCCGTCTCCCATTTGGAGGGACCTGGGTTCGACTCCTGGGACCTCCCAGTAAAAATTAAAAAAAGAAAAATATAGAAGGCTCATGGGCCACAAGGCCCCACGCATGGGTGCGCTGCCAAGCCCCGTGCACAGGTGAGTCACCAGGCCCCGCGGGCAGGTGAGCTGCCAGGCCCCATCCGCGGGTGAGCCACCAGGCCCTTTAAGCCACGCAGCAAAATGATGACATAACAGGAGAGTGACACTAGGGAAAGCCAAGAAGAGATGCACCAAAAAACCAGGAACTAAGGTGGCACAGGCAGTAGTAGGACGCCTCTCTCCCACATTGGAGGTTCGAGGATCGAATCCCACTGAAGACATGAGGAGAAGGATGAGAAGAGAGGGCAGGAAATGGACACAGAGTTGACCGGCGAATGGACACAGAAACAGCAAAAACAGGGGGCGGGGGGGGTAAAAATGGATAAAAGTAAATAAATAAATAAATCATTAATGTATAGGGGAGGAAGATTCAGACTATAGTTAGTAGTAATACTTTGACAATGCTCTTTCATGACATTGTGGGATGTTTGTGTGGGGGGGTGATGTGTGGGATGTGTGGGAGCCCTGTATGATGTTACGCATGTTTGTTTTGTAAGATCACAATGTTTACTGAACACTTACAGTTTATGTATGTTCGTGTATGAGTGATATACTTCAATAAATTGTTTGTTTGTTGTTTTTTTTAAAGATGTATATAGACCAAATTCCTGAGTCCCTACATGGAAAAGAGCTGTCCCAGAAAACTTACCCTGGATAAATAAGAAATAGATACTGTGTGTTAAGACACTGATATTTCAGGACTATGTTGTTACTGCAGCATAGCTTAGCCTATAGTGACTAATAGACCTGTGATTTCTTCCCAGGGTTTGAGTAGCACATGACCTGGCAGCCGGTGGAGGTATGTCACAGCCACCACACAGGCTTTGTGTGGACGAGACTGTTCCTATGGTGTGAATGTTATTATAGTTTCTGTTACCTCTAAAGCTCCTTTGATTCCTGCCTGCTTTCCAAATCAGATCCCCCAGTCCTGTGTTGATTGTGTGAGCCCAATATCCATCCAATAAATTTTGCCTAGGTTTAAGATTGCAACCAATGGGAAACTGATGTGGCTCAAGCAACTGAGCTCCCACCTATCACATGGGAGGTCCTGAATTTGGTTCCCTGGTGCCTCCTAGAGAAGACAAGCAAGATAGTGAGCTGATGCAACAAGATGATGAAATAAGAGACACAAGGAGTAAAACATAATGAGAGACACAACAAAGCAGGGAGTGGAGGTGGCTCAAGAGATTGGGCACCTCCCTCCCACCTGGGAGGTCCCAGGTTCGGTTCCCAGTGCCTCCTAAAAGGAAGATAAGCACACAACGAACAGACACAGCAAGTGCAAACCACAAGAGGGTGGGGAGAAATTAAATAAATCTTTAAAAAAATATAAGATTGCAGGGGGGCAGATGTGGCTCAAATGGTTGGGCATCCATCTCCTATATGGAGGGACCTGGGTTTGATCCCCAGGATCTCCCAGTAAAATAAAGAAAAATAGAGAAGGCGCACGGGCCATCAGGCCCCATGTGTGGGCGTGCTGCCAGGCCCTGCGTATGGGTGTGCCAGGCCCTGCTGAGCTGCACAGCAAGATGATGACATAACAGGAGAGTGACACAAAGGGAGAGCCAAAATGAGACATACCAAAAAAAACCCAAACAACAGGAACTAAGGTGGCACAGGAGCAGAAAGCCTCTCACCCACATTGGAGGATCCCAGGATCGAATCCCGGTGAAGACAGGAGAAGGATGAGAAGAGAGGGCAGGAAACAGACACAGAGAATTGCCCAGCAAATGGACACACAAAAAAACCAGCAAAAACGGAGGGGGGGGGGCGGGGTTAAAAATGGATTAGAAAAAGTAAAATAAATAAATAAAAAAGATTGCAGCCAAGAAGGCTGGTTGATATATACATTAAATGTGGTTAAAAAACAAAAAACAAAAAAACAAAAAAAAACAAATTCACCTTATACCAAATTCTACTCTATAGCAAGCAGCATTTACTGTACAGCTCCAGTATCTCTATAAGGATATAGCTTTTGCATTACTTTGGTCAGTTGCTGATATACTTGCAAAGTTAGGGAACAGTTGACAAGACTGTCCTCACTTCTGACACCAATTGCAAGTTTGGGAGGAGGGGTTTCCCCCAAACCACCCTCAGGTACTCTAATTAGCAGAACTCACAGAAAGCTTACTTGCAGTTATGGTCTGTTAGAGGGAAAAGAAATAGGTTAGCATCAGACAAGGGATGAAGCACACAGGGAGGAGTCCAGGAAATGTACCCAATGTGTAGCTCCCAGCCTTGGTGCCAGAGTCTTTACTGGGACTCCAACACTGTGGTAGATTGAATTATGTATCCCGATTTAATTTTGTTAATCTGCATCCCTGAGGGTGTGAACATATTATAAATAGGACCTCTCAAAGATGTTATTTTTAGTTAAAGTGTGGCCCAACTGAATGAGGGTGGATCTAAATCTGGATCACTGTAGGAGACAGACAAGTAGGACAATGAAATAAGGGAAATACAAGGGTCCCAGGTAAGCACGGGGAAGGTTTTAACCATAGGGCTTAGTACATAATAGCAGTAGGGAGACCCAACAAATTATACTATTCAAAATAAAGGACTTGGAGGGAGGAACTAGTAGGGAAGTAACATTTTTACTCCACGAAAGAGGCACCTTTCATTTGAATAATCTGTATGTATTCCTTAAATTAACCTTATGAGGAAGGTATTATCTCCATTTTGAAAATGGGATGACCAAGCCTCAGTCAAAGTATTCGTCTTAGCCTAGAAGGCCTAGAAAGCAGAGCCAGAGTCAAAAGCTAATGTGCATCTACTCTATTAGGGAGTGCCTTCCCAGGGAGCAGGCCAAGGGTCACAAAAAAGGAAGAAGGAACAGCCAATTAGAGATGTCGTTTGAGCTGCCTACTGCTAAGTGCACGTGATTGCGTGATCTGTGGGGCAGTGTATTAGTCAGCCAAAGGGGTGCTGATGCAAAATACCAGAAATCTGTTGGCTTTTATAAAGGGTATTCATTTGGGGTAGAAGCTTACAGTTACCAGGCCATAAAGCATATGTTACTTCCCTCACCAGAGCCTATTGCCACATGTTGGGGCAAGATGGCTGCCGGCATCTGCCAAGAGTTCAGGCTTCTTGGGATCCTCTTTTCCCAGGACTCCATTCTCTCCAGGCTCAGTTGCTGTGCTCACTCCACAAGACCAGCTGTAGACTATCAGGCAAATGGCTCTGTCTGCCCGCCCCCAGCCCCTGGCTCCTGCTGTGCCTAAGGAGCCGTCTCTATTCCTCTATGTTCTCCTATGTGTTCGCTCCCCCAGCTCCAGCTCAAAACTCCCAACTCTCTTCTCTGCTGTGTAGTTTTCTCTGAGTCCCAACCCACTAAGGGGGTGGGGACTCAACGTCCTACTGATGTGGCCCAGTCAAATCCTGAATCATAATTTAATCACACCCAGGTACAGACCATTTTACACACATAATCCAATATCTGTTTTTGGAATTCGTAAACAATGCCAAACTGCCACAGGCAGTCTTGTGAGATCCCATGTACCTGACTCTCAGGGCAGTGCACACAGTTCCTTCATCCTCACTGTGGGGTGACCTCACCAGGAGTTACCGCCCCATGCTTCTGGGCTGCCCGTTAATGGGGGTAAGTCTGCACATCCCATACCATGGATTGACTGGGAGGAGGTGGGAGGTGGACAGAAGCAAAGTGCCATCAGGTCACCCCCTGGGAGGTGAGCTGAAACTCAGGCTGAGCTCATGGCTGCAGAGGCAGCTGAAACTAGAGACAAGGACATGAAGGTAGGAACGGTGCCCTGGAAGTGTCTGCACTGTGCTGTTCAGCAGGAACGGGGATTTGTTCCCAGTTCTGCTTCCACATATGGATGATGAGTGAGTATGCAAAGGTAAAGGAGGTAGTAATTAAATTCACTCACAGGCTCTAGATGGTCCAAGACCTTTGGAGGGGTATTTAGTTTAGGAATTGTTCCCCACTCCCTTGGCTCCCTCGTCTGTTTGCTCCTTCGTGCTCCCTATTTTGCACTTGTTGTCTTTTTTTTTTTTGCTCGTTGTCTGTTTTTTCTTTAGGAGGCACTGGGGAGGGGAGCCAGTGTAGCTCAGTGGTTGAGTTTTGGCTTCCCACATAAGAGGTCCCGGGTTCAATCTTCAAAAATAAAAACTGGGGAGCCAATGTGGCTCAGTGGTTGAGTGCTGGTTTCCCACATATGAGGTCCTGGGTTCAATTCCCAGGGTCTGGTACCTCAAAAAAATAAAATAAATAAAATAAAAATAAAAACTAAAAAAAGTCCGTAAGTCTCTACACTAGGAGGCACTGTGAACCCGAACCCTGGACCTCCCATGTGGGAGGCAGGTGCTCAACTGCTTGAGCCACATCTGCTCCCTGCTTGTTTTTTTTTTTTTTTTAATGGATATACAGACTTTAAAAAAAAAATTAAAAAAAAAAATTTTTTTAAGATACTTAGATTACATAAATGTTACACAAAATTCTCATTTTTGTTTTAGCTTATTGTCTGCTCGTTGTTTGTCTTCTTTACAAGGCACCAGGAACCAAACCGGGACCTCCCATGTGGGAGGCAAGTGCCCAACTGCTTGAGCCACATCCACTACCAGTTTAGGAATAGTTTTAGTATGATGTATGACTGCCAATAGTCATAAGACAGATATTATATAAACTGTTCACATATATGAGTGCAACTCAAAATTTTAGGATAAAAGATATACGTGACTGACATTCATTTATGATTTGAGAAAATACATTTTCAATTTCCAAACTGCCTTAATCATGCATTCTAACTGGACAAAACCAGTAGGTATAGTGAGTAATGAAAAACCTTGGCAGTAATTGCCTTCATTTTGCTCTGATATGGGAAAAGTGTTTCCAGGTGGGAGTTCTTTCTTCCAAACTTCTCACTCTAAATAAGCTTTACTGTATGATAAAATCTCATTTCTCACCCCTGTCCTCCATCCGAGGTATAAATAGAGTACCCACATTAAAAATACTCTTGATCTATTGTGAGAAATTGAATTGGAAAGATGACAGATGAATCACAAAAATAGAAGTAGACTGAAGTTTATTTTTGAATTAAATTACATTATTACTGCAGATTACTCAATGAGTATTGAGTTATTATTAGCAAGTTCTATAAGTTGCCTGGAAAACATCCATCACAAGCCAGTGCAGCCATTAACTAGCAGGAATATGATCTGTGTGGACGAAATCCATTAAGCTGCCCTCCGGTGTCATTTGGAGAAAAATGACTATATGGGAAAGTCATTGCAAAGGTCTGCTCTGTACAAGGACTTTATAAACAACAATGTTAGCATATCCATTCACCGCATGTATTGGTTAATACGTAGTTTTCATGCAACTTTCCAAGAATTAAAATGTATTCAGATGGAAAAATCTCCCTTGTTTCTTCTTCTTGGAGTTCTGATATAATCATGAAAATCAATAAGTTGATTTGAATTCACTTGCTTTTCTTACCACCATTTAAATCATTATTAAATGAAACCAAATGATATGCTTTTCCTCATCTCTAAGTGGAAGTTCACATTCAATTTATTTTAAGACTGTTTGCAAAGCAACATCACTTTCAGAAAACACTTAATAATTGCTTGGCAAATTATCCTCTTAGAGCCCAGTGATGTTCTTGTATTTAGGAGCATCTTGACCCAGAATTTTGAATAAGCAATATCTTCCCTGCTCTAAAGATAGGCCAAAGGGAAGGAAGTCCAGACTCCTTAATCTCTCTCCCAAAATTTAGACATTAAATTAGCTAAATTTAGCCATCCCAAATTTCCATCTGCTAATGGCTTGGTTTGCTCCAATCTCTGATGCCCACAGGTGCCTCAGGCACCTTCTCATGTAGCAAAGGTGCAGGCACAGAGAGGCAAATGGGGAAGACAGGGCACCCCAAGAGGTCCTAAATCTGCAGGTGATTTATGTGTATATTAAAGGGAGAGCAGCTAGGTGCAAGGAGCACATATGTGGAGCCAGAAATCTGACTTCTCGTGGCACCTCTGAGTTTTACTAATTGTGATCTCTGAGTGTCGGTTTCTTTTTCTGCAAACTGGAGATGGTAATAAGAATCCATTCCATTCCTTCCTTACCAGATGATCCTAAGGAGAAAATAAAATAAAATAAAATAAAATAAATAAAATAATAAAATAAAATAAAATAATAAAATATATAAAACCACTCTGTAAGCTGTTAACCTCTCTACTTGAAGAGCCAGGAGAATAAGGATATGCTACCTTTTAACACAGGTTCAATTCCTCCTGTGACCTGTTACCTAGAGCTGCATGTGCTCTCAGGGTAAAGAGCTCTCTGATGGATATGAGCCTCAAACCCAAAAGAAACCAAGTGTGGGAATGAACTGGTTTAGCACTACTGAATTTGTGACAAACCTAGTGCCCATCCCAGCCGCAAAATTGTGCATTTGGAATACGTGCAATGTCAAACTCTGCGTTTCTGATAACCAGCAAGGCCCACCCCATCTCCCCTTTCTCCACCCCCTTCCATTTTTAGCTGGAGACTATAGAAGCAAAGGCATAAGAAAATAAATACTCAGTGGAGATACCATTTGCAAGGATTTCCTTATATATCTGAAGCATTCGAACCACTCCTATCCCCACAGCATTTTATCCAGGGCAAATATCGGTGACCTGAAAATTTTGCCTAAAATAGAATATATTCTCTATAAGTTTGTAGAATTTTAAACTGAAAACCTGATACTGCCCTGAAGATATCATAATCTATGTTTGTGGTGCCAGTTATTATACAAAAGGTTCTGCATATTATCTACGTTAAGTATTATTATTATTTTTTAGGAGATCCTGGGAATTAAACCCAGGACTTCATACATGGGAAGCAGGTGCTCAACCACTGACCTACAACTGCTCCCCACTGAGAGGTGGTTTGTTTTTAGGAGGTACAGGGGATCAAACCCGGGACCTCATACATGGGAAGCAGGTGCTCAACCACTTGAGCTACATCCACTCCCCTATTTTGTGTGTGTGTGTGTGTGAGTGTGGTAACATATTGTCTTAGTTTGCCAAAGGGCTGCTTTTATAATGAGAAATTTATTTGGGTAAAACCTTACAGTTCTGAGGCTGTGAAATGTCCAAATCAAGGCACCATCAGAGATTCTTTCTCACCCAAGTCAGCTACTGTTGATCCAAGTGTCCTGCCATATTGCAAAGATGGCTGCTGATCTCTGCCTGCCCCTCCAGAATTTACTGTCTCCCAGAGCTCAGCTGTAGGCAACCAGGCATAGTCCCTTTCCTGGCCTCCTCAATCAGTCTTGGCTACTCTGCTTTCTCCTGAGTTCAGCTGTGAGCTATCAGGCATATGGCTCATGTCTCCCTAGGCCTTGGCTCCCTGAGTCTCTTGGGGCTTCTCTCCTTGAGCTCAGCTGTGGGCAAAACTGGAGTCCTTTCTTTCACATTGCAGGATCAAATATGGCAGCTTCCTCTTTCTCTGTGTGTCTCCCTCTCTCTGTGTCTCCATTTATATCAGACCCAGCAAGAGGGTGGAGACTCAAGCTGGCTCATGCCTCCCTCCAATCAAAAGCAATCTAGTCAAGTGATCTAAAGTCAATCTAATGCAACCAAAGGGTAGCATACTCACAGGAACAGATTATTATGTTTTGGAGTCACAAAATTCAAACTGTCACACATATATAACAAAAATTTGCCTCTTTATTTAAGTGTACAAATTCAGTGGTGTTAATTACATTCTTAATGTTGTGCAACAATCAACCCAAACAGAAACTCTTCTACCCATGAAGCAATAACTCCCCATTCCACCCTTTCCCCAGCTCCTGGCAACTTCTTTTTATTTGTTCATTCATTCGTTTGTTTGTTTATTTATTTATTTTTGTTGGAGGTACTGGGGATTGAACCTGGGACCTCGTACATGGGAAGCAGGTGCTTAGCCACTGAGCTACACCTGCTCCCTCTGGCAATTTCTGCTTCTATGAATTTGCTTATTCTATATTTTTCTAGATATTGACTCATACAATATTTGTCCTTTTGTGTCTGTCTTCTTTCACTTAGCGTGTTTTCTAGGTTCATCCATTTGTAGCATGTATCAGAACTTCATTTCCTTTTTTTTTTAAAAAACAAATCAATTTTATTGATACATATTAATAAAACATACAATTCATCCAAAGTGTACAATCAATGGTATTTGGTATAATCACGTCATTATGCATTCATCATTTCAATCATTATTAGAGCATTTTTATTATTTCAATAATAATAATAAAAAAAGACAAGCAAACAAGAAAATTCTTGTTTATGGCTATCTCCTTTACTTATTACAACACTCTTTAAGAATACAATTATTAACTATTTTAGAGATGAGGAAATTGGAGTACAAAGCTATTAAGTGACTTGCCTAAGGCCATGTGGTGGGCAAGTGTTGAAGCCAAAGTCAAAGCCTGGCAGGCTGATTCCAAACCCTGCACAGTTAACTCAATTTTGCCCTTCCAGGAAAAGCAGAAAATAAGCACTAGGTCAGTGTTCTCAACCTTTGATTACACATGGGAGTCACCTGGGCAGCTTTAAAAAAGTACTGATGCCCCATAGACTGAGAAAAAATATTCACAGTTCATCTATCTGATAAAAGTCTTGTATTCAGAATATATAAAGAATTCCCACAAAAGAACAATAAAAAGACAAGCAGTTCAGTTTTTAAAAATGGGCAAGACGAACAGCTGCCTCACAAAAGATATATAAATGGTCAATAAGCATGGAGGGATGCTTAACATCATCAGTAATCAAAGAACTAAAAATAAGTTTTGATGATGAGATGTCATTTCACACCCACCAAAATGACTATAATAAAAAAGACTATTAGCAGATGGGAGACTTCCGGGCAGATGGAGGACTAGTAAGACACGGGAATTTCTTCTCCAGAAAAATAGCTAGAGGACAAGCTGAAACAGCCCCGAAAAAGATCTTCTAGGGTTTAGGACAGCAGGTGAAGGCTGCACACCACCCAGAGGAGAGAGGGACAGAAGAGGGAAATAGTGACTACAGAACTGTGAGTTGCAAATAGCAGCTTCTGCTGCTGCCAGCACCCTCCCCCACACTCTTCAGAATTCTCGGGTCCCTGGGCCTGCGACCACAGACAAAGGGGGCTTCAGGGATCTGCCACTCCCGGAAAGGGGAGAGAGAGGGACACAGCCTTAGGCTGACTCAGGTTCTGACCTGAAATTTGGGCTGTGGAGCCCCATGGACCCTTCCACAATGCGGTTTGCCCTGGGAGCCTAGAAAGGACTGGAGAAATCCAACCCTCGCAACCTCCCTCTCTTCTAGCCTGGACTAATTGTTGAGGACTCCACGAGAGCGGAGAGAGACCCTGGGGCTGACCCTGCTTTGGACTCCCAGGTTTGGTCTGCCCTGTCCTGAGAGCCCTTCCAGGCTGGGTGGGGCTGCGCCATTGTTTGCCTTGGAGCCTGCAAGGGGCTAAAGAAATACAAACCTCCCAATCTCCTCCTCTACTAACAGGGACTGATTGTTGAGGATTCAGAAGGGAGTGGAAATATTTCCTAGCTGGGAAAAGGGGGGCGCTTCGAGAGAAGTCTGGAGAATGGTCTCAGAAAGTTTGAATCACAGGACTCCTAGCCCCCAGACAGGAAGCTCTATCACATAGACCTGGTCTGTGTCACAACAAATACGCTCCGACCAGGCATTGAATTGAGAGCTGCCAAAAAGCGCCATCTCCTGGCAGACCAAGGAAGTGCACATAACAAAATTAATAAGTAAGAGAGGCTTTTCCTGGCCTCTATAGCCTCCCTGCCCAAGGCCCTAGGAAATGACTCTACAACCAATTACTGGGTCCAGTGCCCAGTTCTGAGCAACCAGCAGAACAATCCTAACAATCAAGTTTGAGCCAAAAATCAAAGAGCTGTGGTAACTCACAGCCTCCTGCCACTAATACCCCATAAAAGAGAAAGAGATAGAGCCTCTAAGCAAAATACAAACTAACCAGATGCCTAAGCACCAGCAAAAAATTACGGGCCATACTAAGAAAATAGAAGACATGGCCCAAGAAAAGGAATACAGCAAAGTCCCAGAAGAGATGCAGAATTTGAGAGAACTAATCAGAGAGATGAGCACACATTTCCAAAATCAAATTAATGAGATGAAAGAGAATATAGTTAAAGAGATCAATGACATCAAGAAGTCATTGCACGAACGTAAAGAAGAATTTGAAATCATGAACAGAAAAGTAACGGAGTTCATGGGAATGAAAGACACAATAGGTGAAGTAAAAAATACATTTGAAGCATACAACAGCAGACTCGAAATGATAGAAGAAAGAATAAGTGATACTGAAGACAGAGCAGCTAAAATTGAAGAGAGAAAAGAACAGAGAGAGAAAAGAATGGAAAAAATTGAGCAGGGGCTTAGAGAGTTGAATGACAACACTAAACGAAAGAACATACGTGTCATGGGAGTTCCAGAAGGAGAAGAGAAAGGAAAAGGGGCAGAAAGAGTATTTGAGGAAATAATAGCTGAAAATTTCCCAACTCTCACAAAAGAAATGAACTAACATGTCCAAGAAGCACACCGTACCCCAATAAGAATAAATCCAAATAGACCTATGCCAAGACACATTCAGAATGTCAAATGTAAAAGATAAAGAGAAAATGCTCAGAGCAGCAAGAGAGAAGCAAACGATCACGTACAAAGGACGTCCAGTAAGACTTTGTGCAGATTTCTCTTCAGAAATCATGGAGGCGAGAAGACAGTGGTATGATACAATTAGGAAACTGAAAGAGAAAAACTGCCAGCCGAGAATTCTTTATCCAGCAAAACTGTCCTTCAAATATGAAGGTGAATATAAGGTATTCACAAACAAACAGAAACTAAGAGAGTTTACAAAAAAGAATCCACCTTTGCAGGAAATATTAAATGAAGCCTTAGAACCTGAAAGAAAAAGACAGGAGAGGCTTGGAGGAGAGTATAGAAGAAAGAAGAGCAGAAAGGATAACCAAAAGAGTAAAAAGAAAGACAAAAATAAGATGACATATGAAAACCAAAGAATAAAATGGAGGAAATAAATAGTGCATTTTTAGTAATATCATTGAATGTGAATTTCCCAATCAAAAGATACAGGCTGACAGAATGGATTAAAAAACATGAGCCATCCATATGCTGCTTACAAGAAACTCACCTCAGACCCAGGGATACAAGCCGGCTGAAAGTAAAAGGTTGAAAAAGATACTCCATGCTAATAGTAAACAGAAAAGAGCAGGGGTAGCTATACTAATATCAGACAAAACAGACTTCAAATGCAAAAAAGTGATAAGAGATGCGGAAGGCCATTATATATTAATAAAAGGGACGATCCCCCAGGAAGATATAACAGTCATAAATATCTACGCACCTAACCAGGGTGCTCCAAAATATATGAGTCAAACTCTAGCAAAACTGAAGGGAGAAATAGACATTTCTACAATAATGGTTGGAGACTTCAACACCCTTCACACATCATTAGATAGAACAACTAGACAGAAGATCAACAAGGAAACAGAGAACTTGAACAATATGGTAAACAAGTTAGGCCAACAGACATATACAGAACACTGCATCCAACCTCAGCGGGTTATATATTCTTCTCAAGTGCCCATGGATTTTTCTCCAGGATAGACCACATGTTAGGTCACAATACAGCTCTCAATAAATATAAAAAGATTGAAATTATACAAAGCACCTTCTCAGATCATAATGGAATGAAACTAGAAATCAATAACAGACAGGAAAAAAGGAAATTTGCAAATGTGTGGAGACTGAACAACACACTCCTAAATATTCAGTGGGTCAAAGAAGAAATTGCAAGTGAAATCAGTAAATATATTGAGACAAATGAAAATGAGAACACAACGTATCAAAACTTATGGGATACAGCAAAGGCAGTCTTGAGAGGGAAATTTATAGCCCTAAATGCCTATATTAAGAAACAAGAAATAGCTAAACTCAAAGATTTAACTGAACAACTTGAGAAACTAGAAAAAGAACAGCGAACCAATCCCAAATCAAAAAGAAGGAAAGAAATAATAAAGATTTGAGCAGAAATAAATGAAAATGAGAACAAAAAAGCAATAGAGAAAATCAACAAAACCAAAAGCTGGTTCTTTGAGCAGATCAATAAAATTGACAAGCCCCTCGCTAGACTAACAAAGAAAAAAGAGAGAAGATGCAAATAATTACAATCAGAAATGAAAGGGGGGAAATTACAAATGACCTCACAGAAATAAAAAGAATCATAAGAGGGTATCATGAGAAACTGTATGCCAACAAACTAGACAACCTAGATGAAATGGGCAAATTCCTAGGAATGTACAACCAACCTACATTGACGCTACAAGAAATACAAGAACTTAACAAACCAATTACATTTAAGGAGATTGAATCTGTCATCAAAAATCTCCCAGCAAAGAAAAGTCCAGGACCAGATGGCTTCACAGGTGAGTTCTACCAAGCATTTATAAAAGAATTAACACCAATCCTGTTTAAACTCTTCCAAAAAATCGAAGAGGAGGGAAAATTACCCAACACATTTTATGAAGCCAACATCACCCTAATACCAAAGCCAGATAAAGATTCCACAAGAAAAGAAAATTACAGACCAATCTCTCTCATGAACATAGATGCAAAAATTCTCAACAAAATACTTGCAAATCGAATCCAACAGCATATCAAAAGACTTATACATCACGACCAAGTGGGATTTATTCCTGGTATGCAAGGCTGGTTCAACATAAGAAAATCGATCAATGTAATACACCACATCAACAAGTTGAAGGAAAAAAACCACATGATCATCTCAATAGATGCAAAAAAGGCATTCAACAAAATCCAACATCCTTTTTTGATAAAAATACTTCAAAAGATAGGAATAAAAGGAAAATTCCTCAATATGATAAAAGGCATATATGAAAAACCCACAGCCAACATCATACTCAATGGGGAAAGGTTGAAAGCTTTCCCCCTAAGATCAGGAACAAGACATGGATGCCCACTGTCACCATTGTTATTCAACATTGTACTAGAAGTTCTAGCGAGGGCAATTAGACAAGACAAAAAAATTAAAGGCGTCCAAATAGGAAAAGAGGAAGCAAAACTCTCACTGTTTGCAGATGACATGATCCTATATTTAGAAAATCCTGAAGTATCCACAACAAAGCTACTTGAACTAATAAATGAGTTCAGCAAAGTGGCAGGATATAAGATCAACACGCAAAAATCAGTAATGTTTTTGTACACTAGTACTGAACAATCTGAGGAGGAAATCAGGAGGAAAATTCCATTTTCAATAGCAACAAAAAAGACTCAAATACCTAGGAGTTAATTTAACCAAGGAAGTACAGGACCTATATGCAGAAAACTACAAAGCAATGCTAAAAGAAATTTAAAAAGACCTAAACAAATGGAAAGACATTCCGTGTTCATGGATTGGAAGAATAAATATCGTGAAGATGTCAATCTTGCCCAAACTGATTTATAGATTCAATGCAATACCAATCAAAATCCCAACAGCTTACTTTACAGAATTAGAGAAAGCAATTACCAAATTCATCTGGAAGGGTAAGTGCACCCGAATAGCCAAAAGCATTCTAAAAAAGAAGAGCAATGTGGGAGGAATTTCGCTGCCTGACCTTGAAACATATTACAAAGCTACAGTGGTCAAAACAGCATGGTACTGGCATAAAGATAGACATATCGATCAGTGGGATAGAATTGAGAATACAGAAATAAGCCCTCACCTATACAGTCAACTGTTTTTTGACAAACCTACCAAGCCCACGCTGATGGGAAAAAACAGTCTCTTCAACAAATGGTGTTGGGAGAACTGGATATCTATAACCAAAAGAATGAAAGAGGACCCCTATCTCACCCCCTATACAAGAATCAACTCAAAATGGATCAAAGATCTAAATATAAAAGCCAGGACCATAAAACTACTGGAAGAAAATGTAGGGAAACATCTTCAAGACCTTGTAGTAGGTGGTGGTTTCTTGGACCTCACACCCAAAGCACGTGCAACAAAAGAAAAATTAGATAAATGGGACCTCCTCAAAATTAAACACTTTTGCACCTCACAGGAATTTGTCAGAAGGGTGAAAAGGCAGCCAACTCAGTGGGAAAAAATATTTGGAAATCACATATCTGATAAGGGTTTAATATCCAGGATATATAAAGAGATGTTACAAGTCAACAATAAAAAGACAAACGACCCAATTAAAAAATGGGAAAAAGACTTGAATAGACATTTCTCCGAAGAAGAAATACAAATGGCAAAAAAACACATGAAGAAATGCTCAACATCACTCATGAGTAGGGAAATGCAAATCAAAACTACAATGAGATATCATTTCACACCTATCAGAATGGCCACTGTTAAAAAGACAGAGAACTACAAGTGTTGGAGAGCATGTGGAGAGATAGGAACACTTCTTCACTGTTGGTGGGAATGCAGGATGGTACAACCACTATGGAGGACTGTTTGGCAGTTCCTAAAGAAGTTGAATATAGACTTGCCATGTGACCCTGCAATACCACTACTGGGTATATACCCAGAAGAACTGAGAGCTGTGACATGAACAGACATCTGCACACCGATGTTCATAGCCACATTATTCACCATTGCCAAAAGTTGGAAACAATCCAGGTGTCCACCAACACACGAATGGATAAACAAACTGTGGTCTATTCACACGATGGAATATTATGCAGCTGTAAGAGGAGGTGGAGTCATGAAGCATATGGCAACATGGCTGAACCTGGAGGACATTATGTTGAGTGAAGCAAGCCAGACACAAAAGGACAAATACTGTATGAATGCATTACTATGAACCAAATATACTGTGTAAAATATTGTTTGATTCACAAAAAAAACAAAAACAAAAAAACAAACAAAAAACAAAACAACAAAATTTACATGTATCCATTACATTTAATTGAGAAATGTATATATTTATTCATCTGTGTTTACTTTTTAGTTTTTAATTGCTTATGTTTTCAATTATTAAATACAAAATAAAGTTTAAAAAAAAAAAAGATTATTAGCAACAAATGTTGGCAAATATGTAGAGCAAACGGAAACTCTCAGAGCTGTTGAGAGTGTAAAGTAACACCACCATATTGGAGAACTGTGGCAATTTTCTTATAAAGTTGAACATTCATCTACTCTTCAACCTGGCAAGTCCACTCATTCATATATGTATTATATATATATATATATATATTTATATTTATATTTATATTTATATTTATTATTATTTTTTTTAGGTACTTGGGCCAGGGATCGAACCGGGACCTTATAGGTACGAAGCCAGTATTCAATCACTGAGCCATATCTGCTCCCCTGAGTTGGTTTCTTCACTTGTTTTGCTTGTTGTTTGTTTTTGTTTTTTCTAGGAGGCACCGGGAACGGAACTTGGGACTTCCCATGTGGGAAGCAGACTCTCAACGGCTTGAGCCACATCTGCTCCCCCACTCGTATGTGCTTAAACAAGAGAAAGGAATGTGTAGTTCCCCAAAAAGAATTTGTTTTAGTTTGCTAAGGCTGCTGATGCAAAATACCAGAAATGGGTTAGCTTTTATAAAGGGAATTTATTAGTTTAAAAGCTTACAGTTCTGAAGCTATGAAAATATCCAAATCAAGGCATCAAAGACCCAACCCAGGTCATGCCTCCTTATGTAGTCCAATCAAAGGCCCCAAATCAATCTCATCAAATGATCTAATCAAAGTTCCCTTAAATGAATCTAATGCAAAGGGTCCCACACCCACTGGAATGGATTAGTTTAAGAACATGATTTTCTGGGATGCACAAAAGAACTTCAAATTGCCACAGACTTCTTCCAGGATGATCATAGCAACATTGTTCCAGTTATTCATTGTGACTGAAAATCACCCCAAAATCAGTGGCATAAAACCAGCACCATTGTTTATGCTCCTGGATTCCAGGGATTCAGAGGACACTGTGGGCAGCTCTCCTCTGACCGGCACAGCTGTTCCCAGATGACTTGTTCACTCATGGGTACAGCATCTGGGCTAGGATGACTGACATATGGGCTCAGCTGGGACTGTTAGCCAGAGACCTGTGAGGTACTCCTCCAGCATGGTGGTCTCAGCCAGTCAGACTTCTTACACTGCGGCTCAGGGCTCTAAGGCAAGTGGCCCCAGAGAATGAGGTGGAAGCTGCGTGGCCTTCTATAATATACTCTCAGAAGTCACATAGGGTTACTTCTCCTATTCTCTCTTAGCTAAAGCAGCCTCAAATTTGCTCCGCTACAAGGGGAGGCAACCTCGAGACCATTTTTGATGAAGGAGTGTCAACGACTTTGTGACCAGGTTTTTAAATCACTGTGCAGCATTAATCGCCCAAAGCTGTAATCAATTTAAAAAAATCCATCAACATGACAGTGGATAAATTGTGGTATAGTCATATAATCAAATACTACTCAACAATAAAAAGGATGAATCTCAAAATCATTATTTTGAGCAAAAGAAGCCAGGCTCACACACAAAAATGCATGCTGTATGTTTCCATTTATATGAAATCCAAGAACAGACAAAACTTATCTATGGTGATTAATAGTCAGAAAGTGGTTGCCTTTGTGGGGTTGGAACTCACTGCCAAGGGGCATCATACAACTTTCTGTTGCAATGGAAATGTTCCCTATCTTGTATTTAACGGTGGTTACATGGGTGTGTACAATTGTTAAAACTCTTTGAACCAAACGCCTAAGAGATGTACATTTTATTTTCATGTGGGTTATTTATCTGTTAATAAAATGATTTTGGTTTAAGGGGTGGATCCATGACCCTAGATGGACCAGCGTCATTCTCAAATAATTTTTTTTAATGGATTTGGATGAGAAGATCGTCTCTGTGTTGCTGGAGCTGGGAGGATGGAATCCCAGAGTTGCTGGTGGCCATGACCTCTGGTAAATGTGAAGCCACAGGGAATAAAGCTGATAAGCAGAGAGCAGCCAAGGCTCCCCTCAACCCATCTCATCAACAGTAACATCACCTCACTTCACATATCAAGGTGGATCTTGCTCCTGGTAGAAGTTTATGTCCACACCTTATGCAGTATCCTCTCTCCTCTCAGAGCTGGGTAGATTCCCATTATTTTCATGGCAAGTTCATATTTATGAATATGGATGCCTACCGACTAGTCCTGCCAACCTAAAGTGAGAACCAGGCTGGATTTCCAGCCTATTGCATGTGGTTTTGGTCAAAAAACTTATTTGAACCCCAGTTTCATTATTTAAAACCTAAAAATGAACATCATACTAATTAAACTGGGTTGCTGAGAAGATTGAAAAGACAACATATATGCCCGCTAAATAAATACTTGTTTCTATCTTAAAAAGAAAAAAAATGACGCATGACTCCTTCTCCCAGATTCTGATTCAATTTATTTGGGATATATCCTGGACAAGAAGATTAACAATTCTCCATATGATTCCAACATAAATCAAAGGTTGAGGACTACTGTATCAGGTCAATACAAGCTCCTTGGGTAGAAGGAGAAGCCTATATAGCAGCCTTTGATAGAACTCAATGCTTCCAGTGTATATTAGCTTCCTATAGCTGCTGTAACAAATTACTACAAATCTAGTGGCTTAAAACAACTCAAATTAATTTTCTTACATTTCTAGAGGTCAGAGATTCTAAATGAGTCTAAAGGAGTTAAAAATCAAGGTGTTGGCAGGGCTACATTCCTTCTGGAGGCTCCAGGCAAGTATCTGCTCCTTGCCTCTTCCAGTTTCTAGAGGCAGCTGGTATGCCTTAGGTCCTCGGTTTGTGACCACACCACTCCATTCTCTGCTTCTTGTTACACTCCTTCTTCCCTAACTTTGACTCCTCATGTCTCCCTCTTTTAAAGACTGTTGTGATTACATTGGGCCCACTTGGATAATCCCAGATAAAATCCCCATCCCAAGATCCTTCACTTAATCACCTCTGCCAAATCCCTTTACCATGTAAGATAATATAGTGACAGTTTCTGGGGATTAGGGCATAGACCTTGGTTGTTTTTTTGTTTTTTTTTTTTTTTTTTCATTTAAAATTTTTTATTGAAGTATATCATTCATACACGAACATACATAAACATTATGTGTATAGTAAAAGTTGTGAACCTACAAAACAAACATGCATAACATCATATGGGGCTCCCATATATCACCCCACCACCAACACTTACATTGTTGTGAAACATTTGTTACAAATTTTATGAAAGAGCATCATCAAAATATTACTACTAACTATAGTCTATATCTTACGTTTGGAGTATTTCTCCCCAACCCTACCCTATTATTAATACCCTATATTTGTATTATATATTTGTTATAGTTCATGAGAAAACGTTCTCATATTTGTTCTGTTAATCACAGTCCTTCTTCCACTATAGGATTCATTGTGTTATACAGTCCCATGACTCAAAGAATCCATTCAAAGTGTATATTCAGTGGCTCTCATTTTCATCACAGAGTTGTGCTGTCATCACCTCAGTCAATTTTAGAACGTTTTCATTACTCCAGAAGGAAAAAATTCCCATACCCCACTTATACCCCTTGACTGCTGACTGTCAGAATTGATATATCTTCTTTGCCATTTTTCTGCAAAAATATTACAATATTATTGTTAACTATTGAGGGCATAGACATCTTTAGGAACATTATTCAGCCTCCACACTGTGCTATATTCAAGTCCAAGGCTTAGAAAAATTCCACAACCATCTCAAACTATTTCTTAAAAGTGACCTGCATAATTTTTTTCCATATCTCCCTAGACTATGGCATTAAATACCAGCTGTCCCAAATAACCAGGCCCTGGGGTAGTGATCGCATTAAACTAAAACTCAATTTTCTTCTCAGGTCCCAGTACAACAAGCCCCATTACAATTTGAGACCTTGAGTGGGGCCAGGTGGAGGCAGGCAGTGCAGGCTGGGGTGCGGGGGGAAGCTGGCTTCTTGGAGGTGCAACCCAAACCCCAACTCCTCACCCACTGGTCGTGTTTACTCCTCAGGTAACCATGAGCAATGGAAAGGTCGTGATAAAAAATGTGGACACATTGGAGGAGATGCAACAGAATTCAAGGGAGTGTGCTACTCAGGCCTTGGAGAAATATAAGAGGACATTGTAACCCAGATCAAGAAGGAGTTTGACAAGAAGTACAACCCACCTGGCACCAGACTGTGAGGAGAAACTTTAGAAGGTATATAACACATGAAACCAGCACTTCTACTTGGGCCAAGTAGCCTTTCTTTCTTTTCTTTTAAATAAAATTTTATTGAAATATATCATTCATACATGAACGTTTTATGTGTATAGTAAAAGTTGTGACTTACAAAGCAAACATGCATATCATCATACAGGTCAAGTGGCCTTTCTTCTTTACAAATCTGGTTAAAGCATGGATTGTACCACCCCCTGTGATCCATCCAAAAACAAGGACTGTAGCCTAAACTCCAAATACCAAAGACTGAAATCCTCAGCCTTGCTGAGGGAACACCTTAATTTCTGAAACTTTATTGTGTTGTTTTGTACCAGACATTAAAAAAAAAAAAAAAAAAAAACTTTTAATTTTGAAATAATTTCAAACTTACAGGACAGTTGCAAAAAAATATCCATCCCAACTTCCTTCCTTCCATTCCATCCATTCATCCATCCATCGTCAACTGAGAAATAACAAACTAAGCTGCAAGACAACAAAGGTGTTTATGTTGGGGTCTTTGAATTGCTCTAGAATTCACACTGAAAGGCACCTTGCTTTCTAGAGGGCAAAGAGCATTAGGTGGGTTGCTGCTGTTTGGGGATAGTTTTGGTCCATCTCTTTTTTGATGTCCAGGTTGTTTATAGTAGTTAGGCATACCAGCACCCTGAACCCTGATGCTTAAATGGGTTTATTGGGGGCTTATTTAGCTGTTGAAACCAGAAACTCATTGTGCTAATTGTATTTGCACTGTTTTTGTTTGGAAAGATATATTTTTTTAGCCTTTGTTAAAGGTGTTCTCTAATTGATCTGTAAGAATTACTAAATCATTAAATTCCATGGTGGCCCAATTTAGTTGTTTATGTTTTAGAGTGGTGCTTAGTTCTTCTGAAAGGACATTAACAAAAGTAGAATTAAATAGGGTAGAGGTTTCATAGTTAATATGGCCAAAGACCTGAGAATTAAGTCTTTTTTTGAATCTGTTATAACTTTCATGTATGGGCTCATCAGGTTTCTGGGTACATTGTTGAATTTTCTCTAATCAATAATCTGGGGGAAAACTTCAGGTTTGACTATATAAACTTATGAAGTTCCTTAGCTAGCTTAAATGCTTCAGTTTGTCAATGGCTCTTTATTTTGAAAAGTCATTAAAGGGCTCTTTCCAATTAGCTTTGTCTATCCAGATTTTGGCATGACCTTCACCAGCAGTCATATGGATTAATTGTTGACAGTCTTCTGAGTATCCAGGCTCTTAAATCTGAATGATAAGATTGAATTCTTCTGCAATTCCTACTGGGTCTTCAGTAGGAGTTGGGAAATCTTATCACTATAGAAGAGAGTTTGGCTAAGTTAGGACAGAGAGAAGGAAGACAGGAGGGATTTAAAGGAGGGTTAGAACAGTCAGAGTCAGGAGTTGCGGATAATTTTTCAAGCTTGTTAATGTGCTTAAGTAAGTCTTTGTCAGTCTTTGTTAATTTAGTATTTATTTTTGAAGAGGGGCAATTTTAGAATTAGTTATACACTTGGAAGCTTCCAAGTTCAAATAAGTATCTCATTTGGGTTGCTTAGTTTTATAGCCTCTATTTTCTAGTTGAGTGTGCAAATAAACTAATCTGGTCATATTAAAAGATCCTCACTGTGACCATTATACTTAAGAGATTTTCTCTGGTGTGCCAGGTCCAGCAGGATAAGATTTTTACATGAGGCAGGAGCATAATTTTTGTACAAGAAACCAGCTGGCGTGCTAGATAGCAGTACACCATTAGTATTCTTAGGAATTGGAACACATTCTTTTAGTTAGTTCTGATTGTGAGCAATCCTAAACCCTAAACCTTGAGGAGTTGTATGGGTTTTGGGCAAGTGTAACTTTTACAGTGTGCTTTTCAGGGGATACTTGTCTACCTGGTGGACAGCCTGTGCTCTAGTTGTCTGACTCATGACCAGGTGTCCCTAGTTGCATGGAAACAAGTCTTGAGGGTGATGGGCAGCCTCAATCCAGCCCATCTGTGACCTCCTTATCCTTTCACGGGAGATTTGTTCTTTGGAAGCCGAGGATTCTCATCAGAAGGTGTCAGGTGCTCTAATAGCGTTTAAATGCCCATCCCGTGCATACAAAAATAATTGTTTGATTGCTCACAGTCAGAACAGAGGTCAAACTGATTGTTAGGGAAGTGTACCTCCACTGAAAATAGCTCATTACCAAAGTGGGAATTTGTAAAGTCCCATTTGAGTACTCACTAGACAAGGAAATTTCCCTTGTATACCAAAAAGGGCAAACACAAAAGGGCTGCTGCCACCAGCACAAACCAAAAGAACCAATGTTCAAATACTCTTTACCAGAAGACACCCAAAGAAAGGCTAGAAGGTTAACAAGAAAGAGGGAGGTTCGGAGCCAAGAGGACTCACCAACAGGAACTCAGGGCCGTGGGGGAGAAGACAGAGCTCAAGGGGCTCATGCTGCTACCATGCTCGAATCCAACGGCGGCTCCAGAGTCAGGTCAGGGTCACTTCGGATCCTATTTCTGACACCATGTAATGTTAACTGGGAAACAACAAACCAAGCTGCAAGGCAAATGTGTTTATTTGAGGTCTTAGAACTGCAATTTAGAGAGCACAGATTCAGGTAGCAACGCAAATTGTGTCCTGTCTTGGCATTTCCAGGCAAGCGTTTTTAAAGAAAAAGAAGATTATACAAGTTGTGGTTGGTACTACAATTTTCCTTCAGGTTAGTTTACTAAGTTCTTTACCTTGTGGTTTATGGTGTCCAGATGTCCTTAGGGTTGCTTGATACTTTGCACAGTTTGGCAGTTTGTGATATCTGGCTGATATTTGCTTAAGAGTAACCTCCAGAGTGACCTGCTGACTCCATTTCAAATCTCTTAGCCATAGTAACTCTATTTTGTTTTATTTCTTTTTAAACTACTAATCTATTTACTAAACATTTGAGAGTAGTTTTGTTTTAGTTTCTTAGGCTGCTCCAGCAAATACCATGAAATGGGTTGGCTTAAACAGTGAGAATTTATTAGCCTATGGTTTTGAGCTAATTTCCAAATCAAGGCATCATCCAGGCAATGCTTTCTTCCTGAAGACCAGCTACCGGTAATCCTTGGCTCCTCTGTCACATGGCAAGTCACATGGTGGCACCTACTGGTCTCTTCCTTCTCCTCTGGGTTTCATTGATTTCAGCTTCTTGCTTCGGTGGCTCCTCCCCCACCCTGTATTCATTCCATCTATAAAGGACCCTAGTAATAGGATTAAGACTCATCCTGAATAAGATGGGGGGGTCACACCTTAACTAAAGTAGCCTCATCAAAAGGAATGGATTAACTTTAAGAACATGTTTTTTTGGAGTACCTACAGTTCCCAAACCACCACACTCTACCCTCCGGACCCATAAGACATGTTCTTTCTACGTGCAAAATACATTCATTCCATCACAACATCCTGAAAGCCTTAAGTTATTTTATTTTTTAAAGATTTATTTATACTTTTTATTTTATTTTATTTATTTCCCACCCCAGCTTGCTGTGTCCATTCGCTGGGTTATCCTCTGTGTCTGTTTTCTGCCTTCTCTTCTCATTCTTCTCCTCCAGTCTTCATTGGGATTCAATCCTAGGGACGTCTGATGGGGGAGAGAGGCACTCTGCCACCTGCGCCACCTCAGTTCCTGGTTTCCAGCACGTCTCATCTTGGCTCTCTCCTGTGTTTCTCCCTTGCTGTATCATGATCCTGCTCCATGGCTCAGTGGGGTCCGGCTCACTGCGTGGGCCAGTGGCTCACCTGCATGTCTTCTATTTTTATTTTACCAGGAGGTCCTGGGGAGCGAACCCAGGTCCCTCCATATGGCAGACGGATGCCCAACCACTGAGCTACATCTGCCCCTAAGTCATTTTAGAAACAATGCTAAGTACAAAGTCTCATCAAATTGGATTATGGGTGGGAAGCGGCTGTGGCTCAATCAGTAGGGCTCCCGTTTACCATATGGGAGGCCCCGGGTTCGGTTCCCGGGGCCTCCTGGTGAAGGCAAGCCCGCCCGCATGGCGTGGTTTAGCTGACCCAGCGAGCACAAGCAGCAAGGGGGGGGTAAATGAATAAATAAATAAAATCTTAAAAAAAAAAAAAAAGGATTATGGGTATATGTCCTGGGGCTTAATTCCCTCTGTCTGTGGACCTGTGAAACCTAGATGAAGTCATCTGCTCCCAATATACAAAGGAGGAGCAGGTAGAGGATAAAATTCCCATTCCCACAAGGAAGGAAAACAGGGGTGTTGGGTAAAAAACAATTCCAAAACCCCGTAGGGCATACTCCATTAGATTTCAAGGTCTGAGAGTCATCTATGGAATATGTTTTGTCCTCCAGGCCTGATGGAGTGGCAGCTCCAACCCTTCCAAGTGCTTGTGCAGCAGCCATGCTCTCCCTGAACACTAGGGGGAAGGCACCACCCTCTCTAAGCATTGGGATGGTGGCCAGAATCTCGGCAATCCCCGGAGCACAGACTTCAACTTCTGAGAACACTGGGGTGGCAGCACTCTTCCTGAATAACAGGGCAGAAGGCCTGCTTTCGCCAATGCCGGGGCATATTCACCCTTTCCACACATATGGGTGGGCTCGTTCTCCTGGACCAAGAAGTTGTCTTCGGTCCAGATCTCAGCTTCCATTGTCCTGACCTTGAACTGATTTTTTCCTTTAATTTTTCCCTTTTAGTCCAGGCTGGCAGTGGTTCCATTCATACTAATTTAAATGCCCATGCCCATCTTTTGTGTGTGTGTATGTGTAGTTTTGCATGTAGTACATAGAGGTCCAAATCATCAGACAGTACAAACTTCCAGAGATCCTTACGGGTAACTGCATTTCCAATCCTGACTTGCACTACAAATGGCTGACTGGATCCATGCTCAGTTAAAAGAGGGGAGCAGATGCGGCTCAAGCAGTTGAGCATCTCTGCTTCTCACATGGGAGGTCCCGGGTTCGGTTCCTGGTGCCTCCTGAAAAAAAACAAAAAACAAACAACAAGCAAATAACAACAACAACAAAAACAAAAACCCAAAAAACTCAGGGGAGCCGATGTGGCTCAGTGATTTAGTGCTAGCTTCCCACATACGAGGTCCCGGGTTCAATCCCTAGCCCCGGTACCAAAAAAACAAAAACAAACCCACAACAAAAACAAAACAAAACCAAAAAAAAAAAAAAAAAAAAAAAAAAAAAACACAATTCACACAGATCACTATTCTCTGGAGAGTTGCTTTCCAGAAACTCAGAATTTTCCAAACCATCAATTTCTTATTTCTTGGTGCCCAGGAGTTCTTAGTATATCTCTTTCCTCTTGGTTTTCTATAAGTTGCAAGGAGAAACCAGACTGAACTTTCCACACTTAGCTTGGAAATCTCTTCAGCTAAATATTCAAGCTCATTGCTTTCAAGTTCTGCTTTCCATTCGACATCAAAACTCACTTTTGCGAAGTTCTCTGCCATTTAAAAACAAGGATTGCCTTTCCTCCAGTTTCCAATAACACATTAATCATTTCCATCTAAGACCTCATTGGAAGTACCTTTAGCATCCATATTTCTATCAACAGTCTCTTCAAAGCAATCTAGGGCTTTTCTGTCAAGCACTTCACAAGTTTTCCAGCCTCTACCAATTACCCAGTTCCAAAGCTGTTTCCACATTTTTGGTATTTGCAATAGCAGCACCCCATTCTCCATTCTCCTGGTACCAAAATCTGGTTTAGTTTCTCAGGCTTGCTCCAGCAAATACCATGAAATGGGTTGGCTTAAACAATGGAAATTTATTAGCTTACAGTTTTGAGATTGGGAAAATGTCCAAATCAAGGCATCAAGGTGATACTTTCTTCCTGAAACTGGCAACCAGCGATCCTTGGTTTCCCTGCCATATGGCAAGGCACACAACAGTGTCTCCTAGACTCTCTGGGTTCTGTTAATATCCAGTCTCTTGTTTCCTGTGGCTTTTCTCTCTCACTTTTAAAGGACCCCAGTAATAGAATTAAGACCCACTCTGAATGAGGTGGGCCACACCTTAACTGAAGTAGCTTCATCAAAAGGTCCTACTTAAATTAGTTTCACACCCACAGGAATGGATTAACTTTAGTTTTTCTGGGGCACAAAGAGCTCCTAACCACCACAAGGTTGTATACATCATGCTCTCTGCAAACATTTTTGAGAGCTGTCTGCTTGCCAGACAATGAACACCAGTAAACTGTCCTTCTCCACTTGCATTCCCTGCTTATGAACTGCCCTTTGCCTACAAGATAGACTAGGTTTTCAGTCTGGAACTCAGGGCCTTTCATGATGTGTTCCCATCTGGTTCTCCTTCTGTTCTCACCAGTACAAAACCAAATTAATCTAAATAGATTCTCCAGTATTTACTCAATTCTCAATGCAAAACATCATAAAATACTCTTTCCTGCATTTTATAGTTGGAAGACATTGAGGCTTAGACAGATTATTTATCCCACGTCTGATTCCAAGTCAGTGCCTTTGGCTGCTATGCTGCATACTTGCTCATGGACTCCCCCATCAAATCAGAAACTTCTGGAGCATCAGATGTGCCCTAAGAGAGGATTGGCCATGAAACCCATTTACGGAGACCTGAGTAGTTCCACAACTGCAGTCACATGACTATTGGATTGTGTACTTTCTACCAGCAAAAGTCTGTTATTCTGTAATTTTATTACTAACATGGCTTTTTAACATATAATACAAATTATAGTGGGAAGTAAATGCACAGGGAAGTAACAAGAAAGACCTGCTCTTCCCTCACCCCCAACAACCATGGGTGTCCCAGTCTAGAAACACAGACCCTTCTTGGATTTAATCCAAAAATGCCCACTAAATTATTCACTGGGAAGAGATTGGGTCCTTCATCCTGCCCCAAAACTTGTCGCCCACTGAGGAAGAGGCTAGCACAGCGAGGGCTTCCCTCTAATACTATCAGTGTTCTGGGCACAGTCTCTATTTCACCAAGTCATGGTTTAGCTTGGGGAGGCACCTCAGTTCTGTGCCAGGCCCATTCAGGGTTGGGGACCCTGGGCTCCATGACCCCTCTGCTCTCTGTCTAGCCTTGCTGAGCCTGAGAGCACCACTTCCCTTCTTTTTTTTTTTTTTTTTTTTTTTGAGGTACTGGGGCTGGGGATTGAACCCTGGACCTTGTATGTGGGAAGCCGGTTTGTTGGTTGCGTTTTCAGGAGGTACCGGGAATCGAACCTGGGATCATATGTAGGAAGCAGGTGCTCAACCACTTGAGCTACATCTGCTCCCATCTCCCTCTCTTTTTTTTTTTTTTAAAGATTTTATTTATTTATTCATTTATCCCCCCCTTGCTGCTTGTGCTCGCTGGGTCAGCTAACCACGCCGTGCGGGCGGGCTTGCCTTCACCAGGAGGCCCCGGGAACCGAACCCAGAGGGAGAAGCCACCTTCCAGAAGGTTTAGAAGGAGAACACCAGGAAAGGTACAGAGGCCCCAGCTTTGCAGCCATCTTTTCAATCTAGACAGGGCCTCTGTCTCCTTCACCATACCTTCTACCAAACCTTGCTCTCCAAATCCTCCCTCTTGGGAGACGATTCTTCATGTCATGATTCTCTCACATTTCTGCATGTCTTGCAAGCAAGGCACTGGCTTCCCTTTGTTTTGGATTATCCTTTCAAGAATGTTTGTAGAGTCAGCCACCTTGGAAGAAGATAGTGACTTTCTCCAAAGCAAAGGATGGGTTTGCTCGCAACACAGAGTGATGGGCAGGCTACTGCTCTTTATCACATATCACACATTTAGGTTGTCTTTCCTACAACACAGCCTACTGCACAGGCAGGGGGCACCTGGCCCCATCACGGTGTGGCTCAGGGAAATGGGGCAATAAAATATGGCTACCCTGGCTCCTGCTTCTATTGTAATTGTGTGTCTCTTGCCAGCATCCAGGCACCTGTGGCAAGCTGACCTGGTGGCTGGCAAATAGGGTAAACCAAAGACCCTTGCTCACCTTTGACTCTTTTTTTTTTTTTTTTTTTTTAATTAAAAATTTTTTTAAATTTACATTTCTCAATTAAATTAAATTTACATTTCTCAATTAAATGTAACCATTGTCTCTTTGGAGCATAGGACTCAGGGCAAATCAGACCCCTAAGCCTACTACTCTGTCAAGGCCTCCAGCATCCTGGGCAATTTAGCATTGAATTTAGAAACTAAAAAACATCAAGGTTTCATTTCAAATGTAATGATATGCTGTCTGCTCTGTTCTAGGCCACCGGAAATTCAATTTCAGATGTTGCTGGCACCTAGGAGTCCGCATAGTTTCTGGGTATTTTAAAGTTTGATATAAAATGTTTTAATGCCCCCTACTGGCTACTGTAGAATAAGGATCTGTAGACCTTGCAGATGCTCAAGCTTATGCCTGCAGCACCAGCTCTGGTCTTAGCCATGTAGAAGTGTGTGTGCAGCAACAAAACAAAACAAAACAAAACTTTTCTAAACTTAAAAAGAAACAGCATTTTTGGGGAGCAGATGTAGCTCAGTGGTTAAGCGCCTGCTTCCCATGTACGAGGTCCTGGGTTCAATCCCTGGTACCTCCTGGAAAAAAAAAAAAAGGAAATAGCATTTTGGCCAGTAAATTTTATACTTTGCAACTGGCTACCGTAGACAATGGAGAGACTAGATTCTTCAAGGCCTGGCCCCTTTCTTGCTGTTCCCTCTCTGTGACACAATCAAATCCACATGCAGCTATAGAAAAGCAGCAACCAAAAATGGAAAGATTCCACTAGTAAAAACACACTTTCTAAAAAAGTACTGAGCTAATCAGCATACAAGAACTCAAGTGATGTGATATTTAGAAATGTATAGCAATTACAGCATTTCTCGGAGGAAACTATATAAACTTGAGTTTTCTTGCAAACAAGATTGAAAGCAAATGAATTAGGTTCTCTATATGACAAAATAAAGAAACCATAAATACAAGGACTAATAAAGACAAAATAGACATGAATGAAACAGGAAAAGAAAAGCTAAGAGACTCGATCAATAGCATCCAACTTATCAATACCAATAAAACAGGCAAACCTCTAGGAAAAATGACTATGAAGAAATGAAAAATTAAAAACACAATGAGGGGAGGGGATGTGGCTCTAGCTGTTGAGTGCCTGCTTCCCACATGGGAGGTCTCAGGTTTGGTCCCTAGGGTCTCCTAAAAACAAAAATAGACAAGCAAACAAATGAAAAAACCAACTCAGGGGAGCCAATGTGATTCAGTGGTTGAGTGCTGGCTTCCCACATACGAGGTCCTAGGCTCATTCCCCAGCCCCAGTACCATAAAACAAACAAACAAACAAACAAACAAACAAACAAACAAACAAACGTAAGATACCAATGTGCATCCATCAGAATGGCCAAAATTGAAAAGCTGACAAATACCAAATGTTGCTGAGTATGTGAAGTGGCAGGAACTAGCACATGCTGCTAGGATGGTGCACATTGGTTCAACCATTATGAAAAAATTGTTGGCAGTATATACTACATCTGAACATGTGCATACTTTATGATCTAACAATTCCTGTCCCAGGTATTATCTCCAAGAAAAAAGCACATGTACGTTCACCAAAGACAGGTACCAGAATGTTCACAGCAACACTTCATAACAGCTGCAAATGGGAAATTACCCCATGTCCATCAACAGTTGAATGGATGGACATTTGCAAAATAGAAGTGAATCACATAAATACAGAGTGAAAGAAGCCAGAGAGAAAAGAGTATGCATTGTATAATTACATTTACATAAAGTACAAAACTAGGTGAAGCTCATCTATGCTGCTAGGAATGGGACAGTGGTACTCTTTGAGGGCAGAGATGTTAGGACAGGAGGGAGCACAAGGAGAGCTTCTGGGGTGCGCTTATGTTGTTCCTTGATCTGATGATGGATGCGTGGATATGCTTAGTTTGTGGAAACTTTAGTGAGCTGCACACTGATGTGCACTTTTTGGAAAGTATTCAATAAAAAGTTTAAAATGTTAAGAAAAAAGGTAGTAAGACAAAAAACACTGGAAATGAAAAAAGCATTACATCAGACTTGGAGGGGATTTAAAAAATTATAAGAAATTATCATGTATCACTTTATATTGATAAATTTAAGTATCTTGATGAAATGATCAATTTTTGAAGGAAAATATAAATGATCAAAACTGACTTGAGAAAAGGTAGAAAATCTGAAGAGACTGATAATAAAATACTTTTGAAAGGTAGCATTAAAACCAACTACTCCTCCACAAGCAAAGGCATGAGGCCTATATAATTTTATGAATGCCATCTACAAAATTTTCACAGAATAGTAATTCCCATGTTATGTGAACTGTTTCAGAACAGAGAAAATATGAATGTCCTAATCTCTTGTAAAAGGTTAAAGTAATTTGGAAACTATAAAAGGACAAGAACAGCATGCATGCATATGTATATACAAAATCTACCCAAAATTCCTTATAAATATAGAAGAAAAAACCTAAACGTGAGCAAATCACTAGCTGTGTATTAAAACAATAATGGTTCAGCATTAGGAAATGCATTAAGGTACCATAAAAAAAAAAAAGTGATACAAAAAAATACACTGATTCTTAAGGAAGATTCCAAGCAAGTTAAATATAGAAATTCAACCTTTTGAATAGTTATGCTGCATTAGAAGCAGTTTTATTAACATCAGGAATAAGACAAGTATGACCACAGCTAGACACTCCTACGGGAATGTAGGAGAAAAGGAGACTTTTTTCCCCTTCTCTATGGTGGCATCTCAGATAGCTGCAGCAGTTGTGGCAAGAGGTGAGTCTGGCTTCCAGGTTTCCTACTGAGGTAGTGTGAATCCTAACAGTCCCAGGGGCAGCAGCCCTATGCCCTGGCTCTCACCATAGCAACAGAGGATCCTCAGCTGTCAGAGCTGTGGGCGCTGGCTCCTTCAGCTGTTGCTACTATTGGGACACCTGCGGCATCAGCTGAAGACTCTGGCTCCTGGCTTCTTTCCAGATGGTGATAAAGCTTCCAACATCAGCAGCCTCAGAGGTTCAGTGATGGTAGACCCCGGGCAAAACTGTTCTCCCTTTCTTTCTTCCAGCCCTAAGAGTGGTAAGTTTCCTGCAGTTACTAATCTCTGGTTAATGGCATCTGTTCCCTTTTTGTTCTTACTTAGCCCTTCCAAAATACTTGTAACCAAATGCCTGTGTTAAATGCCTCATGTTTGAAATAACTAGAGTAGATTCTATTTTACTGACTGGATGGTGAAGAATACAAGGTATAACTCATTATTTGCAGCTAATATGATGATTTACCTACATACCCAAAAGAATCAATGCAGAAGCTAAAAGAACTTAAGATTTCAATAAAGGAACAGATACAAAATGAATTTACAAAATTTAATAGGTTTCTTATAAACAACACAGAAAAAGAGCATATCCACATAGTGTGGAAAATTATAAAAAGTTTTAATAAACCAAATGAGAAACATGCAAAACTATATTAAGAAAAAAGTTAAAAATTATAATTAAGCACATATAAGAAGTCTTCATAAATGGAGAAATAAATTATGCTTATGGTGATCTTTATATGCTAGCACATTAGCAGAGGAATACTTAAACCACAATACAGCAGTATTTTAGATCACATACTTAAAAGACTGAAAAAATGAACTTGACCTATGAGGACAGTTTTCCAACATTTTGGATACTTTTTAAAAAAGGAAAAATAGGCAAAATATTTATCAATTTAAAAAAATCCAAATGACATTGCTACACTTCTGTGTACTAGTACTTGCATACACTAGTACTAGGTATATGCAAATCCACAGAAAAAGTCTGGAAAGGTTCTTTCTAATAACGGTTCTCTTGTGCAAGGAGGTTAGATTGTGGGGTGAAAAGGAACTCTATATACGCCTGTAGCGTTACAAATTTCTTACAATAAACATTTAATCTTATAGTAATTATGTAACTAAAAAATGTTACGTAAAGAAAATTCTAGAAAGTTTAGGTCATTTCCCTGCTTCCCTTTACAGTTTTCTGTGAAATCCATCAGGTGACAGTTGGGACTGTTTTGAAAACTTTGTAGCCAGCTCTACTCATCATGCCTTGCATTCTTGTTATTCCTGCCATAATCCAAAAATATATCTCCCTTTTGCAGTCTTGTTTTCGATTTTTTTCCCCTGTGCTTTCACTCCCCTGACCCAATCTTCCAATGTTTCCCTTCATAACTTTATCACTACCCCCATCGCTGATGGACAAAATCCCCTAAATCTTTGTTTCTGCAGACTGTTTCTCCAACTGTTGGTTTGGACTGAAACCTTGATCTGAGGACCCTTCTTCATGGGAGCGTTTTGCTCATTTCACTTATTTCTCCACTGGGCCAGAGCAGTTTAAGTCCTCAAATTCACTTCGGATACTGCCAACTCCACAGGTAACTTGTTTCAAGGTGGAGAACTCTAATTTCTATCTCAGTTCCCCCTTCTTGGGCCATATCACTGCACCCAAGCCTGCTCTCCCTGAGATTTTTAAACATTTTTTACTACTACTTGCGACCCGTTCCACCTTCTCTCTCCCTCTCACTATACCTGCTTTTCGACCTTAACTCCCTCTCAACTCCATCGCTCCTGTCTTCAATTCTCAGCTATTAATTAATAATTTAAATAAAAATTTTAATAAAATTGATTAATTTTCTCCCTCTCCATTGCTTCTGTCTTCACCTCTCAGCTCTTAAACCTGGACTTCTTAGTCCATCTCTGCAAGCATTTCTCCATCCTTCCTTGCTCTTTGGCAATTCCAGCACAGCTCCACTGCGAACCTGGTTTCGCGGGCTGCTTCCTAGCACGTGTCTGGGAGGAAACACCCAAATGTTGACTGGCACTGACATGGTCGAGGACTGTGCGTGGTATTATTTCTCACTTTTCTTAATTCCCAGACCTTCAACAATGAGCTCTTACAACTTAAGACAATAGAAAAGAGCATTTCTGGAAGTTAGGCAAACTCACAACCCCGGGCTCCCATAGGCCCGGCCCGGAACGCAGACCTAAAAGCTCCTGCAGCACTCGTCAGGCGTGCTGCGGCCAAGGGGCGGGGCACGGGCCAGAGCGGAGACGTAGCGAACCTCGCTGGCGCTCGCGGGGCATGCCGGGGCCGAGGGGCGGGACGCAGCTGCGCGCGAGCCCGCGGGGAGATAGTACGCGGCGCTGGGTTTCCCGGCGTATGGCGGGTGCGCACGCACCGCCGCGTGGGCTCCTTTCTGTGGGGCAGGCAGGGCCAGCGCAGTAGGCG
This sequence comes from Tolypeutes matacus, assembly GCA_026826555.1. NCBI lineage: Eukaryota > Metazoa > Chordata > Mammalia > Cingulata > Chlamyphoridae > Tolypeutes > Tolypeutes matacus. The sequence continues at coordinate 1,223,598 of JAKSZT010021197.1, read as the reverse complement.
CGGGGCTCGCGGGAGCGATGTTTGTGGCGCGCAGCATCGCGGCGGATCACAAGGATCTCATCCACGATGTCTCCTTTGACTTCCACGGGCGACGGATGGCGACCTGCTCTAGCGACCAGAGCGTCAAGGTGCGCGCAGCGTCTGGGGTAGTGGGAGCGGGCGAGACCCGGCGTCCGAGCAGGAGGACGTGGGATGGAGGCTTCGTACGCGCTGGCGTCTCCAGTTCCCAGGCGTGCCGCCGGGCACGGGACATGGAACCCATGGGACGCGGGCAGACCCCGCCTGGCCTGCGGTCGCCACCTCCCCAACGCGGGGCATGCCCGCCAGCGGCATTGTGGGGTCACGGCAGTCGCGCGGGGCGCGCTCTCTTTGCGTCTGCGCGGCAGGGTCGACGGGCGGGGTGGGCGCGTAGTGGGCGGGGCGTCTTGCCCACGTGCGTAATACCCCCTCCCCCGGACCACCCTTGGGCCTTAGTCTGGGCGGTTGGGCTCCTTGGCACCCTGGTAGAGATCTGTTCTCCCTGGTGTCCAGTGTAGGCCAGGACCCTCTGGAGAGTCTATTGCTAATAAGGTTAAGTACTCAATAAGGGCTTGTGCGTCCGAGGAGTACCTGGGAGTAGTTGGCCTAACCTACCGAACTTGTTCTGTGGATGGGGACTTGGAGGTTTTTCTCATAGCTGGTGGTGTGCATCTCGAGTTTTGTCTGCCCATTTCTCACCTGGGGAGGTCGTTCTCCATTTGTGCTCGGAAGGAAACAATTCGTTTCGCAATGAAGAGAAAATCCAATGTTCTGTACTTGCTCTATAGGAATTGTAGTATTTGTTTCTTAAAGTTCTCGTAAAGGACTGTAGACTATTCTGGTAAGCAGAATTTCTGTAGTATGAGGATGCTATTTGGGATTTAGGGAACCTCAGAGATAGAAATTACAGGGATATAATAATAGGTTTGAAGATGAAAGCTGGGGTGTGGATTATTTACATTCTCCACTGTCCAAAAGTAACTGAAAATGTGAAGGACAGAGTTTTCCTTCTTGCTTTTCACATTCAAGTTTGATACCAATGATCTCAAACATAAAATTAGTATTAACAGCTTGTTTTACTATTTGAAAAAAGTAGTATTGCCAAATCCTTCCAATAACTATAATGCAGCTTTTAAAAGTTCACAATCACCTTTAAAGAACGTTAATAAATTAAATATATATAGACCATGGTTAATAGGAATGCTATTTCTATGTGTTTATCAATTGTAACAAATGTACCACACTAATGAAAGATGTTTTTGAATGGGGGAAAGTGTGGGAGGGGGAGAGGGTGGGGAATATGGGAATCTCCCTATATTTTTTATGTATATTTTATGTAATCTAAAGCTTCTTAAAAATAAAAAAAAATATAAAGATGAAGAGATGGTAAGATTGAAAAAAATAAACAATATATAATAGACCTTTTGGGGAAACATTTCCCATATATATAATGAGGCCTGCGTGAATAGTCTAGGCATATTGATTAAATACATAATGAATTTATACTCTGTGTGCAACTTGGGATCAGTTTTATTTTCTTATAAAGAGGTTGCACAGAAAGGGTGGTTTTCCCAAAAAGAGTTATTAGCTGGGAATAATATTGAATAGTAGGTGTTTATATTTCAATAGTTTTTTTTTTTTTTTTTAAGGAGGTACTGGGGATTGAACCCAGGACCTTGTACATAGGAAGCAGGCATTCAACCACTGAGCCACATCCTCTCCTCTTAGTAGTATTTTCATTACATTGTGACCTTATATCCATTTCTTCCAGAGTATTTTTCTTACTGAAAGGCCATATATTTATATATACGTATGCATGTAATATACTTCTTAGGAAGAGAAAAAAAATTACTTGTAAGACTTAATTGGTCAACTTATCACTCATTGTTAAGATTTAGTGATTTCCTCTGCCCTTTTCCATATTACGTTTTAAATTGTCATGATAGTGTACATAGGTAAACTTGTAATCTTTCCATGCACGATTTTATTAAATTTTCTCCCATTATTGCTGCATTGTCAGCAATTAATAATCACCATTCCTAATGGCTGTCTGAATAGGCCACGATTTTTTTCATTTACTTATTACCGGATCTTTCAGTAGATCTTTAAATTTGTAGGTTTTCTCTCGGAAAGAGTGTTGCAATGAAAATCTATATTAATTTAGCTTTTAAAATAATTTGTGTGATTTACTTCGGCTAATCCTAGATAAAAATTAGTGGATATTTTGTGCTTTTGAGAAGAAATTTTGAGAATTGTCTTGTTGAAGGTTGTACCATTTTACATTGCCAGTAAGAGTACTGATTTAATAGCTTCATAGTCTTTGTTGGCAATATCATTACATTTTTTAATAGGTTAAATAGGTTAAAATGGCACCTTGTTACTGTAATCTGTATTTTTTTGTGGGTTTGAGGTTGGCTGTAATATTTGTTATATATGGTCTAAATTGTCTCTGTTCCCTACTAAAGCTTGAGCTGTTTAATCCCTCAGTGCATAGCCCAGGTCCTGACACATCCAAGGTTCTCAATAAACATTTCATTGAGTGAATGTTTGCATACTCGTTATATTCTTTTGTAAGTTTTGTGTTTGCATCCTTTGCTCATATACTGATGTTTTCAGTTTTACATTTTTTTTTTTTTTTTGGTCTTAATTTGTGGGAATTCTTTCTGTAAACTGTCTGCCTTTTATTTTCTTACAGGTCTGGGATAAAAGTGAAAGTGGAGATTGGCATTGTACTGCTAGCTGGAAGGTTGGTATTTATTTCTATAGTGATTATAAAAAATTGAAATGTTTATATGATAGTATCAATGACTTGCTGTTTCTTTTCAGAGAGTTTATGGTTCTTTTCCTGAAAAGATATTGTACATGTTTTTCCCATTTTTAAAGAACACATTTCAGAACATTTGTAATTCTGTAATCTTTTAACTTAATTTTTCTTAGCATTTTGGCATATTCCTTTCTTGATTGCCTTTTTTCCTTTACGCACGCACATACATACACATAAGTATTTTTTTATTAGAACATTTGTGGATATACAGAAAAATGCAGAAAATACAGAGTTCTTTTATACCTCTCAAACAGTTTTCCCTATTTTTTATTTTTCTCTTTTCCCCTATTAGTAATACTTTTCATTAGTGTGGTACTTTTGTTAAAATTGGTAAAACAGTATTATTATAATTATGCTATTAACTCTACCCCACTTTTTACATTAGGGTTCACTCTTTATATTGTGCTGTTCCATCAGGCTTTTTGGATATGGTAACTTACATACAATTTCCGTTTTTATCCCTTTTCAAATACACACTTCAGTGGTGTTAATTAAAATTGACAAAGTTATGCCTCCATCACTTATTCATCGCCAAGACTTTTCAATCACACCAACAGAAATTCTGTATCAATTAAACATTAACTCTCTAACCCAGTCCCTCGTAACCTCTATTCTAGTTTCTGACTTTACAAATTTGCATATTCTGATCCTTTCATGTAGGTGAGATCGTTCAGTATTTGTCCTTTTGTGTCTGGTTTATTTCACTCAACAGTGTCTTCAAGGTTCATCCATGTTGTCACAAGCATCAGAAATTATTTTTTATGGCTAAATAATCCATTGTTTGTATATAGTGTGTTTTGTTTATCCGTTGGCCTGATGATAGACACTTGGGTTGCTTCCACCTTTTGGCAATTGTGAATAATGCCTACATGAACATTCAGTGTGCAAATATTTATTCCAGTACCTGCTTTTAATCCTTTTGGATATATACTGAAGTTGCTGGTCCATAAGGTAATTCTATACTTAATTTTCTAAGAAATCACCAAACTGTTTTTGACATTGGCTGCACTATTTTACTTTCCCAGCAACAATGAAGAGAGTGTTCCTATTTCGCTACATCTTTTCCAACACTTGTTACTTACAGTTTTTTTTAATAGTAGCCATTCTAGTGAAGGTAAGATAGTATCCCCTTGTAGTTGTTTTTATTTATTTATTTAGATACTGACAACCTCATATGTGGGAAGCTGGTGCTCAACTACTGAGCCACATTGGCTCCCCAAGTTGGTTTTTTTCTTTGTTTTCTTGTTGTTTTTTTTGTTTGCTTGTTTGTTTTTGTTTTTAGGAGGCACCAGAGACTGAACCTAGGGCCTCCCATGTGGGAAGCAGATGCTCAATAAATCCCACTTGGTCGTGATGTATAAGTCTTTTGATATGCTGTTGGATTCGATTTGCAAGTATTTTGTTGAGAATTTTTGCATATGCTCATTAGAGAGATTGGTCTGTAATTTTCTTTTCTTGTAGAATCTTTATCTGGCTTTGGTATTAGGGTGATGTTGGCTTCATAAAATGTGTTGGATAATTTTCCTTCCTCTTCAATTTTTTTGGAAGAGTTTAAACAGGTTTGGTGCTAATTCTTTTTGAAATGCTTGGTAGAATTCACCTGTGAAGCCATCTGGTCCTGGACTTTTCTTTGCTGGGAGATTTTTGATGACAGATTCAATCTCCTTAAATGTAATTGGTTTGTTAAGTTCTTGTATTTCTTGTAGCGTCAATGTAGGTTGGTTGTACATTCCTAGGAATTTGCCCATTTCATCTAGGTTGTCTAGTTTGTTGGCATACAGTTTCTCATGATACCCTCTTATGATTCTTTTTATTTCTGTGAGGTCATTTGTAACTTCCCCCCCTTTGTTTCTGATTGTATTTATTTGCATCCTCTCTCTTTTTTTCTTTGTTAGTCTAGCTAGGGGTTTGTCAATTTTATTGATCTTCTCAAAGAACCAGCTTTTGGTTTTGTTGATTTTCTCTATTGTTTTTCTGTTCTCATTTTCATTTATTTCTGCTCTAATCTTTATTATTTCTTTCCTTCTGCTTGCTTTGGGATTGGTTTGCTTTTCTTTTTCTAGTTTCTCGTTGTTCAGTTAAATCTTTGAGTTTAGCTCTTGTTTTTTAATATAGGCATTTAGGGCTATAAATTTCGGTCTCAAGACTGCCTTCCCTGTATCCCATAAGTTTTTTTTTTTTTTTAAAGATTTTATTTATTTACTCATTTATTCCCCCCCCCGCTGCTTGTGCTCGCTGGGTCAGCCAACCACGCCGTGCGGGCGGGCCTGCCCCCACCAGGAGGCCCCGGGAACCAAACCCGGGGCCTCCCACATGGCAAACGGGAGCCCCACTGATTGAGCCACAGCCGCTTCCCTCCCATAAGTTTTTATATGCTGTGTTCTCATTTTCATTTGTTTCAATATATTTTTGATTTCACATGCAGTTTCTTCTTTGGCCCACGGATTCTTTAGGAGTGTGTTGTTCAGTCTCCACACATTTGCACACCGATGTTCATAGCAACATTATTCACCATTGCCAAAAGCTGGAAACAACCCAGGTGTCCATCAACAGAAGAATGGATAAACAAACTGTGGTCTATTCACACAATAGAATTTATGCAGCTTTAAGAAGAAATGAAGTCGTAAAGCATATGACAACATGGATGAACCTGGAGAGCTTTATGTTGAGCGAAGCAAGCCAGAAACAAAACGACAAATACTGTATGAATGTATTACTATGAACCAAATATATTGTGTAACATATTGCTTGATTAAAAAAAAATTTTTATATGTATCCATTACGTTTGAGAAATGCATATATTTATTCATCTGTGTTTACTGTTTAGTTTTTAATTGTTTATATTTTCAATTATTAAAAAAAAAAAAAACGAGGGAATTCTCTGAGGAGGGAATGAGGTAGGAGAAGGGAGATAACTCTACAATGGAGGAGGACCAACAGAAAATTACCATCAGATAATACCTAAATGCAGTGGAAGATCACCTGCCCAAGGCCACTCACCCAAGACTTGATGCAGGAAGATAACAGATGACAAAAGGCCCACCCATCACCTGACCACTACATGTTTCACCAACCCTGGAGTCCACTGCAGTCCAGCAGGAATACAGAGCCTGTAAAATGTTGTAATTTTCAATCCCTCTTTTGCATAAGGCAAACCAATTAGAACGTTGGGACTTACAAGTCCTCATTCATACAGAGGGGGAAGATGGGGGGAGCCCAGGCTTAATAAAGCGGAACCCCTAGTCCCAGCAGGCTCATGTAACTTGTAAGAGCAGGCACGCACTCCTGTCTGGAGTGTGTACTTTCTCTTTATGTTAAATTCTCTTGCTACATTCAATGATATTACTGTAAATGCACTATTTACTCCTTCCATTTTATTCTTTTTTTCATATGTCATGTTGTTTTTGTCTCTCTGTTTACTCTTTTGGTTATCCTTTCTGCTATTCTTTCTTTTATACTCTCCTCCAAGCCTCTCTCTCCCCTGTCTTTTTCTTTCGTGTTCTAAGACTTTCTTTAATATTTCCTGCAAAGGTGGATTCTTTTTTGCAAACTTTCTTAGTTTCTGTTTGTTTGTGAATATATTATACTCACCTTCATATTTGAAGGACAGTTTTGCTGGGTAAAGAATTCTCGGCTGGCAGTTTTTCTCTCTCAAGTCCTAATTGTATCATACCACTGTCTTCTTGCCTCCGTGGTTTCTGAAGAGAAATCTGCACTAAGTCTTACTTGGACATCCCTTGTATGTGATCGTAAATGCTTCTCTCTTGCTGCTCTGAGAATTTTCTCTTTATCTTTGACATTTGACATTGTGAGTAGTATGTGTCTTGGCATAGGTGTATTTGGAGTTACTCTGATTGCCATCCCGTATTCTTAAGTAGGATGATCGGTTTTCTGTAACCACTTCTTGCTGTCATTGGGATGTTGTCCGTGCCTATCATGGGAATGGAATTATTTGGCTGGGAGGTTTACAGTTGGGACTGGAGAAAATCCTTGCATGACCATCATCTTAAAGTGGAGCTTTTGAAGCCTGGAAGATACAAATTTAATTAGTAGTTTAAATAAGCAGAACCTGAAGATTAAGAGTAAAATGATCAGAACTAATGTTTCAAGGAGGGGAAGAAACCAAGTAAGGGAGGGAAGAATGGATCTTACAGCCTCCCAGATGGATGAGGAATCAAGCCCTAGTTTATTGGTAATTTGTCTGGCTGAAATTTCTGAATCGCCAGTAGCAGTGATAGCAAAGAAGTTTTCAGCAGTTTCCTCTTCAGAGGAAGTATTGATAGAGGGAGATGTACCCAGAAAGACATGGTACACCAGGGCCCGAATTGTTTTTAACTATTGGGGTGTGTGAAAGGATGTGTGTGTGGTAGCCATCCTTTCCACCCATGGGGATGTGTTTATTAAGATGTTACCAATAGGGACAGTGTGGTGTGGCTTGGTATGGCATATCCGTCAGTCCAGTTGATCGTGTGTTGTTGTGGATAAACACTTTTTGACCCATGGTTTTTCTTTTTCAGTGCCTTAAATATAGTATGTTGTACCACTGCCTTCTCTCCTCCATGGTTTCTGAGGAGAAATTGACACTTTTATTGGGGCACCCTTGTATTTTCTCTTGCTGCTTTCAGAATTCTCTCTTTATGTTTGGTGTTTGGCATTTCGATTAGTATGTGTCCTGGAGTAGGTGTATTAGGGTTTATCCTGTTTGGAGTTCATTGAACCTCTTGGACATGTATATTATGTCTTTTGGAAGATGTGGGAAAATTTCAGCCATTATTTCCTCAGATGTTCTTTCTGCCCTTTTTACTTTGTCCTTTCCTTCTGGGACACCCATAATGTGTGTGTTGGTGTGCTTCATGCTGTCCCAGAGGTCCCTTAGGTGCTGTTCACTTTTTTTTCATTCTTTTGTCTATCAATTCTTCTGACTATGATTTGGATTATCCTGTCTTCTGGGTCACTCTTTCTTCTGCCTCTTCAGGTCTTCTGTTGAGTGCCTCTATAGTGTTTTGTTTTTTTTTTTTTTCTATAGTGTATTTTGAATCTTGATTATTGTGTTTTTCATCCCCATAAGTTCTGTTATGTTACTTTTTTTTTTTTTAAACAAATCAATTTTATTGATACATATTAATAAAGCATACAATTCATCCAAAGTATACAATCAGTGGTATTTGGTACAATCACACGGTTGTGCATTCATCACCACAATCACCATCAGAGCACTTTCATTATTTCAATACTAATAATAATAAACAAAAACCAGACAAGTTTATGTTACTTTTTAAACTTTCTAATTTTTTGTTTACATATTTTCTTTTTATCCTTTCATTCTATATCCAGATTTAGTTTATTTCTATTCATCTTTCCTTTTAGCTCTTTTAATTGATTTAGGTGATTTGACTGAATGTCTTTGATTAATTGTTCCGCTGTCTGAAGTTTAAATTTATTTCTTTGACTGAGCTATCCATTCCTGTTTCCTCGTATGGCTTGTGGTCTTTTGTTGATGTCTGGGCATATGATTGTTTTCATGTGCTAACTCTGTCAGTTTCTCCTCCTTGTCTTGGGTTCTAGTTTAGATTGGCTGTGGCTATGTGTTAAGGCTCTTCTTCAACTTTTGGTCTAGATGATACTGAACTTTAGAGCGGCCCATGTATAACACCAGATTTTCCCAGGTCTTTCTGTACCTTCTTTGCCCTGGGCGCACACAGTAATTGTTAAGAGTATCCTGTTATGGGAAGCGGGTGTAGCTCAGTGGTTGAGCACCTGCTTTGCTTGTACAAGGTACTGGGTTCAGTCCCAGGTACAAGAGTACCCTATTATGTGTGACTATTTCCCTTCCAGGAGAGGGAAACTTTCCTCTGTTCCTCTTCCAGGAAGAGGAAATTTGTTTTTATAAAAATTTCCCTCGCCAGCGGCTATGAGTCGCTCAACTCCTCTTCTTTGCTCTGGTGACCTTTTCAATCCATCTTTCAGCCCTGGCTCTGCCTTGCCTTACAGCAGTTCCATTTCCCCTTTTCATGCAGCTTTTCTCCCTTTGGCAACTTTTATGTTAGGGGATCCCGACCCACGGAGCCAGATGGAGGTAGTGTTCAAAAATAACTGATTTTTTTTCATTTAGGTGCACGAGCAGTTGGGGGCCAAGCTGGAAGTGTGCACAGCTTGCCAGTAGTTTCGCTGCGGGTCATTCTGATTTCCTGGGGACTGCTTTGTATATGCTTGTACACGCTGACTACTAGGGCCCTGCCTTGGGACTATATGGCCTTGGATCCCCATGCCTGAATGTGTGTGGGACCTAAGTTACTGTTGTCAGTAACTCTGTGGTCAGCAACCATGCTAGGAGTTGCCCAGGTGGAGCTCTGCTGCTGTGTCCCTTAAACTGCGCAAGGACTTAGTGTGGGAGAGGGGTCCAGACTGGCAGATGTGCAGTGCTCTCCTCTTTCATTTTTTTTTTTTTTGGAGGGGGTGTGTGAATTTTTATTATTATTATTTTCTTTGACTCAGTGTTTGTGGAGTCATTCCCAGTCTCTGTTGTCCACCAGAGTTCAAGTGATTTGAATCTCTCCTTTTATTGAGTTCTCTCTATAGGGAATTGTTCCGAGGGATGTCTTAGGCTACCATCTTGATGATGTTACTCTCCTAAAATATCCCTTTACATATTTTTATAGTTTTGTTTTTTTTTTTTAACGGCTTTATTCAGGTAGCATTTTGCATACTTTAGAAGTCATTAATTTTAAATACACAGTTCAGTGAGCTTTAGTAAATTTATACAGTTGTACAACCATCACCACAATCCAGTTTTAGAACACCTTCATCAACCCAAAAAGTTCCCTTGTGTCTCTAGAAATTCCATTTAAATGGAATGCTACAGTATGTACTCTTTTGTGAATTTGAAGTTTACTATGTTGTTGCATGTTAGAGTCTGTATGTACTGTTAGGCTTTTGAGGCAGAGAATTTGGATCTAATTCCATTTATTTTGATAGGTGGATATTTCCTGTAGAGAAAATTTGCGAGTAAGAAAATGGTGGACTGGTAGAATCTACTGTTTAAAAGCTTGGTTAGGCTGAAGCAAGTCTCCAGCTTCTAGCACCGGAAGTAATCAACTTTATCCAGCTGAGTTTTTCTTTATTAGTAAAATGTTAGAACTTGACTCGAGAAGGGCCACAATCCTAAATATTGAATATCTTCTAAACATTAAAAAATTATAGAGTTTAATTTTTGAATTAACTATTAAATGGGATTGTTTTATCGAAGCCAAAAACGTATTTCCTCAAGTAAAACTTGTATGAAATATGAGTGAACTGTAACTTTTTATAAAGGGAAAGAAAAGTCCTAGGATATTGAATATGTCTTTTTTAAATTTTCATTCCTCAGACGCATAGTGGATCTGTGTGGCGTGTGACATGGGCCCATCCTGAGTTTGGACAGGTTTTAGCTTCCTGTTCCTTTGACCGAACAGCTGCTGTTTGGGAAGAAATAGTAGGAGAATCAAATGATAAACTGCGAGGACAGAGTCACTGGGTAAGATATTGATTAGTATTTAGGTGGTGGGGAGGGCACTGCAGCCAAGGAGCATTAGTTCTTGCAAGAACATCTCAGGCACTTGGTAAAATGTTATCATTCCTTACTATATTTACAATTGCATTTTTCTTTCTTTATGTTTTCCTCCTACTTGTTTACTTAATTTTTGTCTTGGGCCTAAAATGGTACTCAGAGGCACCCATGGCATTGCTTTAATATAACTCGTGGTAAATCCAGAGACTCTGCTTTGCGAGTTCCTTCTAAGATCTTTTAAAAGTTGCTTTTTAAAATTTTGTAATTAGTTTTGCTTTCTTATAAAGTATATTTTCACGGGAATGGATGTGGCTCAAGCATTTGAGCGCCTGCTTTGCACATGGGAAGTCCCGGATTCGGTTCCTGGTGCCTCCTAAAAACAAAAAAACAAACAACAAGCAAACAAATGGAAAAACCAACTCAGGGGAGCTGATGTAGTTCAGTGGTTAGTGCTGGCTTCCCATATACAAGGTCCCGGGAATTCCTGGCTCTGGTACCTCAAAAAAAAAAAAAAAGAAAAAAAGAAAAAAAATCTTATCTGTCTAGTCTTTATTTATTTATTTATTTATTTATTTATTTATTTATTTATATTCATTTATTGGCACCTATTTAAAAAAATTTTTTTTTAAAACATCAATTTTATTGATATAAATAAAGCATAATAATTCATTCTATGTGTTCAATTGGCATCTACTTTTTTAAAAAAATCTTTTTATTTTTTGGTATTTTTGTTATTTTTTATTTAAAATTTTTTTTTTGTTAGTCGGCATCTACTTTTCAATTCTTGCTCTGCCCTAATTGGATGTTTGCATTTAGGCCAGTAACATAATCTATGTGTGGTTCTTTATCTATAAAGTGAGAAATTGAAATAGATTATCTTTGAGGCCCTTTCCAGTATTTTCACTTTAAGAGTTTTATAATCTTCATGCTCCTTTTCCCTTCTTTATTTCTTAGATTGAATAATTATGTCCAATGTATAAAAAGTACAAAGAGATATGTGCAATGAGAACTACCTCCTCTTTCCTGCCACCCTGTGCCCTTCCTAGAACTATTAGCAGGTTTTTGTATCTCATTCCAGATACAGTCCATGCCACTGCCCTCCCCTCACCACAGACAGACACACATGCATGTGTATACACATGCTTGCATGTTATCCATACTGTCCATGTTTTTTTTTATGAGGGGAGGAGGTGGTCTGATTGCCTTTTTTTAAAAAAAATATTTTTTATATTATTTTTATTTTTATTTATTTTTATTTTTATTTATTTTTTATTTTTTTTTACCGGGAGGTACTGGGGATCGAACCCTGGTCTCTCCATATGGTAGACAGACGCCGAACCTCTTGAGCCACATCCGTTTCCCTTATATTATTTTTAAAAGGTACTTAGATTACATAAAATGTTACATAAGGGGGGCGGATGTGGCTCAAATGGTTGGGCGTCCATCTGCCATATGGAGGGACCTGGATTCAATCCCTGGGACCTCCTGGTAAAAAAAAAAAATGTTACATAAAAAAACATAAGGGATTCCCATATGTTCCACTCCCCAGACCTCCCACTTTCCCCTTATTAACAACTTTTTTCATTAGTGTGGTACATTGCGATTTGATGAACACATTTTGGAGCATTGCCACTAAGCATGGACTATAGTTTACATTGTAGTTTACACTCTTTCCCACTCAATTCTGTAGGTTATGGCAGGATATATAATGGCCTGTATCTGTCACCGCAGTGTCATCCAGGTCAATTCCAAGTCCTGAAGATGCCCCCATATTACACCTCTTTTTCCCTCTCCCTGACTTCAGCACCTCTAGTGGCCACTGTCTCCACATCAATGATACAATTTCTTCCATTGCTAGAATCACAGTAAGTCTATAGTAGAACCACCAGTAAGTCTACTCTAGTCCATATTTTATTCACCATTCCTGAGGATTCTGGGATGGTGATGCCTACTCCAACTCTAACTGAGTGATTGCCTTTTCTCTCTAGCTTTACTAAAGCGAACAACTGCTTATGGGGAGAAGAAAAAGGAAATTTTAGAAGAGGAGGGCTTTTCTGGCAGTCAGTCTGAGATACATTAGTATTCCATAGGTTGGATTTAGGAGTGGTGACTTATAAAGTATTTTTCATTACACTTAAAGATATTTATTTGTATTTAGTTAAATCAGCTGTCTTTAATACATTTGTTTGCTCCACGTTTGTGTTGATACTAATTCTTCAGTGGTAGAAAAAATTTGCATAGATGCTATTTTTAGGGTTAAATATGATATTATTATTTTAATATTGTAACTCCTTAAGAGGTACTTTGGTGAGCATAGACTAGTAAACTGCTGATTTCAGGATTTATATTGATGTTTCAGTTAAAAAAACAAATATCCTAATTAGGTGGGAGAAAATAGCTTGTAAGTGCTGTGTTGAAACTCTGTAATTATTCATTCTCTTGGTCTCTACTAAATGCCTTCACTTAAAACCGGAAGATGGTGGTCCAAGGAGAGTTATTGACGCTTATGTTTGAGAACAGGTGCATGCCTTCAATTTTATTGTTAAAAAATCTATTCATTTAATTACAGCTTGCAGCATGCTTTGCATTTTTCTGGTTTTGTGACTAGTCTACTTAAAGATTACTAATATAATTTAACAAAATCTGAATTTCTTCTGCCTTAAAGGGAGTGATTAATTTTTTGTGATTGCCACCTACGTATGGACTAGTTTGCCAGGTGCGTTGTAGGAAATTGAAGCCTAGACAGGTTAAATAACTCACTCAAGGTTATACAGCTACTGAAGGGCAGAGGAGTTCTGTGTGATCCACAGCCTGTGTTCTTTGTACTGTACCATGCTTACTTTTGTATATAATTTAAACTGTCATTTATTTCAGGTTAAGAGAACAACTCTGGTGGATAGCAGAACATCAGTTACAGATGTGAAATTTGCTCCCAAGCATATGGGTCTTATGTTAGCAACCTGTTCAGCAGATGGTATTGTAAGAATATATGAGGCACCAGATGTGATGAACCTCAGTCAGTGGTCTCTGCAGCATGAGATTTCATGTAAGCTGAGCTGTAGTTGTATTTCCTGGAACCCTTCAAGGTAAGCTAAACACCAAATCTGATAATATAATCTTAGGAAAGCATATTAATGAATTTTTTTCTTTAAAATTTTATTTTGAAATTATTTCATACTTATAGGCCAATTGCAAAAAAAAAAAAAGAAAACCTGTATGGAGAATGCCATGCCAACATAACTCTCCCTCCCCCCTGAAGCACCCAGATTACTACTTTGAACAGTTTTACACATTTGGTGCATCATCGTACCTATCCATTTTTCTTTCCTTCTTTCTTTTTCCTTCCTCCCTCCTCTCTCCCTTTCTATTTTCTAAACATTTGACAATAGGTTTTGTACCTCATGCTCCTTGAACCCATCATAATTCCATGCACATTTTCTAGAAACAAGCATATTTACTTATATGTGATTGCCAGCTATATATGGAGTAGTTTGCCAAGTGCGTTGTAGGATATTTCAGGATTTTCTATGTATAGGATGATGTCATCTCCAAATACGGGATAGTTTTGCTTTTTCCTTTCCAATTCATATGCTTTTTAATTCTTCTTCTTGCCTAGTTGCTCTAACATTTCCAGTACAATATTGAATAGCAGTGGTGAAAGTGTGTGTCCTTGACTAGTTCCTGATCTTAGAGAGATGGCTTTCAGTCTTTCACTGTCAAGTGTGATGTGACCTGTATAATTTTTCACATATGCCTTTTATCATGTTGAGGAAGTTACCTTCTATTCCTAAGTTGTTTGTTTGTTTGTTTTTTAAAGTCAAGAAGGGGTGCTGGATTTTGTCAAATGCCTTTTCTGCATCAGTTGAGATGATCATGTATTTTTTTCCCTTTCATTCTGTTAATGTGGGGTATTACATTGATTTATTTTCTTAAGTTGAACCACCCTTGTGTTTCTGGGATAAATCCTACTTGATTATGTTGTATAATCCTTTTTTTTTTTTTTTTTTTTTTTTCCAGATTAATGAAGAGTCTACTGTAATTATTTATTTTAATAAATAAATATTTAAAATTTTTTTTTCCTTTTAATTTTTATTTTATTTTATTTTTTTATGTGTTCTTTTTTTTATTGTGGGTAAAAATCAAATTTTTCACAATACATACCAATATTTATAAAATGATATATAAATATATATGCATATATGTGCATGTATAATCCTTTTGATGTGCTCTTGGATTCCATTTGATAATATTTTGTTGATGATTTTTTTTTTCTACCTATATTTTAGTTTCCTAAGCTGCTCAAGCAAATACCATGAAATGAGTTGGGTTAAACAATGAGAATTTTTTAGCTTATGGTTTAGAGGTTAAAAGAAAGTCCAAATCAAGTTGCTTTCTCCCTGAAGACTGGTGTTCTGGGGCTGGCTGCTAGAGTTCCTTGGCTTCTCTGTCATATGGCACAGCACATGGCAGCATCTGCTGGTCACTCCTTCTCTTTTGGGTTCTGTCCATGTCCAACCTCTTGTTCCTGTGGCTTTTTCTCTCTCTTTGAATTTCATTCGGCTTATAAAGGACTCTAGTAATGGAATTAACCCATCTTGATGGGGCTGGACCATACCTTAACTGAAGTAACCTCATCAAAAAGTCCAACTTATAATGAGTTCTTATCTAGAGGAATGGGTTGAATTTAAGAATATTTTTTCCTGGGGTACATACAGTTTTAAACCACCACAACCTATATTCAAAAAGGATATTGGTTTGTAATTCTCTTTTCTTGCAATATCGCTATTAGGCTTTGATATTAGGTTCATGCTGGCCTTATGGGTTCAATTAGGAAGTCTTCCCTTTTCAGTTTTTTGGAAGTGTTGAATTGGCATTAATAAATGTTTGGTAAAATTTACCTGTGAAAAGCCATCTTGTCCTGGGCTTTTCTTTGTCATGAAGTTTTTTATTATAATTAAGTCTGTTTACTTGTTACTGGTCTGTTGAGACCTTCTATTTCTTGAATCAGTGTAGGTAGTTTGTGTGTTTTAGGAATTTGTCCATTTCAACTAGGTTGTCTAATTTGTTGACCTATAGTTGTTCATAATATCTTCTTAACCTTTTTATGTCTGTGGGGGTTGGTAGTAATGTCCCTCTTTTCATTTCTTCTTCTTGTTTTTTTGTTTTTTTTTAGATAGGCCAGTAGTTTATTAATAAAATGGGAGAAAATAAGAGATTACAGGGCCCAGGTATACCTGCGGTTTGGTCCACGCAGAGAGAGAAAAGGGCAGAAAGGAGAAAAACAGGCTGATTTATAGATTATACGTCCCCATTAAAGATTATAAGTCCCCAGGTATACTTGCATGGGGTGCAGGCAGAGAGAGAGAGGGCAAAAACAGGGTAAAAAAGGTTGGCTTACAGATTACAAGTCCCCATTACAGATGACAGGTGTCCCGGTGTACTTGCGTGCTGGTCCAGGCAGAGAGAGAAAGGGCAGAAACAGGGCTGAAAAAGGGTCTCATTTCTGATTTTAGTTATTTGTGTCTTTTTTCTTTTTTTTTTTTTATTAGTCTAGCTAAAGGTTTATCAGTTTTATCCATCTTTTCAAAGAACTGACCCTCCCCCCCCCGCCAACAGACAGATTTAATTGATTTTTTTTTATCGTCTTTCTGTGCTCTTGCATTTATTTCCCCTCTTTTTTTTTTTAAGGAGTAAAATCTTTATTGGGCTCAGAGGTCCATGGGTCTTGAGGACCTCTTTGTATTTGCTGATTTTCTATTCCTCATTCTTGCTTTAGCCTCATGAGCTACTGATTCTTCCTGTAATGGTTCTTTGCCTTCTCCTTCCTCTTCTCTTCCAGAGTGGCTATTACTGCCTGGTACTTCCAGCCAACCTTATGAGCCAGGCGTCCCAGGTAGACAGACTTTCAGGTGGGCTTCAGACGTGAAACCTTGAGAGCAGGAACTGCCATCGGCTTTTTCTTGTCGTGGGGGGTAGGAGGGTGGGGGTGGGATCCCATCAAACACCTTGAGGTGGTCCAGGGTGGCCTGGTCCAGTTTGGTCTTGTGGGGAAGCATGGCTCATACGGTCTGCCAAAAGATGGGGCTGGGGCCCTGGAAGTGGTAGGGGCCTCAGGACAGGTTGGTGTTCATACATTTGTGGAAGAAAGCCAGGTACTTCATCTTACTTCTTTAGAAGTTGCCAGAAATGTTGATGCCTTTGCAGCACATGACCAACACATTCCGGCCCAGCAGTACTTGCTTGGCCACAATGGCCACCAGACAGCCCGGGAGATGACCTTGGCCATTGAACACCAGGACCTGCCCCTCTGCCATCTTTGGCAGCTGCCTGGGAAAGCTAATCTTTATTATTTCCTTCCCTCTGCTTATTTTTAGGTTCAGTTTGCTTTTCTCTTGGCGTAGGTCCTCCATGTGTGAGTATAGTTTATTGATTTGAGTTCTTTTTAAATATAAACATTTAGAGCTATAAATTTTTTCTGATCACTGCCTTTGCTGCATCCCATAGATTTTGGAATGGTGTTTTCTTTCACTTGTCTCAAGATAGTCCCTAATTTCCCTTGTGATTTCTTTGACCCATTCATTGCATAAAAGTGTATTTTAAAATTTCCTTGTATTTGTGAATTTTACATTTTTTCACCTGACACTGATTTCTACCTTCCTTCTATTGTGGTTGGAAAAAATACTTTGTATGATTTGAATATTTTTAAATTTATTGAAATTTGTTTCATGACCTAACATATGGTCTCTCCTAGGGAGTGATCCACTTGCACTTGTAGTTGGATGAAGCATCATATAATTAGGTCATACTTTTTTTTCCATTCCAAAGCCTTTTCACTGGAGAGTTTAACTCATTTATATTTAAAGTAACTATTGGTAATGCAGGACTTCCTTCTGCAGTGTTGCTCTTTGGCTTTTTCTTTTTTTAAGTACTATACCCTCTTTATCCCCCAATCCTTCCATTACTGCCTATTTTTCATTTAGTTGATCTTTTGTGGTGAACCTCTTAGAATCACTTTTCTTTTTTCTTTCTGTACATATTTGTCCAGTAATATCATTGTGGTTTCCTTGAGGCTTACAACATTCTTGTTTGGTTTGGTAGCAGTTTAACTTCAGTTAGCATATACTAACTATGTTACTATACCCTTCCTTCCCCTACCTTTATGCAGTTCTTGCCACATACTACGTAGTTATACATGATGAGCTCAAAACCATTGAGTTATCATTGCTTTTCCTTTTGATAATTTTAAAAATAGACTTTATTTTTTAGGACAGTTATCGGTATCATTACTTTTTATGCATTTGAATTTTAGATCCTGCAGGAGTGTAAGTGGATTTACAAACCAAAACTATAATTTGTATTTTTCCCATGTCGTTACTTTCACCAACCATCCTTACTTCTTCATATGGCTTTGGACCCTAGGAACACTATCTAGTGTTCTTTGCTTTCAACATGCAGAACTTCCTTTAGCATTTCTTGTATGTAGGCCTCATGGTGGCAAACTCCCTCAGTTTTTTTTTTAATCTGATAATGTCATAATCTCTCATTTAAAAAAAAAATTTTTTTTTTTAGGAGGTACCAGGGATTGATTGGGACCTCGTACATGGGAAGCAGGCACTTAATCTCTTGAGCTTTACCTGCTCCCCTCTCCCTCATATTTGAAGGACAGTTTGCTGCATATGTTCTTCTTGATTGATGAATATTTTCTTTCAGCACTTTAAATATTATTCTTCCCTCCATGGTTTCTGATGGGAAATCTGCACTTAATCTTATTTGAGGCTCCCTTTATCATGATACATTGGTTCTTTTGCTTTCACCTCTTTTTCTTTGTCATTCTGCAGTTTGATTATAATGTGTTTCTGGGTGGGTCTCATTGTCCTGTTTGGCTCTGTTCATTTTTCTTTATCCTTTTTTCTCTCTCTTCAGACTGGATAATTTCAATTGTCCTATTTTCAAGGGCACTGATTTTTCATTCTGCCAGCTCCAATTTTCTTTTGAACCCCTCTAGAGACTTTAAAATTTCTAGTTATGGTTTTCAGCTCCAGAGTTCCTGTTTCCTCCCTTCTTATGATTTTTCTTTTGTTATTGATATTCTCATTTTGTTCATGTATCATTTTCCTGATTTCCTCTGTTTCTTTGTCTGTTGTGTCCTTTGCTCTCTGATAATTTTCAAGCCAGATTTTAAGAATTCTTTTTTTTTGGATGTCCAGTGTCTGAGATTCTTCATTGATTGTTTTTGTTGCTTTGTTTTGTTCCTTTGAATGGTTCATCTTTTCCTGTTTCTTTGTATGCCTTGTGACTTTTTGCTGAAATCTGGACATTTGAATATTGTGATGTGTTAACTCTGGGAATCAGATCCCACCCCCCACGCCCCCTTTTTTTCCCCCATTCCTTCTTATTGTGGAAGGTCATGGTAGTGTTACTTGTTTTGTGTTTTTTTTTTTAAACATGTTTATGCCAAGACTGTCACCTTACATTTGTGGTCACTGAAGCCTGAGTTCCTTAAGGTTGCATTTAGCTACTGTTATGACAGAGATTTCCTTGAATGCCAGGAGCCAACCAGATCAACAACAATAAAAAAACTGAGAGAAAACTTCTCTCCTAGTCTTTGCAGATTGGCTCTGTGCTGGTGCTTTCTTTTAGAGCTTAGCCTTACATTGGGCCTAAGAACAGCCAGAGGCAAAAGTCCTCTCAAGTCTTTTCAGGGCATACATCTTGCTCTGGGCATGTGTGCTTGGCCTTATAAATTCTCCGCAGTAAATGGATATTTTGAATGTTGCTCCACTTCCCCCAGGAATTCTCAGCCTTTACTTCCAGTCCTAGGTGTTCTATCTAGTAATCCTTTGTCCCCAGTAGCTGTCTCCCCCCACCCCCACACCCCCATTCTGTGTTGCAGCAGCCCTGCCATCCACTTCTATGTCCAGAGTAAGTTATGGGACAGGTGAGACAAAATCTAGTGTCTTGGCTTAGTTTTTCAGGCTGCTACCAGAGGGATTGGTACAGACATAAAGGCATCCCAGTATGTGCATAAAGGTCCCTTTGAAACCAGAGACCTTTCCTGGGCAGGCAAACAGCTTCTGCACTGAGCTGGTGAAGGGTGGGGAAGGGTTATTAGAGGTATCATGCAGCTTTTCTGCCATTTATAAGTTACCTTGTTCTTGATTTGGTGGTTACTTAGTTGCTATTATCCTTTTACTATTTTCCAGGGCTCTGAGAAAGTTGGTTTTGCTAGTTTCTGTTTGTTTTTCATTGTTGTCTGTAGGGGAATAGAATTTTGGAGGTCTTACTCCCCTATCTTGCTTACATATTCACCTTTGATGATTTTTTTTTAAGGAGGTACCAGGGATTGAACCCAGGACCTAGTACCTGGGAAGCAGGCACTCAACCGCTTGAGCTACATCCACTCCCCTGTTGATTTTTTAAAAACTGTTTTTGAGAAATTATAAGTACAATTTCAAATACAAAAACATTCAAATAAAAATGTATGGATGCCCTTTTTCCTTTCTTGATTTCTTTACTTCTGAGTTATATTTAGCTGTCACAATTTTTCATATCACATATCACATGTCTTTTAGATTGTTTTTCATTTTGGTGGCATTTCCAAGTAAATTTTTTCCCCTATGGAATTGATTGCAAACTCCTTGAATTCTAGCATACTTGAGAATATCTTAATCTTACGCCATGTTTAATTGATAATTTGGCTAGTTTTAGAGTATCTGGGTTCAGATTTCAAGAACTTTGAAGACACTTCTCTTTTACCTTCAAGTTTTAATGAGAAGTCTGAGGTCAGTCTAATGCTGGTTTTTTGTAGGTACCTTGTTCTTTCTGGAAGTTTTTAGGATTTTGTCTTATTAAATTTGAGCTCTGTTGCGAGTATATTCTCCTAGTTTGTGGTTTGTCATTTGAAACTTTTTTTGATGACCTGATAAGCAACAGTAAATTATTATTTTTAGTATTGCCAGATTTATCAGTCTTTTCTTTATTGTTATAGTGCTTTTTGTGTTTTGTTTGAGAAATTGCTTATCTGCAGTTCTGTAGGAAGCCTTCTGTTTTCTTGGAAAGCCCCTGCAGGTCAATTGTTTTTGTGTTCTAGAAACACCCTTTTCAAAGCAACATCTAGTGCTGGTGGCCATTTTATTTTACTCAACACTATTTCTCAACTTGGTCTCAACTTGATCTTTATTGTTCATGCCCCCTTTGGTCCTTAAGTGTCTGTCAGGCTTTGATTATTTATGTTTATGAATGAGAGTGCATTATTGTTCATAGAAAAAACTGGTATTATTTTTCTCCTATGTGCTCTGTTCTCTAAATAGGAAGGACACTTTGCAGACAAACTTCCTTGTACGGAGTGTGGACCAACACCAAGATGGCAGATAGGGATACCCACAAATTGCCAGAATTACCTTGAGGACATAGCACCTTACTCTATTTTACTTCTCCTTGCCATTTCCCCTGCTGGTTTTTGAGTCCTACTTTGTTTCAGTTTCTTATCACTGCTCTTTGAAATGCTATCATCTAGGATCCTTCCTCAGACTTTCTTTAGCTTAGAGCAGAGAGCTTTTTTTCTGAATGCTGTTTTTTAAATGAATGATGTTTTTTAAATGAGTGTCCCATGTCCCATGATTCATTCCTATTCTTTGCATTTATTGATTGGAGATTGGAGCTTTTGGAATTTCATTTACCAAATCTGATCTTTTTGTTCCTGTTTTCTAGGAATTCCTTCACTTTTCTTTATTTCTAATGGCATGCTTTCTTGATTTCTAGTAGGGGGAGAAGGAGTAGATGCAGGTGGTCAGTCTACTATAGGCATACCTCAGATGTTGAGGGTTTGGTTCTAGACCATTGCAGTAAAGCATATTTTGCAATAAAGCAAGTCACATGAATTTTTTGGTTTCCCAATGCAAATAAAAGTTGTGTTTATACTATACTGTAGTCTACTCAGTGCAATTTCCAAATATATATATATATATATATATGTATGTACCTTAATTAAAATGTGACTCAGAGACACATTATTTAGCACATGCTGTTGGAAAAATGGCTCCAGTAGACTTGCTTGGCCTTCAATTTATACAACAAGGTATGCCTGTATATTGAGATGGAAGTGGGATGGTGTTTCTCACTGTTTAGTTGTAAGTCATATTTTAAAAACAGTTCAAATTTAAACATCTTATTTCTGGGTGTACAGATGAAATCCTCAATTCAGGTTGTTACCTGGAAGTTTTACAATTTGATTTAAAAAGTATTTTAAAAAAAATCTTAATGCTTTAATAACGTTTTAAGTAATTTTAGAATATGTTACTGTAAATGTCCTTGTGGTCCTCATTCAAATATTTAAAATTATAAAGTGAAACCTTATATTTATAGAGCATTGAAAAAAGTATGTTTGTGAGATACACTACTGTGGAATATACAACTATTTTAATGACCAATTATTAATCATTATAAATAACTTTTAATTTTATCACTGAGCCCTTTGTAGTTTACCTATTTTTCCTATGGTAGATGAGTTTTTCAAATTACCTGAAACTTTAATAATAAAGCTTTACTAATAAAGAATTAAGCTTTTTTAAAATTTCCATATTTTACTTTGGCTTTAAGAGGTTGACTGATGATAATGTAAAGAATAAAGGTTAAGCAAGGATACCTTTTATAGAGATTTACTTAATCTGCGTGAGGGAGGCAAAGGAAATCAGCATCTAGGTAAATAGTTATTTAACTTATACTTCACTTCAGAAGAACCATTCTTTTATTGTTAATCTTTTTCCCTTTTCAGAATGAGGTTGGCCACAAATAAGTATAGAGAGATTGACATGGAGAGTATGACTTCTGGGGGTGATCATCTTCTCCTTTTCTTCTCTCCATCTGTCTTTCTTGTTTCTTTTCCAAAGCACTTAAAATCATTTTGTCATGAATTTGGTATCATAAGGTATCATAAGGTTACTTTTCATTTCCTAGTTAATGACCAAATCTTTCAGGAGGAAACATTACAAAGATAATCTGAGGATCTCTTTTTAAAAATCTGTTTAATGCTTGAAACTTTTTTCTTTGTGGGAAAAGTGCTATCTATCTAAGCCATAAGAAAATGTGTTAAGAACAACCCGAAAGAATTGTATCCTAAATGACTGTATTAGATATTTCCAAGGACACATACCTACAATGTGGATTTGTGGTCATGTATCTCAGGGATCTAGTTGTCACAATTGTGACCTACTGATTCATGGTTTATATATCTGCTTGACTCCAATTTTAATTTAATTTAATTTAATTATTAATATAACATATATATCATAAAATTTGCCATTTTAACCATTTTTAAGTGTACAGTTCAGTGACATTAGTTATATCTACAGTATTGTGCTACCTTCACCACCATCCATTACCAAAACTTATTAATATATAAAACAAACTGTATTTGTTAAACAGTAATTTCCCCATTTCCTCTTCCCCCAGTCCCTGGTAACCTCTAACCTACTCTCAGTCTCAGGAATTTGCTTATTTTAGATGTTTCATGTAACTGGAATCATACAATATTTGTTGTTTTGTGTCTGGCTTCTTTCACTCTGTCTTAAAAGTTTTTCCATGTTACAGAATGTATCAGAACTTCATTCCTTTTTATGGCTGAATAGTATTCCATTGTGTGGATATACCACATTCTGCTTATCAATTCATTGTTGATGAACATTTAGGATGTGAATAATGCATCTGTGAACATTGGTATACACGTATCTGAGTCCCTGCTTTCAATTCTTTTGGTTATATAATATGGTAATTCTTCTGTTTAACCTTCTGTTGACTTCAGTTTTTTAAAAATCCTCTGAATTACATGTATGTTTATTTTATCATTATGTAAAGTATTTTTTACTCCTTGTTTCTAGCTCCCGTGCTCATTCTCCCATGATAGCTGTAGGAAGTGATGACAGTGGTCCAAATGCAATGGCCAAGGTGCAGATTTTTGAGTATAATGAAAACACCAGGTCAGTTCTGCTTTGGTTTTAATTATTTTACCTTAATTGCATTTATTTATTTATTTATAAAAAGATTTATTTACACCCCCCCCATTGTTTTGTACTTGCTTTCTGTGCTCTGTATCTGTTCATTGTGTGCTCTCTGTGTCTGCTCGTCTTCTTTTAGGAGGCACCGAGAACTGAACCCGGGACCTCCCATATGGGAGGGAGGTGCCCAATTGCTTGAGCCACATCTGCTTCCTGCTTATTGTTCTTTCATTGTGTCTCCTTGTTGCGTCATCTTGTTGCATCAGCTTGCCACCCCAGCCCATCATGTTAGCTTGCTGTCTTGCTTTATCTTCTTTAGGAGGCACCTGGAACTGAGCCCGGGACTTCCTGTGTGGGAGGCGGGTGCCCAACTGCTTGTGCCACATCCGCTTTCCAAGATTTAATAATTATTAATCCAGGACCTTGTACATGGGAAGCAGGTACTCAGCCATTGTGCTACATCTGCTCCCCAATGAAAGTTGGGTTTTTCACTTTGTTTGGTTTGTATTGGTTTTTAGGGGTACCAGGGATTGAACCTGGAACCTCATACATGGGAAACGGGCGCTCAACCACTTGAGCTACATCTACTCCCTGTAATCAATGTTTTTTAATGAATGTCTCTATGAGATTATCTAATTTGAGTTACAAAGAATTACATAGCACAGTAAAAGCATAATAAAAGTATAATAACAATGAAAGTATTAAAGATTTTCAAGTTACTGGCGGAAAGCCAGGGTCCTGTCTAGCTCTCCTGCTTATCAGTTGTTTGACCTTGGGTAGATCTAAGTTTTTAAATTTGTTTCCTCATCTGCAAAATGGAATTAATATTTACTCTAATTACCTCATGGGTTATTGTAAAAGTCAAATGAGGCAGTAGATTTTAAAGTATTTTGCGAACTATAAAGTATCTTTTTAATGTTACTTATTTCAATGAAGTTTATTTATTATTTATTTTTGTAAAAAAAGATTGCTCAGTGTATTAGTCAGCCAAAGGGGTGCTGATGCAGAGTACCAGTAATCTCTTGGCATTTATAAAGGGTATTTATTTGGCGTAGAAGTGTACAGTCACAAGGCCATAAAGTGTGTTACTTTCCTCACCAAAGTTTGTTGCTATGTGTTGGAGCAAAATGGTTTCCGACGTCTGCAAGGGTTCAGGCTTCCTCTTCCCCTTAAGACTCCGTGGACCCAGCTTTTTCCAATATCAGCTATAGACTGGGATACATCTTGTCTCTCTCCAAGGGCTCGTTTCTCTCTGGGCTCAGCTGCTCTGCTCGCTCCACAAGGCCAGCTGTAAACTATTAGGTGAACAGCTCTTTTCTCTTCCCGGGGCCTCTGCTGTCTCTAATGGAACCTTTTCTCTTTCCTCAAGTATTTGCTTCTCTGTGTTTACTTCCTGGGGCTCCAGCATCAAAACTCTAACTCTCTCCTCTGCCGTGTCATTTTTCTCTGTGAGTCCCTGCCCACCAAGGGGGCAGGGACCCAACGTCCTACTGATGTGGCCTAATCAAAACCTAAATCATTATTTAATCAAGTAAAAGTGAAACCTCTAAATCCATTCCAATCTAATATGCCCAGACAGACAGGGACAGGCCAGTTCACAAACATAATCTAATATCTATTATTGGAATTCATAAATAATACTAAACTGCTACACTCAGGGTGATTGTAGAAGTTGAGAAGAGGATGTGAAAAGAACCTGGAGGCATGCCAGCTCTTTAGATAGTTCAGAAAGAATGTTGGGATGAAAATAAAGTTAAATGTGGAATGCTAGAACACAGTACAGTCATACCTTGGCACTCGACTGCTTTGAAACTTGTTGAATTTGGTGCTCTATGCATTTTGATGCGAAAATTTTGTCCCAGTACTCGTCATTTGTTTGGTACTCGATGTGCAAGCTAGAATTTGTCAGTGTTGGTTGCCTCGTGACTCGCTACCCTTTCCAGCTGAAACAAAGGTAATCAAGCGGTTGCTTTTGCCCTGTGCACATCCCATTGTGATCCTATATTAGCTTCTGTGGTCATTTTATGTATTTTTGTGTTTTCTTTCCTCATCATGGGTCCTGAGAAAATGATCAGTGATAGCGCTGAGCAAAAAGAAAATGACTTCATACCACCATTGAGCAAAAAAAAGAAATACTAGGTAAATATGAGAGCAGTATTCACATTACTGATCTTGCTAGGGAATACTATATTCCTAGAACAAGGGTCTCCACCATCATTAAGAATAAAGCGATTAAAAAAGGCTGATGTTGTGAAAGGAGTTAAAGCAGCATTCCCAAACACTCAAGGAAGTTGAAAAACTTATTAATTTGGGTAAACAAGAAGCAGTTAGCAGGCAAACGGAAGCCATGATATGTGAAAAAGTGAAAGTGTTGCATGGTGATCTTTTGAAAAACAAACCGGAACCGAGTGATGAGAGTGTTGAAGTTTTTAAGACCAGCTATGACTGGTTTGATAATTTTAAAAAGAGGACCAGCATCCATAGTGTCGTGAGGCATGGTGAGGCAGCAAGTGCTAATAAAAAGGCTGCGGATGAATTCACCAGTGAATTTGAACACTACATAGAGGCTGAGTGTTTTATTCCCCACAAAGTTTTTAACTGTGATGAGACTGGAGTTTTTTGGAGAAAAAAACAAAAACAAGTAGAACGTATATACAAAAGAGGAAAAATCATTAGCAGGCCAGAATTTGTGGCCAGAAGCTGTGACTCAGAGAGACTTTGAAGGGTTTGAGGCTGACCCCAAGCCTGCAGGTATAGAGGGTACAGTTGTACAGGATATTGTATCTTTGGGCCAATCTGTGGATCTGGAGGTTGATGCTGTTAATGTCGAGAAGTTAGTGGAAGCACATTGTGAAGAGCTCAGCACTGATGAGCTGCAGGAACTACCGAAGGAGCAGCAACTAGAGGTGGCTGAAGAGATTTCTTCAGGTGAGGAGGAGATAAGGGAGGATTTCCCCAGTTCCTTGATAAAAGACATGTGTGCAA
Organism: Tolypeutes matacus; assembly: GCA_026826555.1. Lineage (NCBI taxonomy): Eukaryota > Metazoa > Chordata > Mammalia > Cingulata > Chlamyphoridae > Tolypeutes > Tolypeutes matacus. Next base: position 1,197,233 of record JAKSZT010021197.1, on the reverse strand, counting down.
AATGAGCAGAAGTTCAAAACTTTGGGGAGAAGTACCATCCAGACAAAACTCTGACAAACAGAAATGTTAATTTATTGAATGACCAAACAATTTCACACTTCTGAGGAATTCTGGAAAAAAAAAAAGAAGCAGCCCTCACTGGATAAGTTTTTAACGAAGGTGACAAAGAATGTGTCAGAGCCTGTGGTGCAAGTTGAAAAAAAGGTCAGAAAAGAGAAAGAACACCTGAAGTGTAAGTGCCCACTATTCTGTTGGAGGGGGACTCTCCTTCCAAGCAACCTCTTCCAAGTAACCTCTCCTCACCACTCTCCTCCCACCATCCCATTAGGCCTTGGACTCTTCTCAGTACAGGTAAAGTGAAGTTTTTATTTTATTTAATCTAAATATTAATTTTTAGGTTTATTTCTCATGGCAAGTAGTGATACACAACCCTGTCTTTTTACATATTGCCTTAAAAATGTGCATTGTCTTTGGTTTGGGAGCGCATTAAATTTATTTACATTACTCCTTACAGGAAAAATCTGTTTGGTACTCGTTGTCTTTGGTACTTGTAGCGCCTCCCAGAACCAATTAACGACGAGTACCAAGGTACCACCGTATATTAGAAGAGAATGGTGGAAAATTGGTACAGGGTCATTTCTCTAACCCCCTCTTCAAAACACAGGGTTATGTGCTTTCTCTATGATATTCAATCCAAGACACAGTAAAACCTAATATAGGGGAGCAGATGTGGCTCAAACAGTTGAGAGCCTGCTTCCCACATGGGAGGTCCTGGGTTCAGTTGCCGGCACCTCCTAAAAGCAAGAAAACAAACAATAAGCAAACAAACGAAAAAAAAAAAAAAACTCGGGAGACGTTATGGCTCAGTGGTTAAGTGCCGGCTTCCCACATAGGAGGTCCTGGGTTCAATCCCCAGCCCCCAGTACTTCAAAACAAACAAACAAACAAAAAACACAAAACAAACAAACAAAAAAAAAAACAATTAGAAACTGACCTGTCATCTCCTGCATTGCCAACCTGTCATCTTCATTGCCTTTCTAACTGTTATTACAGGTATAGAAATAGAATTGTCATGATTAAGTAAACTTTGCCATAGTGTCCTTTCATTTCCACTTTAAAAAAAAAAAAAGGTTTCTGCTGTTACTAGCTTTACTTTTTAATTAATTTTTACTCAGATACTTAGGAAATTCAATTACACTTTTCTTTAAAAAGTTATGAATGGCTAATAAATCAATACTTCTTTTAAACTAAGCTTTTATTAAACCCCTGTAAACTTAAAGTATCAAAGGAAGAAATCTGGGAGGTTATATTAAGTTTCCTTGGACTGCCATAACAAATTACCACAAACTGCGTGGCCTAAAACATGAGTTTATTCTGTCAGTTCTGGAGGCCAGAAGTCTAAAATCAAAGTGTTGGCCAGGCCACACTAACACTGAAGGCTCCAGGGCAGAGTCCTTCCTTCTCTGACTCAGCTTCTGGTGGCCACAGCATTCCTTGGCTTGTGGTGGCCTTCCTCCAGTCTCTGCTTTCCTCTCCACACAGCCTTCTCTGCGTCTGCCTGTCTCCTCTTCTAGCTCTCGTAAGGACACTGCATTGATTTAGGGCCTCCCTCAATCCAAGGTGATCTCATCTGGAGCTCATTGGGTTGTGAGACCAAAACAAACTATCTTCTGAAATTTCTATCATTAGAAATGTTTATGATTTTGTTTAACTTAATTATTATCTGTAAAGACCCTTTTTCCAAATACGGTCACGTTCATAGGTACTGGAGCTTAAGACTTGGACTTACCTTTTCGGGCACAACTGTTAACTCACTAGAGTAAACACTGATTGTGAAGTCCGGATTTTAATTCTGAAAAAAATTTTTTTTTTCCTAAGCAACAGGAATTTATTGTCTCACAGTTTTGAAGGCTAGAAGTCCAACATCAAGGTCTTGGCAGGACTTGCTTTTTTCCAGCATCTGAAGCTTTCCGGCAGTCCTCTGTCACATGACGATCTCTCCTTTTTTTTTCCCCACAGTTGAATAAAAACATACATTTCTCAATTAAATGTACTGGATACTTACAAATTTTTTTTTTTTAATCATACAATATGTTACACAATATATTTGATTCATAGTAACGCATTCATACAGTATTTGTCCTTTTGTGTCTGGCTTGCTTTGCTCAACATAATGTTCTCTGGGTTCATCCATATTGTCATATGCTTTACGACTTCATTTCTTCTTACAGCTAAAAAATTTTTTTAAAACTGCTAACTTTATTTCCTCCAATTCTGGAATTTTTAATGTAAATAGGTTTCTTTATTTCATTAGGAAATATGCAAAAGCAGAAACTCTTATGACTATCACTGATCCTGTCCATGATATTGCGTTTGCTCCAAACTTGGGAAGGTCTTTCCATATTCTGGCTATAGCAACCAAAGATGTGAGAATTTTCACTTTAAAACCTGTCAGGTGAGTTTTAGAAACAGTTAGCAATTTGAAAGTGCTTTTGATCCTTGATTATTTTTGCTTGTGGAAAAGAGAGTAGAGGCAATTATTATCTGAAGAAAATGGATTCTTTAATAAACATCTTATGTATGAATATGCGACTTTTGGGAGAGGGTAATTGAGTAAAGAGAGGAAATTTGTATCTCTTTTGTGTTTTATTTAGGCTAATACTAACTGATTTGGACCCTCTGAATGTGAATAGTACTCTAAATGTTTAAATGAAGGAAAAATAGTCTATTTAAGGAAAACTAAATCAGCATTGGGCCCTTCTTATAAGGCCTCCTTTTCTTGTTTGTTTCTTCCATGAACTAGTCCCTGAATATGCATTATGTGCTAGGATTATACCAGGTCCTGGAGATTCACATGAAAGTGACACCAGCCATGTGAGCTAACATGGGGGAGGGTGTACACATATGCACATTTTTATAAAATAATGTGGTAACTATGGGGCACTATGTGTATTTTTATTAGAATAGTATATATTGTTTTAAAATGTTTCCTGAGAAGTCTTCAGCAAAATTTTTTTATTAACAGGAAAGAACTTACTTCCTCTGGTGGGCCAACAAAATTTGAAATCCATGTAGTGGCTCAGTTTGATAATCATAATTCTCAGGTCTGGCGAGTGAGTTGGAATATAACGGGAACAGTACTAGCATCGTCAGGAGATGATGGCTGTGTAAGATTGTGGAAAGGTAAGGTTTCAGTGAAGGATTAATTATGTTTTATATTTCTACTATAGAATTTTCATTGAAAAATGTAGTCTGAAAGTATTTTGAAAAGAAAGTATTTTTCTACTTTTAAATTAATATCTGACATTAATTTAATTTTGAACCTTTAGAAATTTACTTAGTTCATAGCAGTAATGACTACTTGGATTTTTATTTAAGTTTCTATGTGAAACAAAGCAACTTCTAATTGCAACATAGTATATATTATACCAATAAAAAGATACCATGTTCTGTAAGGGTAACTTGTGTTACTATTCAACAAACTCAGGATAGGACTATAATCATCTCTTATTTTATTAAATAATTTGCTTTAGTCAACCAACCTTTAGTAGCAGAAAACCCAGCATCTGCCCTACCTCGTCTTTATTATTTCTCAAAGTTCAAGAATCTTGGGGTTACTGATCTGAAAAGTTTCTTACAAATGCCAAGCTGACAACTCAGTTTGATAAGTTGACACAGACAGTGGTTGCTGTAGCTCGGTTTTGTACTTTTCCATGGATGTTTATCCATTGGGTAGACATGTCCATGTTCCAGCATAGCAGGAGTATCCCATACTTAGAATCCAAAATAATAGCTGTCTTAGTACATTTATCCTGACCAGTTATTGTTTCCTAAAGTACAGTTTGCAAAGCTAGAGGGCCTTCCATGTTCAGCCCTAGGTTGTGGCAGAACCAACCCAGAACTTCCTTTCTTCAGTGTAATTTGATTTCAGGGGCTTTGTGGCCCTCTCGTGCTTCTGGAACTTTGTCAGGACCACCCCAGCAGGCTCCCTTACTTGCGTTTTCTGGGCTCATTATCATCAGTGATCAATATTGCATTCAAAGAATTAGGGCATATAGGAGAAGCCACTAAAACCCCAAAGTTCTGTTACCCACATCCATCTCCTAGGACATTTGGTTCCCACATGACTTAACACTTGCATAACCAAGAAGACAACTCTATTACCCAAATATATATGGTAACTGAAATTCATTTATAATGAAGACAAAGATTTTCTTGTAATATTACCCTCATAATGCAGTAACTTAGAAAATTATTGCTATTAATATCTCTCTTGCAATGAAGCTGGAAATGAATGGTGAAAGTTTTAATTCTTTTAAACCTTTCTGAAAAATAATTGTTAAAACTAAGATATTTATTTCCTTTTAAAAATGTCTTCAGTGTTTATACCGAAGAACTTTGGCTATAGAGATTTTGTTTTTATTTTTTATTTTTTTTATTGTAGTTTGAGGGCATGGGCACAGATATTAATCATGTTATTGTATTTGGCCATTTTCTTTTCAGCTAATTATATGGACAATTGGAAGTGTACTGGTATTTTGAAAGGTAATGGGAGCCCAGTCAATGGGAGTTCTCAGCAGGGAAACTCAAACCCTTCCCTAGGTTCAAATAATCCAAATCTACAAAATTCATTAAACGGATGTTCTGCTGGCAGGTAGGTGGCTGTTTTGTTGGACAACTGGAGATTATCTTCTTTTTAAATCATTCTGGTAGACTGACTAAAGACTTGTTATTTCATGCTTTTCAAGAAGTGAAATGAAGAAATTCCCAGCATAATTATGACACTATAAAGTTTAAAAATTGACTTTCTTAGCTTTGTAGGTGGTTTACTCAGTCATAATATTTACTGGGAGGTTGTGAGGCCCAAACTAAATTACATTCTGAAACTTGTGGTCTACCATTAGAACTGTTTATAACTTCGTTCAAGATTTTACTTTGCTTTTGATGTTCTGAGATGAGGAGAAATGTGGATTAGTAGGGGAGTTTTAGTCCTAGATGAGCATTTGGTGCTTTTGTTGTTTGTGCTGGCAGCAATGTGGCCTTGAATCAAATCAAACTGGAATTTTAAGTATAAAATACATCATTTAAGGCTTTGTAGAAGACAGCGTGTTAAATAGTTTGGCCATTATGTTACAAAAAAACTTTAGTGGAGATTATAAGAGGAAATAATAAATTTTAAGATCTTGATTTTTAGAATAATTAGTATATTGTAGATTCTTTATCTTTTTTTTTTTTTTTTTAAGGAGGTACCGGGAATTGAACCCAGGACCTCGTACATGGGGGGAAGCAGGCACTCAACCACTGAGCTACACCCACTCCTCTAGATTCTTTATCTTAATAGCGAATGTTTGATGCAGTCTAAAGAGACATCCTTTTGTTTTCATACTCAGGTTTTAAATATGTGAATTTGTTAAGTTTTTCTTATGAGTTTATGAATAATTTGGAATAGGATTCAGGAACCGTCCAAACACAGCCCTAACAAGTATCTTATGGTCATCCTGATTGTCATCTTATATAAAAGTGAATTAAATTTAAACTTCCTAAACTGTTTTTATATTGCTATATTTTAATAAAGAAGTGCTAATACTGCGTTTTGAGGTTTTAAGTTTTTTCATCAGAATAGTTTGCTTACCATATAGAGAGCTTAGATTATGAAGATGATTTCATGATGCAAAATATATTAGGATTAATTTTTAAAACATCCGGTTTTTGGTTGCTGTGTCTGGTGCATACTCTTTTTTTTTTTTTTTTTTTTTTATTATGGGTAAAAATCAAAATTCACACAATACATACAAACATTTGCAAAATGATATATAAATATATATGCGTATATGTGTATTTGCTTACAAAAATGTTGTTTATATATATATATATATACATATATTTTAAGAGGTGCTTAGATTACCCAAAATATTACTCGGAACCCACTGGGATTCCCATGTTGCCCACCTCCCACATCTCCCATCACATCCCACACAAACATCTCCCACAGTGTGGCCCACCACCCTCAATGAACTTACACATCCTGGAGCCTTGCCACCAACCATAGACCACAGTTCACACTGTAGACCACACTCTCTCCCACTCAGTTCTGAGTGGTGTGTGCTGATTTAAAATGGCCTACATCCGTTGCCAGAACAGTACTCAGGGCAACCTCCAACTCCCAAAGAAGCCACTGTATTTCAACTGCTCGTCCCCTCCCTATGGTGCATACTCTTTTGTAAAGAGCTGTGAAATTTTGTTCTGTATTCTTACTGTGCCAATAACCATGTGTGTTAGATCTGTGATGCATTTTCCCTTCTCCATTTGTATTATGTCCTCTAACAGAAAGCACAGCTGAATACAAGCTAACGGAGTAACTTTGCTGTTTGCTGCTTGTTGCATGCACATGGGAATGGAGAGCGAGCTCCTTTTCCCCTTCCCCAGCGCCGTTTGACCTCTCCCAAGACACACCAGCAGCCTGCTTACTACTAAACGCAGTCTTAAAGGCCGTTAAAAAACCGTGTATTTCATTTTTTGTACTAGCCAATTTATTGACACTATTTGGAACTTTTGGAATATAAATGGAGAGGCTTTTTGTTGAGACATTGTTACCAAAAGTTCCTGAAACAGAAATTTAAAAATCAAAAGGATTATCAACTTTATAAGTAGTCGGGAGGAGGAAAAAATATCACTTTGATTTGGAGACTATAGGCTTGTTTCTTTTGTTTTCTAAAACAGTAAGTGAAAAAGATGAATTTTTATAATTTCAGTTTGAAGACTGAATTTTCAAAAGATTGTTTTGAGTGCTAACTTGTTTACCTTTTGTAGAATTGGTTTATATATATTATTCAGTACAACTGTCATTTCTTTGTAATATTTTAACGATATTAGTAAAGGAGTGGGAGTAGTAGTAATAAAATGAAAGTAATTTGATTGTACAGTTTGTAGCCAAGTTAAACATTTGGTATTGGTTCATTTATAATTTGGTAGCAAAATGAAAACACCTTTGTAAGTTTTTAATTAGTATTCACTAAAGAGATAAATGTTTCTAATATGTGCTTTTGTATTTTTATGGTATGATTCCATGGCTTAAGCTTTCCTCCAAGTCAAAATTCGGAAACATACTATAATTTGAAAAGCAGTTAAAATTTTGCTAAAATCATGCATGCAAATGGATGTCAACGTTCCATGTCCCAGGATTTTCTTAACCTAGTTAGCTGTTTCCATTAATTCATATCCTCTAGAGCTCTGACCTTGATGACAAAGATATAAATTTTTAAGTTTGCTAAAATATTATATGACGGGTAAGTGATAAAATGGAAGAAGAATAACAACATGACATTCTTTGAGCCCCTTTACTTAATGAATATTCTGTAGTTGTTTTAAAGTTTTTTTGCAGAAAAACTATACAGTATGTTCAGTGATTGTATTTCTTCAAAAGAATGTTGCAATAGCTAGCCATACTATGTGAAGCATATTTGAACTGGTTCTTAGTATCATATATGCACAGAAAAAGATGTGCCTGCTGCTGCTACAAATGAAGAATTGCTTTAAAAAATCCAATTTGTAAATTTACAGGGATAGCATCAAATATGTTTTTGACAGAATAGAAAATGCTTAAAATATATACAATTAATGTCTTTCTCTGTAAAATCCATACTGATGATTTTTTAAAAACATTTTAAGTTTAAAGATTATATTTCTTTCAAGTTTCTACACTTGCTTAAGCAATCATGATTTGAGTAAGGGTCTTGATTTTTGCTATTATGTTCTGTTAGTTTTGGCATGAATATACTAAACTTTTTTTTTCCAGCATGTGTTTTCTCCTCTTTGGTTCTCTTTGTATTTACTACTTCTCTCTTTTTCTTCTGTTTTTTTTTTTTTTTTTTTTTTTTTTTCTGTTTTTGTTTTGTTCTGGTGTTTTGTTCCTGTCTTCATTGTTTCAGGTATTTCTTTCCCCCTCTGGATTCCCCAAGGGCTGGATCAAGATGGTCCAGTTATACCCAGCTCCTTCCTCCTCCCCCTCCTCCTCCCCCTCCTCCTCCTCCTCCTCCTCCTCCTCCTCCTCTGGTAGAGCACTTTTGTGATGCTGATACTGCCAACCTCCAGTATCCTCACCCTCGCAGATATATCTCTCGGCCTCTTAACCCCTTACCTGAGAATGAAGGGGTTTAAAACACTGATTTCACATTTTAAAGGCCTTATTCACATGCTTGTAAATGCATTCATTCCTGGTTGCTTTTTGTTTTTCTTCATTTTCTTTCAGAAGATTTTTCTAATTTAGGGTCTGTCTTGCATGTATTACAACCAGAACACAGTATTTGGATCCTAAATGTGTTTGTACTTCTGCATCAAAGGAACATGTATTTCGTTGGTTGATAGCCTTTGATGAAATAAGATATGTACAAGCAACAGTAACTGTGAAAGTTACACTCCATAGCTGACTTTAAAGTGCTTGTTCTGTAAATTTTATTTTGAATTGTTATGATTCTAAGTTTCTTATGCTTTGTCATCTGGTTAATGTGAAAGTACGTCATTATGAAGTTCACTCTGCCTTTGAGACATTAAGAATGGTTTTAAATTTTATAGGCTAATGTTGCAACTGACTAGTATATAAAATAAGTCATTCCTGTGTATAAAGCAGCAGAACATAATATGTATTGTTGGGGTTGTTTTTTTTTTTTAAAGGAAATTGCCATTCACTACTTGGGATTACTGTATAAAGCTTTTGTAATTATCCTAGGTTATTTAATAAAATCTATTTTAAAAGATAAGAATCTGTTGCCTTATAAAAATAGAATATTTTATTTGCTAGCTGGTAAGGTTTACTCCTTAAAGTACGATGTTGCCAAAACAGAGCCAAAAAAAATTAGGCTGATTAATTCTAATCTAATTAATCTTGATCTAATTAGACAACATTAGAATATAATATTTTCTAAAATATTTTAAAATTTGAAATCAGAATAGACTTGACAGTAATTATGGTAAAATGTTCAGCACTATGGGACTAGTAATTTTGGTTCAGTTTTTTCAGGAATTGTCAGGTATTTAACCTATCGTCAGGACTGGAGAAAGAGAGATTGAACAGCTTTTTTTATTTTGTCTATCGGTTATTTATACATAGATGATCCAATTGTTAAAACCATATATGTTTGTAATCTAATTTTAAAGGATAAATTCCAGTGGATAGTGTCATCCCCAGCACTTTTTAACATGCAAAGGATAAAATGCTGATAAAATATATTCTCCTAATTTTTTAAATAACTATATTTTTTTATTAAAGTAGTTGTGAGTAGTTGTGAGCTTACAAAACAATCATGCATAATGTGCAAAATTCCCATACATCATGAGTCCACCGACACTTTATATTGTGTGGAACATTTGTTACAGATTATGAAAGAACGTCATCAGACTGTTATACTACTACCTATGGTCCATAGTGTACATTTGGTATATATTTTTCCATATACCTTCTTATCATTAACACCATGTATTAGTATTGTACATTTGTTATACTTCATGAGAGAACACTCATATTTGTACTGTTAACCACAGTCTATCTTCTACCACACGGTTCACTATATTATACAGTCCCATGCCTTGTACAGTCTATCTAAAGCATACAGTGGCTCTCACTTTAACCACGAGTTCTGCAGTCATCACCCCAGTAACCTTTCAACATTTTCCTTAGTCCAAAAGAAAAAAAAAATCCCACACCCCTCCCTATTATTGACCCTTAGTGTTGGTATAGTACCTTCTTTGACATTGATGTAAGAATATCACAATATTGCTGTTAATTGTAGTACATAAGTTACATTATATTTTTCTCATGCATTATCATATTTTTATCACCTTGCAATAGTGATGTACATTTGTTCCAGTTCATAGAAGAACATTCTTGTATTTGTACTATTGACCAGAGTCCTCATCCACATCCAGGTTCACTGTTATTCAATCCCTAGATTATCCTCTTGGTTTCGTCCAATTGACATTTATATCCTTAGACTAGCCCTTTCAGCCACAATCCCATTTATAAATCAGCTGTGTTAGTTATACTCAGTGTAATGTGTTAACATCAACTCTATCCATTCCCACGCTTTTACAGTGACGCTAACTGAAAATTCTACTTATATTAAGCATCAGTACCCCTTCTCAGCCCTTATCCTATCTCCTAGTGACCTACGCTAGGTTTTAACTCCAGGTGTTCTTCGTATTTAGTTTATTCTCTTAATTTTAAGGACCATTTGGATTTTGTTGTGTCAAATCATTAACATTTGTTTCTGTAAGGATAGTATTCTAAATGTAAAAACAGTTCCCCATTTTCAAATAATTCTCAAAAGCCTTCCTTGTGTTAAAGGACTTGACTTAGATTTTTAGGCGTAGAGTTAAGGGGTCTAACTTAAGTGTGACTCTAGCTTCAGAATTAAGAATTCACATCTTTGAAGTTTGAACCACAATAGATGTAACTGGGGCTAGAGTGAGAAAATGAATTGAGAGCCTCTAGTTTAATCTAGTGAATTTTGATCATCTATGTGCAAGATACTGTGCTAATAAAATAAACACTTGGGTATGTACAACTTAGCAGGATGGTCAGCACACAAACATTCTAGTGGGAGAAGGCATTTACAGAATTTTCAAAGGTAATAGGAGTTCAGTTTTGTTATAAAGGTAGAAATGGTGTAGTAGGCATAAAAGAGTGACATATTTCATCTGGGAGGATTTGGAAGGGTGTGTGGGATTTCAACAGGTTGAGCAGATGAGGGGGAGAGTAATATTTGTCAAGTTTTAGGTATCTTGCATGAATTAACTAATTTTATCCTACAACAAAGCGTCTGAGGCCTGTGTTCTAATTTTCTCCATTTCACAGATAAGGGAACCAGCACTAGGAGGTTAAAACTGCCGGTCTGAAATCAAAGTGTAGGTAGGTAGTTTTGGGAAGTGATCCAGGATGGCATCCGAGTAACTCAGGCAGGGTGCAGCTCTGGCAAAATAGGGGATAAAGAATAGAAGTTGTCCGAGGGGGAAGCTTTGGGGACCTCTGCAGACCCCTGCATGCATCATCCTGGAGGGACTGGGGACCTAGAGATGGAGAGGCTGAAGGGAAAACTGAGTTGATAACCCCGTGGCTGGGACTGCTGCCCATCCCCCATGCCTAGAGGGGACTAGCCTCGGTACAATCTGAGGCTGACTGGCCAACGGAGAGGGGCAAGGACAGATTCCTCCCTGGGACAAGGGAAAGTGTGGTGGAGGGATGAGTGGTTTCTCTTCCATGAACCAAAGAGCTAGTGGAAATATTTTTTTTTTTTTTTTTTTTTTTTTTAAGATTTTATTTATTTATTCATTTATCCCCCCCTTGCTGCTTGTGCTCGCTGGGTCAGCTAACCACGCCGTACGGGCGGGCTTGCCTTCACCAGGAGGCCCTGGGAACCGAACCCGGGGCCTCCCATATGGTAAACGGGAGCCCTACTGATTGAGCCACAGCCGCTTCCCGCTAGTGGAAATAGAAGGATTAATCTCCATGGAAGGCTTCGTTGGGGAGTGTCATATGCTGGTCAGCTGGAAAAGTGAAGGAAGACCGACTGGTCTCCTGATTCCTTCCCAGACACAGCAGACCTGGTTGAGCCCCATTAGCAGCTCCCTACCACAGTTTTGACTACTTAAACAAAGCCATATTAACATTTAAAAAAAAAAATTTAAAAATCAAAGAAGACCTTTGAAATAAAACCACCAGGCAAGAGAGAGAAATTGGTCAACAGCAAAATCACCAACATAACAGATGCCTAGGTATCAGCAAAAGATAACAGCCTATACTAAGAAATACGAAGCCAAAGGAACAAACCAAGAATCCAGTTGAGACAGAGGATTTAAAATAACTAATAAAAGATGTTCACACAAACCTTAATTTAAGGAGATGAAGGAAAATATGACTAAAGAGATAAAGGATATTGAGGTGACACTGTGAGCATAAAGAACAATTGAAGCCTGCAAAAATGTGCAACAGAGCCAAGGCTACACAGCTAGAAGTGGGAGAGCCAGGATTCCTATCTAGGTAGTCTGGCATCAGAGTCTAGATTCCTACTGCCTGCAGATACTTTTGATTGTAGATCCCTGTCACTAGAAATTCCTAGCAGGTTGTTGGGTATTGTGGGAAGACCTCTGGTGATATTAGGATATTTATGGAGGAAGGACATTTATTTACACAGGTACCAGGAATACAAGGTGAATGACAGTCTAGAACATAGAGACACATTCTAGCAGTTTACTTACAATATGTGACCACAGTGTACACAGAGGATTAAGATACTTTGTGAAAGAAGCGTGGCTTATTAGGCTCAAATAGCATCCTTTCACCTCTAGAGCTAAGTATTTGGTTTATGTTTAGGATTTATCTAAACCTTATTTGAGAATTTCTCTAGTTACCATTAACTCACTGAATATGGACAAAGGTAGAACAAGGGTAATAACACTTTGCAATTAGGTCATTCCTGATAATTAAAAGAAGTGTTACAGTGTGTAGTGGTCAGGACCAAGCTAGATAATGGAATGAGTGAAATAAGGTATCAAAGTAGAGGTAAAGGAGTGAAGGATATAGGTGATAAAGCAGAATCTAGAGGTTGTCTTTTGAATGGGGCTATTTTCATAGGTAGGGGGAAAGGAGCCAGTGGAGAGGGTTAGCTGTACCAGGAATGAAAGCTGAGCAGTGTTTTGGAGGAGGTAGAAAGAGATTGTCTTAGATTGTCAGGCTGCTAGCACAAATACCACAAAATGGGTTGCCTTAAACATCAGGAAATTATTTCATTTGCTTCTTCTAGGGTCAGTAGCATTCTTGTGCAGGCTGCTGGCATTCCTTAGGGTTCCTTAGCTTTTATCTCTGCTTCCTGTCACATGTTGATGTCTTCTTATGTGAGGTATGGCCTTCAGTAATCCTAGCTTAAGACCTACTCTCAGTTGGCCATGCCATAACTAAAAACATTTTTAAGAAGTCCTATTTACAAAATAGGTTCACTCAGAAATGCAGATTAAGAACATGTCATTCCTCCCCCCCTCCCCCTGGGTAATAATTCAGTCTACCACAGTCCACTCTCTGGATCCCCAAAAGACATGATCTTCCCACATGCAAAATACATTCACCCATCCCAACATCCAAAAAGCCTTAAGTCATTTACTTAACTCTTAAATATAACCCTAATCAAAATTGGTTATGGGTGTGGTAAATCCTGGGACAAAATTCCTTTCCCTCTATGGATATGTGAAACCTAGGAAACAAGTTACCTGCTTTCAAAATACAATGGTGGAACATAGAATATACATTTCTCATTCAGAAGGGAGAAACAAAGGAAAACAGGGTCATGGGTCCCAAGCAAGCACAATAGCCAGTAGAGCAAACTCAGATTTCAAGATCTCAAGAGTCATCTGTGGATTGATGCTTTGGCCACTAGGCCTGGTGTAGCAGCAGCCCCACCCTTTCCAAGTACTTGTGCAGCAGCCATAGGCTCCCCAAACACATGGGCATAGGCCCCAGTCTTTATGCACATTGGGGTGGCGGTTGAACTGCCCTCAAATGAGAAATGGAAGCTCCTGACCCTTCAAGTACTGGGGTAGACCCATTCTTTCCAAACACATGGTTGGGCTGTCTCTAATCCGAGGTCTTTTTGGTCCAGACCTTTGCTCCCATTGTTCTGCCCTTAAAGTCATTCTTCATTCAATTTGTCTTTTCTTTGTCCTTTTTCAAAAGTTAAGATTGGCTGTGCTTCTGCTCATACAAAATTCTAATAAAACTTGTCCATTTTCTATACAGTTCAAGGGGGTCCAAATCATTGGGCAAAAGGACTTTCCACAGATCCTTCTTAGACAAAGATTTTCAATTGTGACTTCCTCTGAAATGGCTGCCTGGATCCATGTTCAGTCATACCTCTTTAACAAAGGGTTATTTAGCCACACCCTCGCAGGGAGCCATGTTCTCTGGGGATTCACCTCTTGGGAGCTGATAGAGCCACTTCTGGCCCTAGTCTAAGAGAACACTATCTGGATAGGCTGAGAAGTTTCCAAATGGCCAATTTTGGTTTCCTTTGTGCTTAAGAGTTCCATTTTGAGTTTATCTCTTTCCTCTCTCCTTTAACTATAAGTAGCAAGGAGAAACCAGTTTGCACCTTCCACACTTTGCTTGGGAAGTTGTGACAGTTTGAAGTTTTTTTATGAATCCCAAAAAGAGGTTATGTTTTTGAACTAATCCATTCCTGTGGGGGTGAGATCCGTTTGATTGGACTACATCAGTGAGGTATGACTCAGGTTGAGTCTCCACCTTCTTACTGGAGCACTGGATATAAATGGACGCACTCAGAAAAGCAGAGCTTTGCTATTTTGACCTGGCCATGAGAGGCACCTACAGCTGCAGAAAGGTAGAGAAGCTCTAAGATACAGAGAGGAGGCCTGGAAGGAGACAAGCCCTATAGCCCTGGTTGCTCACAGCTGAGCTCCGCGAGACAATGAGCCCAGAGAGGAAAGCAGGGACCCTGGCAGAGATTGGCAGCCATCTTGCTTCACCCCATGGCAGAACCCTGAAAAAGCATCTCTGCTGATGCCTTGATTTGGACATTTTATGACCTTGGAACTGTAAGCTTCTACCCCAAATAAATACCCTTTATAAAAGCCAACCCATTTCTGTTACTTAGCATCCACAGCCTTTGGCAAACTAAGAAGTCTTCCCCAGCTAAATATCCCAAGTACATTGCTTACAAGTTCAGCCTTCCATCTGACATCAGAAGTCCTCTGCCACATTATAACAAGGATTGCCTTTCCTCCACTTTCCAATAACACATTCATCACTTCCTTCTAAAGCCTCACCGGAAGTACCTCCATATTTCTTCTAAAAGTCTCTTCAAAGCTATCTGGGCTTTTTCTATCAAGTGCCTCAGAATTCTTCCAGCGTCTGCCCCTTACTCATTTTCCAGCTACTATCACAAATACCACACAATAGGTTGGGTTTAACAGTGGAAATTCATTGTCTCATCGTTTCAGAGGCTAGAAGGCTTGCTTCCTCCTGGGGTTGGTAGTCTTCTGGTGTTGGCTGCTAGTAATCCTTGGGGTTCCTTGGCTTTTATCTCTGCTTCTGTCACATGATGATGTCTTCTTTCTCCCTTCTGTGACTTCTGGGTCTTCTTTATAAGGCTTTCAGTAATTCTGATTAAGACCCACCCTCATTCAGTTGGGGGCACACCTAAATAAAAAATAATATCTTCAAGGGGTCTATAATGGGTTCACACCCACAGGAATGCAGATTAATTTTAAGAACATGTTTTTTCTGTGGTACATAACGCAGTCTACCAGTGATCAAATAAAAAATGTCTTTCCTCTCCAGATTAATATCAGGAAGAGAAAACTCAACCCTTTGTTTTTCTTTTTCTCTCCAAGTGAGCCGTACATCTAAAACATTCAATTACCGTTGAATGGATGAAGTTAAGGAATTAGGTTTGGAAAAGGGGAACACTTTTTCCTCTGAGACTGTTCAAGAAGTTTTGAGATAAAGGGAAGCGAAAGGAGTAAAATTTAATCACCTATATGGTCTCAATGAAGTAGTTCAGGGCTTGTGCTGAGTTGGGGATGGGATATGTGGCTCAAGGAGGATGGGAAAAACTAGTTTTTTAGGCCTCATCCTCTTCTCATTTCCCACACAGCCCAACCTATCTCCTTCGCAAAGGGGCGCTTAGGGGTGGGGAACTCTCAGGACGCACACATCCCGAGGAATGGCTTCCTTGGAAGCTCTACAGCAGTGTCTAACATCAGTGTCCACCCCTCGGCGACTTAAAGGTGAGCACCTGCCACATGAGGTCCCCACGGCGACAGAAAGATGAGCAGATGTCACGTGAGGTCCTCACGGCGACAGAAAGGTGAGCACCTGCCACCAGAGGTCCCCATGGCGCTAACGGCACTAAACCTGCTCTGCTTCTTCACGCGAAATACATCGGTACATTGAAGGCGAGGGAGGGCCTCTGGGGTTCCAAAAGGAATAAGGGCTTGGTTAGTTCCCAAGTTGGCCGAGGCTCCGGAAGTCACCGCCTCTCCACCCGAAACCGAAGCCCCGCTCGGCCTCCCAACCCGCGCGCGCGCGCGCGCGCGCCGCTTCAAACGCCGGGCGCGCAGTGCTCGCCCAATCGCCGGGCCCGGCGGGGTCTCCAGCCCGCCCCTCCGTGGTGCAGCGTCCACTGCTAAGCCTGGCTTCGAGGCCCCGCCCCTCGCCTCGTGTCTGCCAACGGACGTCCACTTTAAGGGCGGCACGGGGGCGCGCACGCATGCACACACGCATTCGCTCGCGGGTGCTTGCCAGTTCCGCCCCTTAGCTCCGCGGCTGCTTTCCGCCGCTTCGGTTCCCGCCGGCGGGTTCCGGGCTCGGTGAGAAGGGCCAGTTCTGGTCTGTTGTGCAGTTTGGCGGGTGGCGGGCGAGGTGCGCTTCTGGTTTGTGGGGTGGTGGGCAGGGCCGGGCGGAGGCACCGGGGCCTGCGGGATGGGTGGAGGTCCGCGCAGTGGCCGGCCTGGAGCCTGAGTGCGGGGCTCCTGGAGCTTGGGCCAGCGGCGTTTGTCCACCCCCGGGGCGCGGCGTCCCCCTTCCTCGCCTCCTTCGTGGCGGCGGGCGCGGGGCCTTGGCAGGACTTCAGCACTTGAGGAAAAGCGCGCGCTGCGCCTCGCCCTGCGGTTTCTCCCGGCCGCGCTTGGTGGCTGGGTGGTGTGTGATGGACGGGTCAGTTTCTTTTCGTCCGAAAGTCCGACCCAGAAAGCGCTGTGATTAACCTCATGCTGAGAAGTATCCCCGCGTCCTGTGATTATTCACTTGTGATTTGGTTCCCTCTAGGCTACGTTTATATTTATTCCCCATTCCTTCCCTATGTTCCCTGTGATTTCATTGTAAAAACAAAGTGAAGTAAGACAAAATGAAGCACTTTTACATTTGCTTTGCTGATAATTTCAGACTTTGTATAGTAAAATGTGAGGTTTTTAGAGGATGACTGTTTTTATGACAATATTTCCATCTGCTGTTAAGCCATTTTGAGCTCATCTTACTGGCATACTTACAGCTCCAAAGTTAACTTTTTCCCGGAATGTCAGTCTTGTGGACAGTTAGACAGTTAATAGTAAGTCTTGAAAAGAAATCTACAGAATGCCTACCTAATTCCAAAATCTACATTAAAATCTGAGGTGTAAAGGATTAGTTTTTTGGTGCCCCAGTTTATTGTACATTTATATGCCATACTACATATTCCATTCATACAACAATTGTACATGTACTCTTTAAGTACTAAGCTAATTAATCTTTTGTATATCCAGAAACGTAATAAGATATTAATAAAGCCCAATGCAAATTTTGAGGTTGCTACTCTGAGGAAATAGCAAGGGAATCTCAAAGATGGCTACTTAGTTCAAATATAGTAAAAGGAAAGATAACATTGTATTGCCTTGATTTTAGATGATGGAGGAGGGGTAGGTAATGTGATACAATGGGAAGTTAAGGAATTTTCTCTACTAGGAAAGCTTTAGGAATGCGGCATATCCATGAATGGTGTAGAGCATGTGTAATCCTTTCTGGAAAGGAGAGACTTGGTATTAGATTACCTCTTGGGGAATATTCCAGTGGATTGTGTGTTGCTCTTGCACCCACAGCAAAGCTCTTTTAAAGCATTTAACACTTAGTATCATTAACAGATGGTGAGCTCTCTCTGAGAGTAGTTGGCTGCCTCATTTATTTATTTTAAAGATTTATTTACCCCCCCCCCCATTGTTTGTGCTCGCTGTCTGCTCTCTGTATGCTCTCATCATCATTTATTTTTTTTTTTTGGAGGACCAGGAACCAAACCCAGGACCTCCCATATGGGAGGGAGGCACCCTAGCGCTTGAGCCACCTCTTTTCCCATTTGTTATGTCTCTCATTGTGTTTCCTCATGTATCTCCTCCTTGTGTCATCTCGTGTCAGCTCCCTGTCTTGTTTGTCTTCCTTAAGAGGAACCCAGGACCTCCCTTGTGGTAGGCAGGTGCCCAACTGCTTGAGCCACATCTGCTTCCCTGCCTCATTTATTTGTATTTTCCGTGCCACTAGTGTCCTTTACGGTTTGTGTTTGATAATGATTGTTGCATGAATGTATGATTGTTGCTTAATATCTAAATTTTCTTTGGATTTGACTTCTAAACAGGTAACTTTGAGTTTGGTGTATATATATATATATATATTTTTTTTTAAAGACCCCATTTATTTATTCATTTATGCCCGCCCTGCTGCCCGTGCTCGCCGGGTCAGCCAACCACGCCGCGCGGGCGGGCCTGCCCCCACCAGGATGCCCCAGGAACCGAACCCGGGGCCCCCCACACGGCAAACGGGAGCCCCACCGATTGAGCCACAGCCGCTTCCCATGGTATATATTTTAACGTGGTTTATGTATCTGAATGAGTGAATCACATAGTCATTATAACACTAGAGCATCAGGGAGGCTAGTTGGGACACTTGTGGAGTAATTTTGATTAAAAGTGATGGATGATAGGCATTGGGAACATAGAATGGGTCTTGGATCCCCATATAGAGTTAAGAGCATTAGAATTTGCTAACTGATTGAGAGAGCAGGCATCAAAATGATCCCAGGTGTCTGGCT
The DNA here is from genome assembly GCA_026826555.1 of Tolypeutes matacus. Lineage (NCBI taxonomy): Eukaryota > Metazoa > Chordata > Mammalia > Cingulata > Chlamyphoridae > Tolypeutes > Tolypeutes matacus. The sequence continues at coordinate 1,178,619 of JAKSZT010021197.1, read as the reverse complement.
TGTATAGGAAGTGGCTTGTATAGGAAGTGATAACATGGATTTAACTAAAGGTAAAAGGTGAAGTGGGTGTAGGAAAAGTAACAAGTTTGGTTTAGCGTTTGTTGAATTTTGTGCTACCTGAAAGACATTGAGGGGTAAGGTAGATGTGAAAGAGCCATTTGGAAATATGGATCTAGAGCTCAGCACCAAGGTCTAGGTTGAAGGTCTGATTTGAAGGGAGGTGTCATTCATGCAGAGAAAGAATGCCCTGGAGTCAGACTTGGTTAGATGTGACTTCTCTGCTCTCACTTTGCACTGCATGGTCTGGGAATGTCTCTTAACTCCCTCTGGGCCTCGGTTTCCTCAGTAGTAGGGATAAAGGTTAGCATGCAAATTTGATGCAGAGATTAAAGAAATGTATATAAAATACTTCACCGTACTTGATAATTAGAGTAGACACTAAATATCATTTAGCTGGCTAAAGAATATAGATTACTTTTTCAACCCATTTCCAGTTCTTTATCAGGTGCTGGTAATATATGGATGAATAAGATAGACAATTCCCCCAAGAAGCTGACATTCTAAATATATAGGGATCACTGTCAAGGTGAATCCAACCCACTGAGAATGTTATCATTCATTCTTTTCACAAATATTTATTGAGCACCTTCTATATGCTAGGTATTGTTCAAGGTATTGTGAAATAGTGATGGACAGATAGACAAGACCCTGGCTTTTGGGGGGTATACATTCTAATGAAAGAAGACATAAATACAAAAGTAAGTAGAAAAAGAAAAAAAAAAAAAGAAAAAAAAAAGTAAGTAGATAGTGATAATTGCTGGGAAGAAATTAAAACTGATGTGATAGACTGTGGGGCTCCATTTGATTTTGTAATAAGGGATCATCTCTTTTAGAAGGTAACATTTAAGCTGAGGTGAATGTCAGAAAGGAGCTAGCTGTGCAAAGATATAGGAGAAATGGGCTGAGGAGTGTTACAGAAATAGAGAAGCTAGTATGTGGCAAGTGAGCCTAGAGGGGTAGAACATGAGCAAAAAGTTGGCGGGACTTACTGAAGTTCTCAATAGGGACATGATACTTGATTTATATTTTTCAATGTTCCTTTTTTTTTTTTTTTTTTAAAGATTTATTTATTTATTTCTCCCCACCCCCTCGTTGTTTGCATTTGCTATGTCTCTTTGTTCTGTGCTGGTCTTCTCTTTCTGGGAAGCACTGGGACCCCCGGGGACCTCTCATGTAGGAGAGAGGTGCCATTTGCCTGAGCCACCTCCACTCCCTGCTCTGGTGCATCTCTCATTGTGTTTCCTCCCTGTCTCTTGGTTGCATCATCTCACTGCGTCATCTTGCCTCGCCAGCCCGTCACGTCTTGTGTGTCCTCTCCAGGAGGCACCCGGAACTGACCCCATACCTCTCATGTTGTAGGATAGAACTCAGTTGCCTCAGCCACATCCGCTTCCCTCAATGGTCCTTTTAATTGCTGTGTGGAGAATTAATTGTAAAGTAACAATAGAAGGTTAGGAGGCCTTTCAGTACAGTGGTAGTAGTGGAGACAGACAGATGTAGAGTGATTCAGGCATGTTTTGGAGAGGGACAGGTTTGCAGGAATTGCATACCAGTGACACTCAAGAATGGGCTTCACCAACAGATGTGCTTTGTTTGGCAACAGTGTTTTTATTGAATTTAAATAAATGGCTTCCAGTGGGGCCTGTAATTTCCAGTTGAACTTAGTCCTTTCAGTATTAACACCCTACAGCTTTGTGTATTTATTATTTGCATCTGAAGCATTTAAGTTTGAGATCCTTAGAGTAAAATATGTGCTTTGCATGACCTACAGTCTGAAGTCAGAATCTTGGGTAACTCTTAACATACAAGGTGCAGGTAGAGCAAGAGGTTGTCAAGTGAGATGTAGAAATAGTAATTGAGATATCGTCTAAGAAGCTTGGCTGTGAGAAGGCGTAGTAGGAAGTGAAAATGAAAGAGGGGGCAGGTTGTTTCCCACTGCCTCCATCTTAATGTGGGAGAGTTTTGAATATGTTTATTAAAGAAGAGGGAGTAAAAGAACAAAAGAAAAAATAAGAAAAAAAAAAGTAAAAAAAAAAAGGTAATAAAACAAAAGAAAAAAAAAAAGGAAGAGAGAGTAGTTAGAAATATCAGACAGAAATGCTAGAACTTGGTCTGAGAGGAGAGTGATTATATATAGTTGGTGATGGTTTTGCTGTGTATTGACACAGATTGAAAACATTTATTCATTCATTCAACTAATTTTTCAATCCACTTTGTGCCAGGCACTGCTAGGTAAGAATTCAGTGATAAATAAAATAGAAAAAGTCCCTGCCCTCATGAAGCTTATATTCCAATGTGGAGAGAAAAACACGAGTGAATTATGTAGCATGTCAGATGGTAATAAGTATGATAGGAAAAAAGAAAGCAGGGTAAGGAGGTTGGGAATGCCATACTTTAGCATGTAGGTGGGTCAGAGGAGACCTTACAATTAAGTGGATATTTGAGCAAAGACCTGAAAGAAGTAAAGCAGCAAGGCATGGATATTAGAGGCAACACTGTGCTAGGCAGAGGTAAGAGCAGGGGCAAAGGCCCTGAGATGGGAGCAAGCTTGGCATGTTTCGGGGACAGAGAAGGTTAGGATGATTAGAAATAAAAATCTGTTTTTTTTCTTTAAAGATATGGAGAAGAGTAGTAGGGGATGAAGTCAGAGATGTAGTCCCTAATTGGCCATCATAAGGATTTTTTTGAATTTTCCTCTGAATGATATGGGAAACCAGTGGAGGGTTTTGAGCTAAGGCGTGACAATATTTGACTTATTTTAAAGGGATAACTTTAGTGTGTGGAGAACAGACAAGGGGAGGAGACTGGAGGCATGGAGACCAAGTAGAAGGTTGTTGCAGTGATTATCCAGGCAGGACGTGGTGATGGGAGCTTTACCAAAGTGGTAGCAGTGGAAGGAATGAGAAATGGCAAGATTCTGGTTATATTTTGGAAGTATAGTTATTGGGATTTGATTGGGGATTAGATCTGAAATGTGTGACTGTGTGTATGTATGCGAGAGAGAGGGAGGGAAAGATTAAAGTTTTGGGCCTGAGCTACTAGAGAATGGGTTGTCATTTTCCGCCGTGGGGAAGACTGAAGAGCAGACATTTTTGAGGAATGGGGTGGAATCAAGATCAGTTTTAGACATTTTAAGTTTTTTTTTTTGTGAGGTCTGGGGATTGAACCTGGGACCTTGTATATAGGAAGCTGGTGCTCAACCACTAAGCCACATCAGCTCCCTGGCATTTTTTTAGGTGCCTGTGAGACATCTAAGTGGAAACGCCAAGTAGGCAGTAGAATAAGGTTCAAGGAAGAGGCTCAGGCTAGAAATGTAAATTTCATATGGTATTTAAACTTTGAAATTGAGGTTGATCACCTGGAGAGGGTGGATAGTTAAAAGAGATGAAGGAGTGAGCCCTGGACATATCAGTTTGTAGAGGCTGAAGAAAAAAGGAGGAACCAGCCTAAGGGATGGAAAAGAAGCAGCTGGTGAAATTGGGGGAAACATGAGACAGCTGTGTCTTGTAAACCAAGTAAAGAAAGCATTTCTACCAGGATGGAATAATCATCTGAATTTCATACTATTAGGTTGAAGAAGATGAGAATTGAAAATTGACTGTAGGGTCACTGGTAGGATCTTGATAAGAATTTTTAGCGAGGTGGTGGGATGAAAGCCTGATTGGAGTAGGTTCAAGAGACAATAGGAGAGGAACTGGATGGCACATTCCGCTTTGGAGGGGTTTTGTGGTAAAGGGAGTATAGATAGATGTGGTGGGAGCCACAGGTGGGTAATGGGTATAGGACAGAGGAAGTTTTTTTTTTAAAGATTGGAGAACTAATAGCATGTTGGTTGGAACGATTCCATAGAGATATGTAAGAGGTCACTGATAGAGTGAGAGGAGTTTGGATTAAGTGCAAAGTGGAGAGGTAAGCATGGATAATTCATGCATGATCAAATATATTTTTATAGTTCTTTAGTGGTCTCAAAACTTATTCTACTTTATAGAATAATTAAATTAGTCTGTGGTACCTAAAATCTACGCATTAATGCATTCGTCTTTGACCCCATTATCATTCATCTTACCAATTATCATAGCTCTTTGAATAGTCTTCCAGGCTTCAATTTCTCTCCCTTCTTATACTAGAGGTTGATCAGTCCTTTTCTTGGTTGCAGACTACTGTCCAAATGTCCTAATATGCCATTTAAAGCTTTTAGGATCTTGCACCATTCGAGTATTCTAGTTCCATTTCTGACCATTTTCTTTTCTTTTCTTTTTTTTTTTTTTGGAGGTACTGGGGAGTGAACCCGGGACCTCGTACATGGGAAGCAGGCACTCAACCACTTGAGCTACATCCACTCCCCTTACCATTTTCTTTTGTATACCCATTTCCAAAATATACTGCAGTACTATTGCCACAACAGACTTGGAACTTAAAGAGTGAATTTTGGAGTTAGACCTGGGTTTGAATCTTACTAATTTTATGACCTTGGGTAAATCTAGCTATTTTATTGTAGGTTTGTTTCCTCATCTGTAAAATGGGGATAATACTTGTGTCATAAGGCTGTTCTGTGGATTAAATGGGTTAAAGTAGTAGGTATTTGTTAAGTTTTAAGTCTCTTTCCCCCTTTGTTCATGTTTGTCATTCTAAAAAGCTCCCTCATTCCATTCTTTGCCTATAAAAGTTCTGCTTGTTCTTCAAGGTATGCCAATACCCCCTAAATTATTGAGCCTTTCCTGGCTTAATTTAATTCTTTTCTCCTCCTCCCCCTCACTTTTCTTTACTGTATTCCACACAGCCCTTACATGATAAGCACTCTGAAATATTTTCATGATTGAATATCTTCTCCTGAATCCTGTGGTCAGTGTCAAGTTGAACCAAGACGTGTGTTGCCTGAAGGTTCTCCATCCATGGTATAGATTCTGTGCCAATGTTTTCCAGACTTAGTCATTTGTGTACCACTTTACCATTTTTGTGTGGTCTATGTGCCAACTATATTTAAATGAAAGTTTTTCTTTGACTCATTTTTTTGAAAAAACATTTTTATTGTGTGAGTGTGTATAAACTATCCCCCACCCCAGAAGGCTCCCTTATTTGTCTGCTCATTTTTTTTGCTTGTTGGTTTTTTTTTTTTTTTGCTGATTTTTTCTTTCATTGTCTGCTCGTTGTCTGTTTTTTCTTTAGGAGGCATTGGGAATGAACCCAGGACCTCCCATGTGGGAGGCAGGCACTTAACTGCATCTGTTCCCCTGATTCATTTTTTAAACTGTTTATTCAACCTTAGCAATAATCTCTGAAATTATGGGCTAGATCTCACTAAATTTTTTTCTGTTCCATGTTAGAATGAGCGCTTAACTGTTATTGTTTAAATACTTCCTAAAACCATCTGTATATACTATGTGTTATGTCTTCTTTGCTTTCTTTTGTGGTAATTCATATTCCTTGTTACACCTAGCTAAGAGCAAGTTAAGCTTTCTTGTGTGTCATCATTCTGTTAATTATAAGAATATAGTTTGATATTTGATGTTTATATTGGTGCTATAAAGTAGCAAAGTATTCTGAGAATTACTTTACCTCAGAATATTTGCCAATAGTATCCTCTTAATGATGTTTCAAAAAAAAGATTTTTTCTTAAAGTTTATAAGTTTTCTAAGATTTATGAGACTTGTATGCTTATTCATTTGAAAAATTTTAGTAATAATATTTGACTTATAAAATACTTTTGTTATTGCAGTGAGATGGAAGATTTTCGAGGTATAGCAGAGGAGTCGTTTCCGAGCTTTTTAACCAATTCATTACTTAATAATAGTGGAATTTTGGAAAATGTCACTATTTCTTCAAATCTTGGCTTGCCTGTTGCTGTTTCCACACTTGCTAGAAATAAATCCAGCGCTGATAACAGGTAAGATTTGTTTGAACAGATGATGTAATTTTTTTACTTTTTAGGTTCATAAAAACTATGATATACTGATACTTACAGAAAATTTCTGTCAAGTTTGAGCTTTTTGCTTTATGAGGGAGATGGTCAAATAGCTAAAATTAATATGGAAAAGATAAAACTTTGTATTAGTCAGGGATCTCTCGGGAAACAGAATCAACAGGAGATATCTGTCAATAATAGGAGATTTTATGAGTCTCTCATGCAACCGTGGGGATGCACAAGTCCAGGTTCCACAGACAGGCTACAAACCAGGGGCTCCGATGAAAGTCCAATGAGAGGTCCTTGATGAGTTTCTAGGGGAAGTTGGCTGTCCAAAGATGAGCTTGGAAATTCTCTCTGAATGTTGAAATCACTTCCCCTTGAAGGCATTCAACTGATTGGATAAAAGCGTCACCCATTGCTGACGGCAGTCTCCCTGATGGATGCAGATGTAATCAGCCATCCATGCAGTAAACTTACTGGTAATCAAAGTCCATAAATACTCTTGTATTACAATTAGCCCAGTGCTTGCTGGACCTAACACGTGGACACAATTTCCTGGCTCAGTTGACACATCAGCCTAACCATCACAAACTTACTGTCTTTTTCCATTCTTATTAGTGAGTGGGTGAGTAGGTTTGGGGTCAGCGCTAATTTTTTTCTTTCCATTGTGTTTTGGGTTTGTATTAGCTCAGCCTTACTGGTTGTTGGTAATATAAACCAATTTGAGATAGTGAAATTTAAAAAGGAAATTGATCATAAAGGTACAGGAATGTCACATGAAATCAAGGGAAGGAATGCAGAGCTCTGTATAAAGAAGGGACATGAATCAGGATCTGGGAAGCCAATAGAATATTGGTTTCTGTCTTTCCTCTCCACTTTTCTGTGTAAATATTTCATTCTATTTCTTTCACTACACCGGTTTTATCTGCTTTTCTGTTCCATGTTGCAAAATATGTATCATGTATATATATATGTATCACAATTCCAGCTACACAAGGAGACTAATGAATTGTCCCTTAAAAATCTTATGATTTACTGGTTCAGCTTAGGTTAGGGTCCATCCCAAGTTCTATAACCTAAGGCTAGGGTTTTGGGTCATTATGTATGTTTAGAGCTATGACGTGGTATTACCGCCCCCCCCTCCCCTTTTTTTAATTGTGGTAACATATAATGTAAAATTTACCAATTTAATCATTTTAAGTGTACAAGTCAGTGACATTAATTGTAATTACAGTGTTCTGCTACCAAGACCACCATACCTTATCAAACTTTTTCATCACCCCAAATAGAAACTCTGTACCCATTAAGTGTAACACCCCATTACCCGTTTTTCCCGCTTCTGGTAACCTCTAATCTACTTTCTGTCTTTATGGATTTGCTTATTCTAGATATTTCACCTAAGTGGAATCACATAGTATTTGTCCTTTTGTGTCTGGCTTACTTCATTTAGCATCATGATTTCAGGGTTCATCCATGTTGTAGCATATATTGTATCCTTTTTAAGTTCATTTTAGCCAGGTTCACTTTTCTATACTTTTATGATTGTCTTTCTTTTCCAAACCTTCATTCTGTTGTGTGCTTCTGGAATAATTTAGCTCTTGTTGTTCTAATAATTTTCAGTTCCCTAAGTCAAGTTCCTTTTCTTTAGTAGAAGTAAACCAGCTTTTATTTTCTTAACCTATAGATAAGTTAAATATCTATCTAACTAGATAGATATTTGGTTAAATATAGCTTATTTTGCCTCTCCAAATGTGATGTGTATAGTTCATGCATCCTTTGCATATAGGGTCCCTGTGTAAGTGTAAAGTTTGCCCATGCTCAAAAGTCTAACCACTTACCTGTCCTCCTTTCAACCTGAATATTTGGTGAGGGCATCATCTTTATGTTTAGATTGAGGGGCTGGAGAATCAGTTCTCTTAAAAAAAACTTTTAGCTGTTAGATTTCTGTGACTACCTTGTCTAATACATGTCAACACCCTGTTGCTGATACACAGGTTTTCAGTGCTTTTGAACTGAGGGCCCTATTTGTTTTTGCACCTAGGTGCTAGATTTAACTATCATGAAGCCCTATGTCATGGTGAATTGTAAATATGCATTTTTACTTCTTATTAATTAAAAAAACTTTGTGTGTGTGTAGGTTTTCTGATATCCAGGCATCTTACTTAGTAGAAGCGAGATTTTCTGTTCCATCTGAATCATCTCACAGTAGCCAGAGTAATGCTGAACCAAAAGAGAAGTTACAGCTTAGCTTCCAGGATGATGAGTAAGTTCATACCTTAATCTTACTTTCACTTGTTAAAAGTGACCCTCATTCAGTCTTGTAGAATATATTTTGCACACCTAGAGGATTATTTTAAAATGAATTCCTAGGATTAAAATTGCTGAGTTAAGAATACTTTTTTTTTTTTTTTGAGGTACTGGGCCTGGGGATTGAACCCGGGACCTCATAAATGGGAAGCCATTGCTCAACCACTGAGCCACATTGGCTCCCCTGAGTTCGTTTTTTTGTTTGTTTGCTTGTTGTTTGTTTTTTTGTTTCTAGGAGGCAATGGGGACCAAACTCAAGACTTCCCATGTAGGAAGCAGGTGCTCAATCTGCTTGAGCCACATCTGCTCCCCAGAATATTTACTTTTAAAGACAGATATTTTCACATTACTCTTTAGAAAGAGTATACTGGTTACACACCCATTAGAACTATGTGAGAATGCTTACTTCTCCAAACCTTACCCCACATTTGGTGACAAAGAGGTAAAAAATTTATGTACATGCGTATACATAGAGAAGAACATCTGGAAGGCTATGATCCAAAATGTGAACAGCAGTTATTTCTTGGTGGTAAAATTAGGGATGATTTTAAACTTTTCTGTGTTTGGATTTATATTTGAGTATTTGTAGGATTGAACATTAATATTTATTCATTATTAATATTTTTGTTTTGAGTGTATTAGTTAGGTGCTGATGCAAAGTACCAGGAGTCTGTTTGCTTTTATAAAGGGTATTTATGTGGGGTAGAAGCTTACAGTTACCAGGCCCTAAAGAGTCCCAACTCAGGGTACATAAGAGATACTTTCTCACCCCAAGTCTTTTGCCATGTGTTGGAGCAAGATGGCTGCCGGTCTCTGTGTGTTAAGCCTTCCTCTTCCTAAGACTCCATGGTCCAAGCTTCTTCCAATCTCAGTTGTAGGCTGGAGAGCTTTTCTCTTTCCCCAGGACTTGTTTCTGCCCGGGCTTAGCTGCAGCTGTAGGCTGTCAAGTTCATCTCTCTTCCCAGGGCCTCTGCAGTCTGATGAACTCTCTCTTCCTCTGTGTTGTTGTTCTCTGTGTGTTTATTTCTGTGTGAACATCTGTTTTATCCCCAAGGGGGCTGGGACTCAACGCTGAGTTGCACTCTAATGATGTGGTTGGATCAGAGCTCTAATTTTTTTTTTTTTTTTTTTTTAAGATTTATTTTATTTTTTCCTCTCCTCCCCCCTCATTGCTTGAGGTTGCTGTCTGCTCTCTGTCTATTCATTATGCGTGCTCTGTGTCTGCTCATCTTAAGTTTAGGAGGCACCGGGAACTGAACCTGGGACCTTCCATGTGGGAGGGAGGCACTTAATTGCTTGAGCCACCTCAACTCCCCAGTTTGCAGTGTCTTTCACGGTCTTTCCTTTTTGTGTCTCTTTATTGCATCATCTTGGTTCAGCTTGCAGCGCCTGCCCATCTTGCCAGCTTGCCTTCTCCAGGAGCCATCGGGACCTGAACCCAGGACCTCCCATGTGGTAGGCGGAAGCCCATTTGTTTAAGCCACATCCGCTTCCCTAGAGCCCTAATCTTAACATAATTTAATCAGGCTTCTCAGCTGAATCTAATACAGTCAAAGGGTTATCATGCCAGAGGAACTGACCAATTTGCAAACATAATCTATATTTCTTTTTGGAATTCATAAATAATATCAAACTGCTACAGTGAGTTACCTATTGATATCTAAGTGGTTTCTATATATTAAAGATGTTTACCCTTTGTATATTCATTCATTCAAGTGTTCTTTTGGTGAAGTAGTGCCTACCCTTACCAGGCACTCTTCCAGGAAGTATTAATGAACAAAACAGATGGACATTACACAAAATTAAAAATTGCCAATTACACAAAATTGTGTAATTGCCAAATAAAGTTAATAACTGCCAACTTTATAGTAGAAGGGATAAATGCTTTTAAAAATAGAACATGATAAAGAGGAAGACTGAAGCTAGTTTTTGGTGTAGGTCTTGTTAAAGAGGTAAGGTATGATTAGAGACTTGAGAAAGGAGGGAGTTAGCTGAGTAGACATCAGGAGGAAGAGCATTCAGGTGGAGGGTAGAACCAACATAAAAGCACCAATGTTAGGTGCATACCCAGTAGGTGCAGAGAGCAGCAAGGAGGCTAGAATAGGGAGAGCAAGGACTTTGACTTTTATTGTGAGAGGAGAACTATTGGAGAGTTCAATCAAAATATGTTTAAAAGGCTCACTCTGCTGCTATTTAGCAAACACACTGTAGGGAGGCAGGATTGGAATTTGGAAGACTGTGTAGGAGGCTGGACATGCAGGGAGTGAGTACAGATAGAGGAGAGCAGAGCACTAGGCCTGATTTCTGGGGCATGCCAAAACTAAGAAGTTGGAGGGGAAGAATAGACAAAAGAGTAAAATTAGTCATAAGAGGTAAAAGGAAAAGAAAGAGTATCTTGGAAGCCATGTGAAAAATTGTGTAAAAGAAAAGACAGTGGTCTCAATAGGCCAAATAAAATGAGGACTGAGAATTGATCATTGGAATTAGCATATTTTTATCATAGTTTTGGTGGAGGTAGGGAGAGGCACAGTAGCCTGATTAGAATGAGTTTGAGGGAGAAAGGGAGGGATAGCATTGGAGACAGTGAGAGTAGACAAACTTTTGGAGTTTTGCTGCGAAAAGAAAGAAATGGGGCTGTGCTAGCTGGTGTTTGTAATGAGTCGAGAGAAGGTTTTGATTATCTTTTTTTATATATGGTTGTTGAAATTGCTGACTGTACATGGTAATAGGAATGATCTCCTGGAAAGGAACATTTTGATTATGTAGGAAGAGACAGGTCTTTGATTAAATTTGAGAGGATGGGCTCTAACATGCAGTGGAGGGGAGGAATTCAGATAGGTAGGGCTATGGGTAGTTCTGTATTAATAGGTGAGAAGGCAAAGTATGTGGACACACATGGTGGTGAGAATCTGGAAGTAGTCTTTTCATTTCTTCAGATTTCTCAGTGAAGTAGGAAGCATAGTTCACAACTTAGAGTGAGGATGGAGGAGGAGTAGTTGGTGATTTGGAAAGAGAAATGTAAAATAACCTTATGGGAATGTGGGAAGGTGTGTGGACCAGGGAAATAGTATGATAGCTGGACAGCATCAAGGACCCAACTTGAGGGTCATGGTCACTAAGATAACGTAGACGGTTCAGTGTTGGCATACACTTGTTCATAGTATCCTCTTATGAGCTCTTTTATTTCTGTGAGGTTGGTAGTGATGTCCCTGTTTTTATTTTTTATTTCATTTATTTGCATCTTCTCTTTTTTTCTTAATCAGTCTAGCTCAGGGTTTGTTTTTTCTTTATTTATTTTTGTTGTTGTTGTTGTTCTCAATTTCATTTACTTCTGCTCTGATCTTTGTTATTTCATTCCTTCTACTTGCTTTGAGATTAGTTTGCTGTTCTTTTTCTAGTGCCTCCAGCTGTGTAGATAGCTCTCTGTTCTTTTTGGATGTAAGCATTGAGGGCTATACATTTCCCTCTCAGCACTGCCTTTACTGCATCCCATAGGTGCTTATATGTTGTGTTCTTATTGTCATTTGTCTTGAGATATTTATGATTTCTCTTGAAATTTCTTCTTTGACCCACTGATTATTTAAGAGTGTGTTATTTACTCTCCATAATTTTCCCTTTTCCCACCTCTTGTTGATTTCCAACTTTATTCCATTATGATCAGAGAAAGTGTTTTGTATAATTTCGATCTCGTTGAATTTATTGAGATATGCTTTGTGACCCAACATATGGTCTATCCTAGAGAAAGATCCATGAGCACTTGAAAAGAATATATATCCTGCTGTTTTGGGGTGCAATGTTCCATATATGTCTATTAGGTTTAGTCTACTTATCATATTATTCAAGCTCTCTGTTTATTGATTCTCTGCCCAATAGTCTATCCAATGCTGAGAGTGGTGTATTGAAGTCTCCAGCTATAATTGTAGAGATATCTATTTCTCCCTTCAGTTTTGCCAGTGTTTGCCTGTTGTATCTTGGGGGCATCCCTATCAAGAGCTTGTGCAGTAGGGTGGGAGGAAAAACTTCATCTACATAAAGAACAGCAAAGGTGGATAAGATTGGCACAGAAACCAGAAGCATGGGGATAAAGGAATTAGCTATTTTGGCACATATATCAGATTCTTTTAAGTCTGTCGTCTTTTTAAGGAGCTGAGTTTTTCCCTAGACATGATAGTTTTAGAGATGCTTACTTGAGAAAGAAAAAAAATCTCATCTTACCACTTGAAAGGCAAAATAGCAATATAGTATTTTGGTAGACTGTATATCACTGGTGCCAAAATGTTGATGTAAAAAATGTTGGTAGATTGTACATCACTGGCACCACTATACCCGAACAGTGTCGCCAGTTGTAGCTTTTATCTGGACCCAGAAATATTTCTTTTTACTGTATCCATTTTTTTTTCTTTTTGAGAGGTGAAATACATAGCTGAATAATGGACATTTTTTAGATATCCCTTAATTGTTTGAATGTAATTAAAAAAAATTCTATCTCTAGGAGAAAGTGCCAAATGGAAACTCAGCATCTGTCAGGTGCTTTAATCAAAGATTCTGCTTCTCAAAGTGAAACAGCCCAAACAGAAGAGGAGCAAGCTACAACTACACAGCCATTTCAGGGCCAGGATATTTTTGATAGGGCTTTATCACTGGAACAAGTACAAGGTACTGAACTATTAAAATTTATTTGTTAATGTATATTTTTAAATTTCTTTTTTCCTGTTTTAGAGCTAGTTTCTTATGCTGTCATTCAGCCAACTAAAAATGCTTGGGTTTGACATTTACCTATGTATACTATACTTTATGGGAAAAGGTCTTGTAATCCATCTTCTCTGTCTTGATTGATTAAACTGAAATCTCCTTTCCTTCTGAAAACGTTTTGTCTGACAGCCAGTGCACGCATTATGTTCGAGACAGGGGGGCTCTTTAAGTGTGCCTTTCACCTTTCCACCCACTAGTCAGGTTGTATTCTTACCATCCTGCTTCCTAAACTCTTTTTTTTTTTTTTTATTTTATTTTATTTTTACAAATCAATTTCATTGATATGTATTAAGAAAGCATAAATCCATCTAAAGAGTACAATCAGTGCATTCAGTATAATCACATAGTTGTGCATTCATCACTTTAATCCTTTCTAGAGCATTTTCTTTATTCCAGTAAAATAATAATACTAAAAAATAAAAACCAACCAAACAAACAAAACTCATCATCTCTTAATCTCTCCCTAAACTCATTTTTATATAATCAGTGAAGTATAAATTCTAAAGGAAACTACTATTTCTAAGAAAACTAAGCTGAATGCTTTCTTTGGAAGTACTCAAAGATGAATCATTTAAAAAGTTGCTATCAAATTAGTTGTGGGAAAGAAAACTATAAAAAATTTTTAAAAATGGTGAAAATTGTAGAAAGCAATACAGGCTTTATTGTCAAATTTTTAAAAAGTACTTTCTTTCTTCAAATAAATCAAAACTGGAAATTCAGAATTACAAGGGATAGGTTTATGTAACAAAGATAATGCATTATCCAAACTAATGCCATTTAAAAAGAGGCCCTGCGGGGGCCAGATGTGGCTTAAATGGTTGGGCGTCCGCCTGCCATATGGAGGGACCTGGGTTCGATCCCCGGGACCTCCCAGTAAAATAAAAAATATATATATATAGAAGGCGCATGGGCTGCCAGGCTCTGTATGCCGGTGAGCTGCCAGGCCCCGGGAGCCATGCAGCAAGATGATAACGTAACAGGAGAGAGATGCAGGGGAGAGACAAGACGAGATGCTCCGAAAGCTCTGAAAACCAGGAACTGATGTGGCACAGGTGGCAGAACACCTCTCTCCTACATCAGAGGTCTCCAGAATCGAATCCTGGTGAAGACGGGAGGAGGAGGATGAGAAGAGATGGCAGGAAACAGACCCAGAGAATTGCCCAGCGAATGGACACAGAACAGCAAATGGGGAAGGGGGGGTTTAAAATGGATAAAGTAAATAAATAAATCTTTTTTTTTTTTTTTTTAAAGATTTCATTTATTTATTCATTTATCCCCCCCCCCTTGCTGCTTGTGCTCGCTGGGTCAGCTAACCACGCCGCACGGGCGGGCTTGCCTTCACCAGGAGGCTCCGGGAACCAAACCCATATGGTAAACGGGAGCCCTACTGATTGAGCCACAGCCGCTTCCCAATAAATAAATCTTTAAAAAAAAAAAAAGGCCCTGCTTGATCCTATTTTTAAGTTAAAAATTGTAAGGATATTTGTTTTTCTTGATGAAAATTCTTAAATATGTACAAACGTAGAGAGAGTAGTATTAACTCCCTACACTCACAAGCAGCAAAATAAGAAATAGACAAATTGAACGTCACCAAAATTAAAAGCTTTTGTGCTTCAAAGGATATTATCACAAAAGTGAAAAGACAATCTAGAGAATGGGAGAAAATATTTAATCATGTATCTGCTAAGAGATGAGTATAAGAATGTATAAAGAACCTTCAAATCACGAATAAAAAGACAACCCATTTTGGAAAATAGGCAAAGGATTTGAATAAACATTTCTCCAAAGAAGACATATGAATAGCCAACAAGATGCTCAACATTATTAATCATTATGGAAATGCAAATCAAAATTACAATGACATACCTCTTCATACCCCCTATGATGAATATTATTAAATCACAAGTGTTGATCATGTGGAGGAATTGGAACCCTTGCACATTGGTGGTAGGGATGTAAAATGGTGAAGTTTGGAAAAATAGTTTGGCAGTGCCTCAGAAAATTAAAGAATTGCCATATGATCCAGTAATCCACTCCAGTGGAAGTAAAAACATACGTCTACCCCAAACTTGTATACAAATGATCATAGCAAAAGACAGTTTAAAAAGACCACATAGGATTTCATTTATATGAAATGTCCAGAATAGGCCAGTCAGTAAAGTCAGAACATAGGCTAGTGGTTGCCAGGAGCTGGCTTCTAATGGTATGGGGTTTCTTTTGGAGGGATGAAAGTAGTTCTGGAATTAAATAGAAAATGTTCTAGGGGAGCAGGTGTAGCTCAGTGGTTGAGCATCTGCTTCCCATGTATGAGGTCCTGGATTCAATTTCTGGTACCTCCTTTAAAAATAAAAAGTTCTATGTGTTTGTACAACTTAGTGAATATACTGAAAACCACTAAATTATACAAAGGTCAGTTTTTTATGATATGTGACTTAAAAAAAAAAACAACTCACCACATACCTATCACTTAGGTTCATGTAGTATATGATTTTATCATACTTGCTTCAGCTATCCTAATTTTAGTACTATTTTTCTGAAATTTTAAAGCAAATTCCAGACATTGTCATTTCACTGCTATGTATTTTAGTATTCATCTCTAAAAATATGGACATTTTCTCATATAACCACAGTGCTATTATCACAGACCTACAAACTTAACAATTCATTTATCATCATCTTGTACCCTAGTCCATGTTCAGATTTACTGCTTGTCCTTGTTGTTGTGCTTGGATTTGGGTCAAGCAAGGTTGTATTATGTTACAGTTCATTTGTTGTTGTGTCTGTAAGTCATTTAACATGGTACAGCCTCTTACCCTTTTACCCTTCATGCTCATTTCTCTGTTAAAAATGCTAGATCAGCCACCTTATATATTGTCCCACTATTTAAGTTTGTGTATTTGCTTACACATGGTGCCATTTACCTTGTTTTTCTCTTCCCCACATCTCCTAAGGCTTAATTAGAGTCATAACAAAGTTTTTTGTGATTGAATAATTTTTATGCTTACCTACCCTAATGCTTTTTTTTTTTTTTTTTTTTTAAAGATTTATTTATTTACTTATTTTCATTTATCCCCCCGCCCCAGATGGTCCTCTCATCTGTCTATTCATTGTTTGCTTGCCGTCTTCAGGAGGCACTGGGAACCGAACTCGGGACCTCCCACATGGGAGGCGCGTGCCCAACGGCCTGAGCCACATCTGCTCCCCACGGGCTGCGGTGTCAGCTGGCTTGTGGTATCTGCTCATTTAGGCATCTGCTCATTGGGGTGCCTAGGTCGTTGCGACGGGTTTGACGTCTAGCTCATTGCAGCAGGTGCAGTGTCTGCTTGTCTTTAGGAGGCACCGTAACTCGAACCTAGGACCTCTCGTGTGGTAGGCGGGTGCCCAACTGGTTGAGCCACATCTGCTTCCCCCTAATACTTTTTAATGTAACTAGAGGAAAGAAAGTGATTTTATTCCAGTTTAAGATTTATTTATTTCATTAGTTTGCTAATTTTAGGTAATTATTGGGTATTTAGTTGATAAAATGACCTGGTTTCTCAGGTTTTTTTTTTGTTTTTGTTTTTTAAATAGACTCACCTGTTGATTTCTGTGTACGATCATGGATGAATGATAAGGAACATGAGGTAAAGTTTTATGTATTTGTTATTAATTTGTTGAATGTTATAGGGGAGTGAAAGTTCATATTTCATGTTAAATGTTAACATTAGAAGTTTTCTAATACCCTGGTTTCTCTTCAGATCATATAAACTTTTCACCTTTTACTAAAGATTTCCTTGGAGGAACAACTCTGAGTCTTAAACAATTTTTTTCTTTTTTTTTTTTAAACAAATTTTTTGAGGCCTGCTTTAACAAGGCTAAGGAAGGAAACACATCTTCTACTTGTAAACAACAGAAATCCAACTTATCTAGTTTCAGTGAAAAACAGGAGTTGATTATCTCAGATAATTAGAATGTTGAGGGGTTGTGCTGGCTCAGAGGACCATATTCTTGGATCAGTGACATTGTCAGCACTGTCTCCATCTCTTCGCTCTACATCACTCTGTGCTGTCTGCATCTAGAATGTTAGCTCCATGATGGAAAGGATTTCTCTTTGTTTTGTTTTTCATAACGTGAGGGCCTGGAGCAGTGCCTGGCACATAGTTGGCACTCAGTGATTTTTTGAATGATAGGCAGACTGTCTTCATTCATTTGTAGGCAACCCAACCCTATACTCTAAAAATTTGTGTTAAAAAAGAGGAGCATACTCCTTCTTCTAGTGTACTTTAAAAACAGACAAACTCTGATTCACCTCACTTGGGCTATATGCCCTCCTCTGTATAAAAATCACTGTGCTAAGGGGGTGGGGTAGTATAAGGTACTCTGCTCTGAGCTTGGATCTCATGTTCACTTTTGTGTGTATACGTGTGTGTGTACATATGCACATGCACAGAGGAATGTGACTGACAATACTGCCAGGACTGCATGAAGTAAAAAGAGAGAGACTCCTCAAAGGAATGGATCCTGAAGAGATAAAACTATTTATGTCCAAATTTCAACAGCAAACTGGGCGTTTAGATGGGTAATCTCACATTTATGAGACTTGTTTATAAAATATGAACTGAAAGTTCTTTTAAAACTTATGAAATGGAGATGTAATTTTTTTTTTTTATTTTACTTTCATAAGCATTTTAAGACCATTTTTATAAAATGATTGCAAAAGGATCTGTTAGAAGTTATTTTGCTATATCTGAGGTTGGCAAACTCATGAGTGAAATCCAATCTGCCTGTTTTTATAAATAAGGTTTTATTAGAACACAGTCATGCTTATTTGTTTATGGCTGCTTTTTTTTGCATTACCATAGCAAAGTTGAAAAGTTGTAAGAGAGATTGTGTGGCTTTCAAAACCTGAAATATTTACTGTTAACCCCTGCCCTTTATACTGTTTGTCATATGTAACTGCTAATAAGTTTCACATGTGATTCATTGTAGAGAAAATTGAGGGGTAGTGAAATTGAAATAGTCAGAAATCATGATTTCTTAAGCATTGAATTTAATCCTTATTCTAAAACAAATTACATTCCACTTGCTTATTTTCAGAAATTAAGGAGAGAGAACATAAGTTTTCTCTTATGTTAGATAATTTATTTTCTTAGGATGGTTGAAGAACTGACTTCCTAAGTATTAGAGATCACTGGTAATAAAAGAAAGGGACAGTATAACTGGAAAGCAGCAAAACAAGGATAGAAACCTGAGCTGCTTGATTAAAAGGGGAAGAAGTAGTAGGAGCAGGGGAAAATAAATATATTAGAAAACCTAGACTAGAGGGAGCTACTACTGCATTTATATTTTGATTTAGCTTTGCCTATCTTGGTGGCCAAGCCAGTGAAGGAAATTGTGTTTTTGTAAGTGTCGAATATCTAAACTGTAAAAGCTACACTGCATTACAGAATAGAGACTTTTTCCAGGGTCTTTCGTTTTGTTGTCCTATATTTAAGGGACCAAGGATAGCTGTGTAGATGGAGAGATAGTTCTCAATAGCAGACGTGACCAGAAATACAGAGATGTTTTACATATTTTTTTCTCCAAATTTTATTAAGAAAAATTTCAAAAACAGAGATATTCAACAATTGTCAGTCGCTGATCAAGGTATAAATACAGAAAAAGAAAGAAAAAAAAAAAACAAAAAAAAACCACAATTGTCAGCATTTGCCATGTTCTCAGTGAACATGTTTAAATAACAATAGATCACAGTAGCCCTTGATGCACTGGTGCCTTAGATATTTGTGATTACAGATCAGCAGTGTCTTATACAAGTGTATAATTACTTTGAGGACCCATGTTTTTATCTTATAAATTACTGTGCATTTTGCAATCTAATTCCTAAGGTGGTATATTATTTTAAGATATATATTTAAAATAATTGAAAAATAAAATTGACACCTAGAGGAAAATTTACCATGCTTATTCTGGGTTTTGAGTGTCCCTAGTAAGCTGCTGTGTCCCTTCAGGGTTATATGGTCCCTGGGTAGACGAGCAGAGAAATAGATTGTTCTAATATAAAGGAATCAATGGAATGAAAAATGGAAAAGTTGCTGAGAGAAAGTTTGCTAGTGTCTTTACCTATCTTAAGCCTTGTGTTGCGCAAATTCAACGGTGTATTAGTATAGCAACTCTATTCCGGCCTTCTGAACATGTGCCAAAAATGTGAGAGATGTTAAATTTAAGGATGTCTTATTCAGTGGGTTGGGGGATGGTGGTGGTGTGGGGCAGGGTAAAAAAGATGTTAATAACTATTAAACAACTAGGAAAAATAGGAAAAAGCCTTTCATTGCCTCAATTGTGAATTAAAGATACCGAGCACATTGGAGGCTGGGAAAATACTTTTCTTTTTGCAACTTGTATCATGTTCTTCTAAGCGAGTGTGCTTTTCTTCCTTGATCTTTTGTTTCTGCTAGATTGTTATACCCAAAGAAGAAGAGACTCCAAATAATGACTTCAGCCGTACTATCTTACTAGAAAATGAGAAACTTATGTCATTGGCAAGTTTCGAAGATTCTTCTGGTACCGTAAAGTAACTTGGGTTTTCCTAACCCTTACCTTGCCATCCCACTTTATTCTACTTCTTTGTTGTAGCGATTATGTCACCTTTTCTTTTTTTTGCCCTTCCTTTTATCTTCTTTGCTCTAATCTACTAGCACTCAAATGGGCACTTCTTTTAAGTGGTAGGATTGTTTTAAACCTGTATTTCTGTATATCAGTATATTTCTATATCTCAATCCTGGTATAATCTTATTCATCCCTCAATTTAACATCATTAGGATACAAAGTAGTCATCTTAAGGTGTCGCTCAGTGTAAAACTACATTAAAAATATTGGGGGGAGGCGGCTGTGGCTCAATCAGTGGGGCTCCCGTTTGCCATATGGGGGGCCCTGGATTCGGTTCCCGGGGCCTCCTGGTGAGGGCGGGCCCGCCCGCACGGCGTGGTTGTCTGACCCAGCGAGCGCAGGCAGCAGGGGGGGGATGAATGAATAAATAAATAAAATCTTTAAAAAAAAAATATTGGGGAACAATGAAATATTTAGCCTCTGTTTGTCAAGAGACCTCAGCCTGTTTCAGAAAAGGGATACCTAGCTAACCTTTAGATTGTATTAAGTATACTTCGACAGTACAAAATTGTGCTTGGGAGTGATAGGGAGATGATAAGTTAATTCAGATTGAGGAGTTTATCTGTCAAGTGTTCTTCAAAGAGGATGGGGCTTGCTGGAGGACTTACTTAGATATGCGAAGAGAGGAATTTCAGGGAGTGGGACCAGCCTGAGCAAAGGCACTAAGGTAGAGTCACTTAGGTCATATTTGGGGAATCCTGTAGGAGGCCACATTGGTAAGTAAACCCAGAAAAGTGGGCAGGGCCAAATTATTCTTGGCTTTGAAGGCCAGCCTGATGAGCTGAAAGGGATAATGAGAAACTGTAAATAGCCTCACATCAGTTCAGGGCAGATTTTACAGCTAAAGGAGTTTTTCAGATATTTTTTTTTGGATTTTTGAATTGTGGATAAGGAATTGTTGACCTGAATTCAGCAGATCTTTGGTTTGCTAGGGAAGAATCTTAGTGGTGAAATTGCTAAGTCAAATGTTATGAGAAATATTGATTGCAAAATTAATCTCCAAGAAAGCAGTGCCAAGAAATGACACCATTATTAGTGATTATTCCTGTCTGTCTTGCCTTTGCTAAGCTGGATATTACAACTGCCAGTGTCATTTTATTGTTTATTTGCAATGATTGTTTTTGGTTTTAGAGGAAGATGTATTTTTTTTTAAGCAGTTTTATTGAGATGCATTCACATACTATACAGTACATTCAAAGTGTACAATCAGTGGTTTTTAGTATAATCACAGTGTTGTGTATCCATCACCAAAAAAAATTTTAGAACAAAATATCAGTGTTTGATTTTATGTCTTTTTTCCTTAGTGGGTTCTTTCTCATATTAAGATCAGATAATTTGTTTGAGGTTTCATTTTACATTTAATTATTTAATTCACTTAGAATTTATTTTTATGCCTATCATCCTTTTTTTGATAGTTAAGCTTTTCCCTCACCATTTTCTGAATAGTCTACCCTTTCTCCACTGATTTTGGATGCTATATTTATCATATAGTAATTTTTTATGTATACCAGGATATTTTTCTGTGATTTCCTCTCAAAAAGATTAAATATTTAGCTTGTATTAGAATGTCCTGTAATGACCGGACTTGTAATTGGTTCCCCACCCCCCATGGCTCCTTCATCTCTCTGCTTGTTGAGTCTACTCTCTGTGTCAGCTCATTATGTCTGCTTGTTGTCTGCTTGTCTTCCTTAGGAGGCACTGGGAACTGAACCTGGGACCTCCCATGTGGGAGGTGGGTGCCCCACTGCCTCAGTCACATCTGCTCCTGCTCATTGTGTCAGCTTGTCTTCTTTAGGAAGCAGTGGGAACCGAACCTGAGACCTCTCCTGTGGGAGGCAGGTACCCAACTATTTGAGCCACATCTACTCCTACTTGTTGCATCAGCTTCTTGTGTCAGATCTTCTTTAGAGAGCACCAGGAACCGAACCCGGGACCACCCATGTGGGAGGTGGGTGCCCAACTGTTTGAGCCACATTTGCTCCCCCTGTGATTGATTTTTCATGTCAGATGTTAAATCAAAGTCACATAGGCTATTTATACTTTATCAGCATTTTGATTAAGGATTACTTATACTTCAGTGACTGCTTTAAAGCCTATCTTATTTTTCCTTCATTTTATCAATAGATGATGATATTGATGATGAAGAGTTTTATGATGATCATTTGGAAGCTTATTTTGAACAACTGGCAATTCCAGGAATGATATATGAAGACCTAGAAGGCCAGGAACATTCAGAGAAAGATTTTAAGTTACCTACAAGTGATCCTCAGGTATGTTCCAGTCTTCATGGAGTTTCAGAAATTTGACATTGCAAAATTATTACAAGACTCATTGGATATTAATATTAAAACTAAGCCTTTGGTTTTCTTTAGACTCTTAGTTTTCTCAGATATGAGTTGATAAACATTATCTTTCTACTCTTTCCTGCTTCCTCTTATCTGTCTCTCACCTACAGGAAAAAGAATAGCATAATGAACATTTGTGTACCCCTCATCCAGATAAACCAATTGTTAGCCTTTGCTGCATTTGCCTTTTCTTTCTCCCTCCATAAATATATTTTCCCTGAATCATTTGAAAGGAAGTTGCAGGTGTTAGGACATTTCACTCCAATACTTCAGCATTTAACTCTGAGTAAGGGTTAATTTTCTACATAATCACACTTCTGTTATCTCACCAGGATATTTAAATTTGGTATAGTAGTTTAAATTAATATACAATTGTCTACAAAATGTCCTTTATTTTTATTATTTTCTCTCTAGAATTTAATCAAGGATTGCTCTTGCACTTTGTTGTCATGTCTTTTTATTCTTTTTAAGTGTAGAATAGTTCTTTCATGACATTAAGCATTTTGTAGAATGATCCACAATCTAGATATATCTGATTGCTTTTATCCTCATAATTAGATTAGATGAAATATTTTGGAAAGAATTCAGATTAGACATTTTTCTCATGATAGATTCAGATTAAACATAAGTGATATTTATTTCTCATTGTATCAAGTTAGGAGATACGTACTGTCTGACCCACTAGAAGTGAGGCTGTATTTGACTATACTTGGATAAGGTGGTATCAGTTGCATGTTTCCTTGTGAAGGTACCTTTCCCCCTTTCTTATTAATCAATAATCTGTGGGATGATTCGTTGAGATCTTATGAACATCCAGCTCTCAACAGCCTTCCCCTAAATGGTTGCACTATCATTCCTGAAGACTCCCTGAGACATTTACCACATTGATGGTTACAGTGGTGATTTTTCTAATCCCATCTACATTTATTAGTTGGCATCCTTCTTTAAACAGACTTTCTCTGCTCTCTACCTTTTTCCCCTCAAAATCTTCATTAACCTAAATAATAAAGCTGAGGTACTCTTTCAACAGGTAAATGAAAACAGTAGCCCAAACTCTATCTCTCGATCAGAAAACAGCAGCTCTCAGACTTACCTTGGCTTACACACTGTGAGAAATTCTGAAATGAACCATGAAGTGTTTGAGGAAGGCCATGCTGTTTGTCCACCTGGGACCAGTATGTATTGACATGATTTCTTGGTTCTTAAATTCTGTTTGACTTTACTTAAAAACAAAATTTTCCCCCTTTAGTATGATTTAGCATATATTAACCCTTTTATCCCCTGAAATCTTATTTATTTATTTATTTATTTATTTATTTATTTATTTTTATTTTTTATTTTTTTTAAAGGAGGTACTGGGGATTGAACTCAGGACCTCATACATGCAAAGCAAGCACTCAACCACTGAGCTTCACTTGCTCCCCCCTCAAATCTTTAAACAGTCTTAAACTTTTAAAAAAGAGCTTTTAATAATGATACCTGAGTAAAATGGCATTATTGGAAATGCTTTACTATATATTTCTTGGAAGTGTTACGAATGATTGATAGTGTTCTACTCAGATATTTGAGAATTAGCAGTGAATTCTTGCTGTATGGTAGCAGTTTGTCTTGTTTTATTACTATTGCCTTTTACTGATGCTTATTTTTCTGTCTTATGCAAATTGCTAAATTTGTCAAATAAATGCTAATTTTTAGGTTTACAAGAAACAATTTGAATAACAAGAAGGAATATTACATTAGATTTCTGTGACATTTTCCCTTATATTTTTCAGGTAATTCTATAGGTTCTGAAGATAATAGAAGGCATGTAGATGGTGTATTACCATTTTCCTCTAGTACTTTGAGAATTGAAAAAGAAAAAGGAAGGCCAGAAAGCTTGGAGGATATTGTCCCAGATCATAGTAGAGTAAGTTTATATGCATTTTCTTTGAATTATCTATGAAAAAGTCTTTTGTGTTTATATGATGTTAGTTTTCTTTGAAGCAACAATTGTTGAGTTCTGGAAAATAAGGAAAAAGTATAAAAATCACTACTGATGTTTCTGTGTATGTAATTATGTTTTATATTACTAAGATTATATGCAATATACAATCGTGTATATTTTCTTAAATACTTAATGCCTTGCATTTATTTAATTTTAAAAGTTCTTTAGCTTAAAGTCTAACTATTAAATAGAAAAACTAAACCAGTCATTTTTACCTTGCTCAAACATGTTTGTCTTTATTTTAGTTTTTTCTCTTTGTTAATGGCACCCCCCATTTCATCTGTGCTTGAAACTTTGTAGTCATGTCTTAGTCTTTTTTTGTCTCCTTTTTAGTAATATATGCCTAAGGATTATATGGTGGTTTTTGTTATTTAGAGAGAGTATATGTGTTTGCAAATATAGAGAGACCATCATTTTATCCTCACAAGCCGAAGTTTAAGTGCGTTTAAAGCAGTGAGTGATAGGATTTAGGGAGATAAAGCCCAGGTACTGAGATGTTCAGAATTCCTAAATACTGTTGGTATTTTCTCAAGTTTTTCTTAGATTTATCCTCTGCTGTGGTATTTCCTTTACCATAGGTGCTTACCACCATATACCTAATTGATTGCCCCTTCTACAGTATTTTTACCACTTTGTCATGCTTTCCCACTGCTAGATTCTTCTTCTTTTTAAGCAGTTTTATTCACCACAAATTATTCTTGTTACAATGAATTTTTTAAATAATATTCCCTATGTTTCTGTGTTTCACGTTAGTAGACTTTAAGTTGCTCTATAATCTGGCCCCATATTGCCTGTTTTTCTCTTTCACATTTTTCTGCAAATCCCTTGTTCCTACTCTTCCTCCTCTTTCCCTTCCCAATCCAGATTATATCCATCCTTCTAGTTTTTGATCGTCTCTTGTTACTTTTCAATAATTCTATAGACTACATTAATTTCTCTGAACTCCTATTACTTATATTCTGCAGTCTTGTACTTTATTATATACAAGAATATTTTACTTATCCAGAAGTTGCCTATTCAGCAGCTTCAACAATTTCTGAACTCCTCAGAGGAATCAATAAGTAATACAAATAATGTACAAACCCTCTTCTCTTAGGTAACTAGAGTGGAAGTCTCACAGTACCTTTGTTTTCCTCTTAGGATAGAGCTGTGGCCCCTTCGTGATCTAAGTATAAATAGTTATAAAACCTTTAATATATTTAGTTACTAGATTTCCGGTCCTCTGCATATTAGAGCTAACAAATTAGTAAAGAGGAGGGAGAGAGCATGTAAGTCTTATTGATTTTGTCAATATGTGATAGTTTAAAAAAAAATGTAATAGGTGATATATTTTATAAATATGTGTGCTGGGTCATTTAATTTGGGGGCTAAGAAATGTCTTCCTGACAACATTGTTCTGTTATAATACTCATTTTGCTGATTAGTGACTATTCGTCATTAAAGCAGAATATATTTGGTATTAATATGGTTGAGTACTCACAAATTGTTAGGGCTCTTGTTCAGCTTTCTAGAATTGGTCATTCAACAGAAAGAATTATTGGGAACCTTCTTAGTGGTAGGGATGGTTCTAGGTGTTGTAGGTCATACAAAGATAATTTCCCTTCAGGAAACTTAGTAGGGAAAGAAGAGAAATACTTAGGTAACTATTAAGTAGGGCAGAGTTCTGGTTATCAAGGTTCACAGCAACCACTGAATCAGTTCCCCCACTTCCAACTGAGTTGTGTTCTAAAGTTCTTCTGAAGTCTGAATTTTTTTCTTTGTAAGTAAAAACATAGTTTTTGGTGCTCAATTTAATTTCTATCTTTTAAGAAAATGTTTAATCCGTAAGATAGCCAGCTTCTTGAGGAGCCTCCAGCTCTGATCCCAAAGCCCTGCAGTCCCCTCAGAGTCAGTGCAGGAAGGCCATGCGTGTGGTGAGGGGGCTGGAACAGGGATGTGGAATGTACACATTCATCAGAGCTTTATTACTTGAATGGATAAATAATTCCTAGCTGTAGGTCAGTCATAAAATACATGGTTTCATGAAGTGTCTTAAAATAAATTTTTTGAGGTCATGTAGTTTGTTACCATGAGGTAACAATATTCTGTCCTTGATTTGGCCAGGCAAGTGGCTAATTTTTCTTGTTGCCTGGCATCTAGAGAACTCATAAATACAAACAACCATCTTAAATTTAGTTTTTTTATTGTTATAATATCACCATATAGGAGGGTCGCTGCCCTCCCCCGAAGTGCCTTAAATTATGAGGCCTTGTAGGTGCATAAGTGCCACCTGGTGGTGAAAGCGCTCCTTATCTAAAGAGGAAAAAAACTGAAAAAAGTAAGTTACTTATTAAGGGGAATTTAGGTATCAATTTAATATTTTGTAGGCATTCTCTCTATTTGGATTTTTAGACTTTGTCTTTTTCATGATTCCTCCATTCTTTTGTGTATATTTTTATTACCTATAATTAAACATTCTTCACATATTAGAATCCATCACTGCTGTCTCTGCTTTGTTTCTTCAATATTCAGGAAGTGTTTTTCCCCCAGAACAATTTTTCCTAATGCTGTTATAGTTTTACAAACTGTGGTATGAGTTTTAAGTTTAGATTTTTTCCTGCTTGTACCCACTTGGTCCAATATTTATTAAAATATTACTTGCTTTTTTAAAAAAATATTTTATTTAGAGCAGTTGGAGGTTTACAGAAAAGTCATTCTGAAAGTATGGGGTTCCCAGATACCCCCCTCTAACACACGGTTTCCCTATTCATTAGTATTTTGCATTAGGTGGTAACTTTGTTACAGTTGATGAAACAATATTATTATAAATTATGCTATTAGCTTTACCCCGTTGTTTACATTAGGGTTCACTCTTTGCTTTGTACAGTTCTATGTTTGTTTTTGTGGTAACTTATAAAAAACCTAAAATTTCCTTTTTTTTTTTTTACCCCTTTTCAAATATAGAATTCATTGATATCACTTACCCTGAAAAAGTTGTACCTCCATCATCATCATTCATTGCAAATCTTTTCTATCACCCCAAAGAGAAACTCCATACCAATTAAACATTAACTACACATTCTCATCCCCCAGTAGCATGTATTCTAGCTTCTGACTAAATGAATTTGCATATTCTGCTTATTTTGTATAAGTCAGATCATATAGTATTTGTCCTTTTGTGTTTGGCTTGTTTTATGCAACATAATGTTTTCAGGGTTCATGCGTGTTGTCACACATATTAGAATCCTTTCTGTGACTGAATAATATTTCATTGTGTATATACCACATTTTCTTTATTCATTCAATGGTTGATGGGACACTAGCATTGCTTCCACCTTTTGGCAATTGTGAATAATGCTTCTGCGAACATTGTGTGCAAATATCTGTTTGAGTCCCTGCTTCTAATTCTTTTGGGTAAATACCAAGAAGTAGGATTGCTGGGTCATATGCTAATTCTCTACTTTATGAGAAACTGCCAAAATGTCTTCCATAGTGGCTGTACAATTTTACTTTCCCACCAACAATGAAAGAATGTTACTATTTTCCCACATTCTCTTCAACACTTGTGATTTTCAATTTTTTAAATTATATCCACTGTAGTGGGTGTGGTGTACTATCTCATTGTGTTTTTTTTTTTTTAGGTACTGGGGCCTGGGATTAAACCCGGGACCTCCTATGTGGGAAGCCACCGCTCAACCACTGAGCCACATCGGCTCCCCTGAGTTGGTGTTTTTGCTTGTTTTTTTTTTTTTTTTTTTTTTTTCCAGGAGGTACTGGTAACCAAATCTGGGACTTCCCATGTGGGAGGCAGGCGTTCAACAGCTTGAGCCACTTCTGCTCCCTCATTGTGGTTTTTTTTGTTTTGTTTTGTTTTGTTTTTTTAAAGATTTTATTTATTTATTCATTTATCCCCCCCTTGCTGCTTGTGCTCGCTGGGTCAGCTAACCACGCCGTGCGGGCGGGCTTGCCTTCACCAGGAGGCCCCGGGAACCGAACCGGGGCCTCCCATATGGTAAACGGGAGCCCTACTGATTGAGCCACAGCCGCTTCCCTCATTGTGGTTTTGATTTGCATTTTCCTGATGGTAATGATGTTGAACATCTTTTCATGTATTTATTGTCCATTTGTATATCTTCTTTGGAGAAATGTCTGAGTATTTTTCCCATTTTTTTAATTGGGAAAATTTTGTTGTTGAGTTGTAGGATTTCTTTATATATTCTGGATATTAAACCCTTTTCAGATCTGTAGTTCCCAAATATTTTTTCCTATTCTGTAGGTTGTCTTTTTACTTTCTAGATAAAGTCCTTTGTACAAAATGTTTAAATTTTGATGAGGTCCCATTTATCTATTTTTTATTTTGTTGCTCATGCATTTGTATAAAGTTGAAGAAACCACTACCTAAAACAAGGTCCTGAAGATGCTTCCCTATGTTTTCTTCTAGGAGTTCTGTAGTTCTCCTAGGTCTTTGATCCATTTTGAGTGAATTTTTTTATATGATATGAGGTTGGTGCCCACCTTCATTCTTTTGCATATGGTTATCCAGTTTTCCTAGCACCATTTTTTTGAAGACTATTTCTGCACTCAGTGGACTTGGCACCTTTGTGAAAAATCAATTGGTCAGAGGTGTGAAAGATTATTTCTGAACTTTCAGTTTGATTCTGTTGGTCTCTGTATTAGTCAGCCAAAGGGGTGCTAGTGTAAAATACCAAAAATGAGTTGGTTTTTATAAGGGTATTTATTTGGGGTAGGAGTCCACAGATACCAGGCCATAAAGCATTAAGTTTCTTCTCTCACCACAGTCCATTGCCACGTGTTAGAGCAAGACAGCTGCTGGTGTTTGCCAGGGTTCAGGCTTCTGGGGTTCCTCTCTTCCCAGGGCTGCGTTTCTCTCCGGGCTTAGTTCCTGTTTCCTCCACAAGTTCAGCTGTAGACGATCAGGCGAACGGCTTGCTTCTCTTCTCCTGGGGCCTTCTTTCCAACATCAAAACGGCTTCTCAAAAGACTGCTTCAACTGTCCTTTGCCTTGCCTTTTATATTCAATTCCCCACCCACCAAGGGGTGGGGCTCAACGCCCTAATCCTAACCTAATCATGCCCAGATTAAGAGATCAGTTTACAAGCATGATCCAATTATATTTTTGGAATTCATAATTACATCAAATTCCCCAATGGTTACAGTCTCTATGTCTGTCCCTTTTTTTTTTTTTTTTTTTAAGACTTATTTATTTATTTCTCCCCTCCCCCCTATTGTTTGTACTCACTATCAGCTCTCTCTGTCCATTTGCTGTGTGCTCTCTGTGTCTGCTCATCTTCTCTTTAGGAGGCACAGGGAACCAAACCAGGGACCTCCCATGTGGGAGAGAGGCGCTCAATTGCTTGAGCCACCTCTACTTCCTGTTTTGCTGTGTCTCTCATTGTGTATCCTCTTTGTGTCTCCTTGTGTCATCTTGTTGTGTCACCTCATTACGCCAGCCCATCATACCACCTTGCTGTCTTGCTTGTCTTCTCAAGGAGGCACTGGGAACCAAACCTGGGACCTCCCATGTGGTAGGCGGGCACCCAGATGCTTGAGCCACATCCACTTCCCTATATGTCTGTCCTCATGACAGTATCACACTGTTTTGATTTCTGTACTTTTGTAATAAGTTTTAAAATCAGAAAGTGTGAGTCCTCCAATTTGTTCTTCATTTCTTCTTAATCCTAAATCCAGGAAGATGTCATCTTGAGATCCTTAACTTAATTACATTTGCCAAGACCCTTTTTCCAAATAAGGTCACATTCCCAGGTACCAAGAGTTAGGGCTTGGTTATGTCTTTTTTTGAGCGACACCATTTAACCCACTACAGTGTTACACTTAGGAAATGTTATCCACTGAAGAATATAAAACTATCCATCTGTGTTTTCTTCTAGTACTTGTACATCTAAGTCTGTAACCCATGTATCTGAAATTTATTTTGATATAGAGATGTAAGTTTATTTTTGTTTAACAATGTTGGCAAATCATCCAGTTAATAAATAGTGGTACTATGATTTGAACCTATGACTTTCTTATTCCAAAGGCAGCATCTCTTCTTTTATATATTAGTTTTCTAACTTTAAAGTTTTTGCTTATCAGTCTGTTTTTGTCATCATATATCTTATTATAACAGAAAAGATTGTCATTGTAAGTTTTATTGGCACTTGATGTAATGGCAGCAGCTGAATGTCTGAAAGAAGTATTCCAGGTCCTTGAACTCCTTTTTAATTGTTGTTATTTTAGGAAAGAATAAGAAGGGTCATTTGGAAAGTTGTATTAGAGAGTGTGATTGTGGGGTCCAGGTTAATTTGAAGTGTCTGATATAATATTTTTGGACTTATGAAAATAAAAAATTTCAGGGTCATTTGTAGTATTTGCTTTTTCACCCCTATAAAAAGATGTTAATATCTATGTGTTTGTTTTTTTTTTTACCCCTGAGGTGCCGGGGATTGAACCTGGGACTTTGTATGTGGGAAGCTGGCACTCAACCACTGAGCCACATTGGCTCCTCTGAGTGGTTTTTTTCCATTTGTGTGTGTGTTGTTGTATTTATTTATTTATTTTTCTTCTTCTTTTTTTTTTTAACAAATCAATTTTATTGATACATATTTATAAAGCATACAATTCATCCAAAATATACAATTAGTGGTATTTCGTATAATCTCATCGGTGTGCATTCATCACTTCAATCATTATTAGAGCATTTTCATTATTTCAATAACAATAACAAAACAGACAAACAGAATTCTTCACTTCTCAATCATTCAGTTAATAAATAGTGCTGTACATAGCTGCTATTTCTGACTATTCTTGCACAATTATTTTTTCATTAAGCGGTTTTATTGAGATATATTCACATGCCATCTAATCAATCTAAAGTGTATAATCAATGGATTTTAGTATAATCACAATGTTGTGCATTCATCATCACAAAAAATTATTTCAGAATTATTTCATTACTCCAAAAAGAAAAACTCCACACCCCTTAGCATGCCTTCTTTAGTCCTAAATAAACATTAATCAAATTTCATCTTTATAAATTGATTTATATTTACATTTTATGTAAATGAAATCATACAATATGTTACAAATATATTTAGTTCATAGTAACGCAGTCATACAGTATTTGTCCTTTTGTGTCTGGCTTGCTTTACTCAGCATAATGTCCTCCAGGTTCATCCATGTTGTCGTATGCTTTATGACTTCATTTCTTCTTACAGCTGTGTAAAATTCCATCGTGTGAATACAACAGTTTGTTTATCCATTCATCTGTTGATGGACACCTGGGTTGTTTCCAACTTTTGGCAATCGTGAATAATGCCACTATGAATGTTAGCGTGCAGATGTCTATTCGTGTCACTGCTCTCAGTTCTTCTGGTTATATACCCAGTAATAGTACTGCTGGGTCATGTGGCAAATCTATATTCAACTTCTTTAGAAACTGCCAAAGAGTCCTCCACAGAGGCTGTACCATTCTACATTCCCACCAACAGTGAATAAGTGTTTCTATCCTCTCCAACACTTGTAGTTCTCTGTCCTTTTAATAGTGGCCATTCTGATAAGTGTGAAATGATATCTCATTGCCATTTTGATTTGCATTTCCCTAATCATTAGTAATGTTGAACATTTTTTCATGTGTTTTTTTGCCATTTGGATTTCTTCTTTGGACAAATGTCAATTCAAGTCTTTTGCCCATTTTTTAATTGGGTCATTTGTCTTTTTTTTTGTTGAGTTGTAACATCTCTTTATATATCCTGGATATTAAACATTTTCGGATAAGTGATTTCCAAATATTTTCTCCCATTGAGTTGGCTGCCTTTTCACCCTTTTGACAAACTCCTCTGAGATGCAAAAGTGTTTAATTTTGAGGAGGTCCCATTTATATGTGTTTTTTTTGTTGTTGCATGTGCTTTGGGTATAAGGTCCAAAAAACCAAGGTCTTGAAGATGTTTCTCTACATTTTCTTCTAGTGGTTTTGTTGTGTTCCTGGCATTTATATTTAGGTCTTTGATCCATTTTGAGTTGATTCTTTTATAGGAGGTGAGATAGGGGTCCTCTTTCATTCTTTTGGTTACAGATATCCAGTTCTCCCAGCACTATCTGTTGAAGAGACTTTTTTGTCCCATTAACATGAACGTGGGAAGTTTGTCAAAAACCAGTTGACTGTATAGGTGATAATTTATTTCTGGACTCTCAATTCTATTCCACTGATCGATGTTTCTATCTTTATGCCAATACCATGCTGTTTTGACCACTGTAGCTTTGTAATATGTTTCAAGGTCAGGTGGTGAAATCCTCCCATGTCACTCTTCTCTTTTAGAATGCTTTTGGCTATTTGGGTGCAGTTTTCCTTCCAAATGAATTTGGTAATTGCCTTTTCTGTTTTTGTAAAGTAGGCTTTTGGAATTTTGATTGGTATTGTTTTGAATCTATAAATCAATTTGGGTAGGAATTGAAATCTTCATGATATTTAGCCTTCCAGTCCATGAACATGGAATGTATTTCCATTTGTTTAGGTTTTCGTTGATTTCTCTTAGCATTGTTTTATAGTTTTCTGCGTAGAGGTCCTATACTTCTTTTGTTAAATTTATTCATAGGTATTTGAGTCTTTTTGTTGCTATTGTAAATGGAATTTTTCCCCCTGCTTTCCTCCCAGATTGTTCAATACTAGTGTACAAAAACATTACTGATTTTTGCATGTTGATCTTGTACCCTGCCACTTTGCTGAGATTTATTAGCTCAAGTAGTTTTGTTTTAGACATTTCAGAATTTTCTTAGTATAGGATCATGCCATCTGCAAATAGTTTTACTTCCTTCTTTTCCTATTTGGATGCCTTGAATTTTTTTTTATCTTGTCTAATTGCTCTAGCTAGAACTTCTAGTACAATGTTGAATAACAGTGGTGACAGTGGACATCCTTGTCTTGTTACTGATATTAGAGAGAAAGCTTTCAACCTTTCCCCATCAAGTAGGATGTTGGCTGTGGGTTTTTCATATATGCCTTTTATCATATTGAGGAATTTTCCTTCTATTCTTATCTTTTGAAGTGTTTTTTATCAAGAAAGGATGCTGGATTTTGTCGAATGTCTTTTCTGCATCAATTGAGACGTTCATGTGATTTTTTTGCCATTCAATTTGTTAAGGTGGTTTACTATGTTGATTGATTTTCTTATGTTGAACTAGCCTTGAATACCAGGAGTAAATCCCACTTGGTCGTGATGTGTAAATTTTTTGATATGCTGTTGGATTCAGTTTGCAAGTATTTTGTTGAGAATTTTTGCATCTATGTTCATTAGAGACATTGATCTGTAATTTTATATTCTTGCAGTGTCGTTATCTGGCTTTGGTATTAGGATGATGTTGGCTTCATAAAATGTGTTGGATAATTTTCCCTCCTCTTCAAGTTTTTGGAAGAGTTTATACAGGATTGGTTTTTTTTTTTTTTTTTACCGGGAGGTCTCGGGGATTGAACCCCAGTCCCTCCATATGGTAGACGGACGTCGAACCTCTTGAGCCACATCTGTTTCCCTACAGGATTGGTTTTAATTCTTTTTGAAATGCTTGGTAGAATTCACCTGTGAAGCCATTTGGTCCTGGATTTTTCTTTGTTGGGAAATGTTTGATGATGGATTCAATTTCTTTAAATGTGATTGGTTTGTTAAGTTCTTGTGTTTCTTATAGTATCAGTGTAGTTTGTGCATTTCTAGGAATTTGTCCATTTCCTCTAGGTTGTCTAGTTTGTTGGCATGCAGTTTCTCATAATATCTTCTTATCCTTTTTATTTCTGTGGGGTCAGTTGTAACTTTCCCCCCTTTGATTTCTGATTGTATTTATATACATTTTCTCTCATTTTCTTTGTTAGTCTAGCCAGGGGTTTGTCAATTTTATTGGTCTTCTCAAAGAACCAACTTTTGGTTTTGTTGATTTTTCTCTATTGGTTTTTTTTTGTCCTCAATTTCATTTATTTCTGCTCTAATATTTATTATTTCTTTCCTTCTGCTTGCTTTTGGATTGGTTTGCTGTTCTTTTTCTAGTTTCTCTAGTTGTTCAATTAAATCTTTTGTGTTTAGCTCATTCTTCTTTTTAATATAGTCTCTTAGGCTATAAATGTCCCTCTCAGACTGCCTTCGCTGTATCCCATAAGTTTTGATAAGTTGTGTTCTTGTTTCATTATACTCAATATATTTACTGATTTCACTTGCAATTTTTCTTTGACCCACTGATTTATAAGGGCGTTGTTTAGCCTCCACACATTTGCAGATTTAACTCTTTTCTGTTATTGATTTCCAGTTTCATTCCATTATGACCTAACATATTGCTTTGTATAATTTCAGTCTTTTTATATTTATTGAGAGCTGCATTGTGCCCTAACATGTGGTCTATCCTGGAGAAAGATCCATGGGCACTTGAAAAGAATGTATAATCCGCCAAGTTTGGATGCAGTGTCCTGTATATGTGTGTTAGGTCTAACTTGTTTATCATATTGTTCAAATTCTGTTTCCTTGTTGATCTTCTGTCTAGTTCTATCTAATAATGTGAGTGGTGTGTTGAAGTCTTCTTCTTGGACATGTGAGTTCATTTCTTTCGTGAAAGTTGGGAAATTTTCGGCTATTATTTCCTCAAATACTCTTTCTGTCCCTTTTCCCTTCTCTTCTCTGTCTGGAACTCCCATGACACATATTTTATTGTGTTTCATGTTGTCATTCAATTCCCTGAGCCCCTGCTCATTTTTTTCCATTCTTTTCTCCCTCTGTTCTTTTCTCTCTTAAATTTTAGCTGTTCTGTCTTCAGTATCACTTATTCTTTTTTCTATCATTTCAAGTCTGCTGTTGTGTGCCTTTAATGTGTTGTTGATCTCACCTATTGTGTCTTTCATAACCAAGAACTCTTACTTTTCTATTCAGGATTTCAAATTTCTTTGTGTTCACTCAATGTTGTCTTTTTTTTTTTTTTTTTAAGATTTATTTATTTATTTACTTTTATCCATTTTTTTACCCCACCCCCACCCCTTTTTTGCTGTTTTTGTGTCCATTTGCTGGGCAATTCTCTGTGTCTGTTTCCTGCCCTCTCTTCTCATCCTTCTCCTGTCTTCACCGGGATTCGATCCTGGGGACCTCTGATGTGTGAGAGAGGCGTCCCACCACCTGCGCTATCTTGGTTACTGGTTTTTTGGCGCGTCTCCTCTTGGCTTTCACTTGTGTCACTCTCCTGTTACATCATTACCTTCCTGTGTGGCTCGGAGGAGCCCGGTGGTGCACCCGCGCGTGGGGACTGATGGAGTATCTGTGCACGGGGCCTGGCAGCCCACGCACCTTCTATATTTTTCTTTATTTTCACCTGGAGGTCCTGGGGATCGAACCCAGGTCCTTCCATATGGGAGACAGATGCCCAACCATTTGAGCCACATCTGCCCCCACTCAATATCTTCTTAATGTCGTTTATCTCTTTAGCCATCTTGTCGTTCAACTTGTTAATTTGATTTTGGAGATTTGTGTGCATCTCCTTAATTAATTCTCTTAAATCCTGTGTCTCTTCTGGAGCTTTGTTATATTTCTTTTCTAAGGCTGTGTCTTCATTTCTTAGTGTGGCTTGTAATCAGATGTTAATGTCTAGGCATCTGATTACGATGGTAGTTTACTCTGATATTCAATTTCTTTCTCTTTTGTAGGGATTTAGTGGCAGAGGCTGTGTGTTACAGCTGCTCTTTTATTCTTGGTTCGACCTGGATTGTTAGGACTGTCCCTGTTAGTTGCTCTAAAGAGGGCTTTAGACCTGGTAATGGGTTGCAGACCTGCTTCCTAGGGCCTTGGGGAGGGAAGCTATAGAGGGAAAAGCCTCTCATTTATTTTTAATTTTCTCATGTGCACTTCCTTGGTCTGCCAGCAGATGGCGCTCCTTGACAGCCCCCTCAGTTCCTTGCCTGGTTGCAGTGTGTTTGCTGTAACACAGACTGAATCAATGTGATTGAGATTCCTGCCTGGAGGCTAAGAACCTTATATATCAGACTTTCTCAGATACATTCTCCAGCTTTCGCTGGCTGCTCCCTCCCTTTTCCCGGGTAGGAAATAATTCCACTACCTTCAATGTCCTTAAACAATCAGTCTCCTTATTGGTAGATAAGGAGATTGGGAGGATTGGATCTCTTTAGTGCCTTGCAGGCTCCCAGGGCAAAGAATGGTGCGACTCTACCTGGTCTGGAAGGGCTCGTGGGCACACAGCAGACCAAATTTGTGGGTCAAAAGCTGAGTCAGCCTTAGGCTGTGCCCCTCTTGCTCCCCTTTCCTGGGGAGGTGTGTCCTCAACAATCAGTCCTGGTTAGAAGAGAGGGAGATTGAGAAGGTTGTATCTCTCCAGTCCTGTGCTCTCTCCCAGGACAAACAACAGCAAAGACCAAGTTTGTGGGTCAGAAGCTGAGTCAACCTTAGGCTGTATCCTTCTCTCTCCCCTTTCCTGGGGCAGTGGATCCATGGAGCTCCCTTTGTCTGTAGCTGGCTCAGAGGCCTGAGAATTCTAAAGTGTCTTTAGTGTGAGGGAGGGGGCTGGCAGTAGCAGCCACTGATTTCAACTCACAGTTTTGCTGTCACAATTCCCCTCTTTTGTCCCGCTCTCTTCTGGGCAGTGTCCCGCCTTTGCCTGGCATACTAAATCCTAGAAGATCTTTTTCCAGGCCGTTTCAGCCTGTCCATTGGCTATTTTTCTGGAAGAGGAGAGAGTCATGTCTTTCTAGTCTGCCATCTTCCCAGAAGTCCTCTGTTTGTTGTTTGTATTTTGTTTTTAGGAGGTACAGGGGTTCGAACCTGGGATCTCCTATGGGGGAAGCTGGTGCTTGACTGCTTCAGCTACATCCGCTCCCCAGACTTAGCAATCTTGTAGCAACTTTTAGTTGTGATTATAGAACCTAAACTAATATCTCTAATATTCTCTAATGTAATGGACACATAGGACTAGCTTTTGGTATCTCAATCTGTTGATGTATGCATTAATTGTGACTACATTTTAAATTTTGGTTTAGATAAATTGTTTAACCTTGGTTCATATATAATCCAGAATACAATGACTATGGTATAGTCTATCTCCATTATATAGTAAACATTTTAAATCAACTAAATAAGTTTTCTCTATAAAATTTTAAAATGAGTTGTGAAAACAGAAACTTATTGCTTCTCTGGTACTGATTTTTAAAGGAAAGCACAAGCAATGAAGTTTTGGTCAAGACTATCAAGGCTATGAATGCAATATCTAGACCTGTTTGTTTTCGTGACACAAATGCTGATAAAGGTGATTTTGACTTGATTGACCCCTTAAAGCAGGGGGTAGAGTCTTTTCATCAAAATAAGTGTTTGGCATCAGATTCAGAAGCTGTTCTGCCCCTGGATGGATTTGTAGACACTGAATCTCCTGAATCATCTATTCAAAAAAATGTGAATATAGCATCTTCGAAGCCTGTGACTAACAATGGAATTAATTCCACTGATATTCTTTGGTCACCAACTTGTGAAAGGCGAGCATGTGTCTATTACGAGTCTGTTGAAAAGAGTCAAGACCGTAAGTGGGTTTATTTATTTATTTTTTAAAGAAATAAATATATAAAATGCTTATATATTTCAAATAGGAATATTTGTAAGTTGAACTTGCCTAATCTTTCATATTTAAACATGAAGTGTTTATAGATTTTAAAGATTTTTAAAATATACTAGTACTGGTGGATTGTATCTCAAAAATGCTATCTTTAATCAGAAGTCTGATGGAAATGTATCTTTCTAAGTTTGTCTTTTTTTTCTCCTTTATTCCCCACTGTAGATTTTTACTGTAATTATGGCTGGCTTGCCTGCCATCAGAGAGATACTTTTCTTTTGGTGAAATGGATTATCTTTTTTCTAACTAGTGTTGGGCAAAATTCAGTACTGTTGATAACTAAGGCAGTCAACTAACTTAAAAGAAATTAATAATCTTGTATCATTTTAGTTGTTACATGCATCATTGGATATTTTTGGAATTTTAATTTTTTAGAAATGGATCTACCACAGAGTGTGGTCTATCAAAATGAAGAAGGCAAATGGGTAACTGATCTTGCCTACTATACATCATTTAATAAAGAACAAGATTTAAATATGTCCCTAACTGATGAGATGAATGAAGACTTCAGAACTGGTTGTAAGTGTGTTCTTAACCACTTTTATTCTATCCTGTTTTCATGTTTCTGGTGGTGTTTCTGAGATGACCCTCTTATACATTGGTCAGAAATATCAAATGCCTTCTGGAATATACAATATATAGCCACTCATTCCTTTCATAGGAACAAAGACTTGAATTCATCAATCTTAACCCAGTGAGTCACAATAGTACTCTTATACTTCTATTTAGAACAATAGCATTGCAGAGTTGGAAGAGAACTTAGAGTTTACTTAGTCACATTTTAAATTCTGTCCTGAAAAAAAAAAAAAATCTGACGTAAGCAAATCCACTTAAGAAGTATGGTGGAATGATGGAAGAAAAGTGACAAAAAAAGATGAAAAGCAGTGCAAGAAGCAGTTAGATTTGTTGATTAGCAGAATCTGTGACAGTAGAAATATAAACTAGGTGTGGCCGTTGGGGAATTTGATGTAATTATGAATTCCAAAAATATATTTGGATCATGCTTGTAAACTGATCTGTTAATCTGGGCATGATTAGGTTAGGATTAGCGTGTTGAGCCCCACCCCTTGGTGGGTGGGGAATCAAATATAAAAGGCAAGGCAAAGGACAGTTGAAGCAGTCTTTTGAAAAGCAGTTTTGATGTTGGAAAGAAGGCCCCAGGAGAAGAGAAGCAAGCCGTTCGCCTGATCGTCTACAGCTGAACTTGTGGAGGAAATAGGAGCTAAGCCCGGAGAGAAACGCAGCCCTGGGAAGAGAGGAACCCCAGAAGCCTGAACCCTGGCAAACACCAGCAGCTGTCTTGCTCTAACATGTGGCAATGGACTTTGGTGAGAGAAGAAACTTAACGCTTTATGGCCTGGTATCTGTGGACTTCTACCCCAAATAAATACCCTTTATAAAGACCAACCCATTTTTGGTATTTCACATTAGCACCCCTTTGGCTGACTAATACACTAGGTTAGAGCTGAAGAATAATAGTGAGCGGCATTT
The DNA here is from genome assembly GCA_026826555.1 of Tolypeutes matacus. Taxonomy (NCBI): domain Eukaryota; kingdom Metazoa; phylum Chordata; class Mammalia; order Cingulata; family Chlamyphoridae; genus Tolypeutes; species Tolypeutes matacus. The sequence goes on along the minus strand of JAKSZT010021197.1, from coordinate 1,139,501 downwards.
TAAGTCTTAGTCTGTGAAGATGTTGCGGTGGTATGAGGCCTCCTATACCTGAGCACTTCTGTAGCCTCCATTAAGGAAAGGCATTCGTGGTTTATCAAATCTAGTTTTGTTTTTAATAAGGTCATAAGGTGCCAGGGCAAGCAGTTACTCTAACTGCTGCTTGAACTAAGTGTCTCCCAGATGTCTGATGTTTAGTATAGAGATCAATAAGGCATTTTTCCAGCCCTGAATAAACTGTCAATCAAATAAGAGGGATATGACAGGAATACAAAATACAATGATTAGCATAAGAGACACAAAACAAATGATTTTGGAGTTTAGAGAAGGGAAGAAATAACTTGCATGCTTGAGTAGCTGGAGAGATTTCACATAGGAGGTAGAGTTTCAACAGGTAAACATTTGGGGGCATGAGAAATTCCAAATCAAGGCAACATCCAGTTGAAAGAGATTGGTAAGCCTTGGTGTCTTTTGAGATGGTAAATAATCCAGTGTGGCTGGCATTTATGGCAAGATAAGGGAAGGGAGAGTATAAAGCGGTTGAGATAATGCTGGAGAGGTAAGCTAGGGCAGGGAGAGGATGGAGCTTTGTTGTATTTTTTTTTTTTTTTTTTTTTTTTAAGATTTTATTTATTTATTCATTTATCCCCCCCTTGCTGCTTGTGCTCGCTGGGTCAGCTAACCATGCCGTGCGGGCGGGCTTGCCTTCACCAGGAGGCTCCGGGAACCGAACCCGGGGCCTCCCATATGGTAAATGGGAGCCCTCCTGATTGAGCCACAGCCGCTTCCCGAGGATGGAGCTTTGAATACTATGCCAAACAGTTGAGACTTGTTTGGTAAGTGTATTAGTTTCCTAGGGGTGCTGTAATAAATTACTGTAAACCGGGTGGCTTAAAACAACAGAAATTTATTCTCTCATATTTTTGGAGACCAGAAGTCCAAAATTAAGGTGTCAGCAAGGTTGGTTCCTTTTGGGGACTCTGAGGGAGGTCCTCTACCTTGCCTTTCTGCTAGCTTCTGGTGGTTGCTGACAATCCTTGGTGTTCTATGGCCTGTGTAGTGTCATTTCAGTCTTGGCCTCTGTCTTGGCAAAGCCTTCTTCCTTATGTCTCTGTGTGTCTTTGTGTCCAATTTCCCTCTTCTTATAAGGATATCAGTCACTGGATTATGGCCCACCATAATTAAGCATTGCCCTCTTCTCAACTTGATTACATTTATAAAGACCTTCTTTCCAAATAAGGTGACAGGTTCCAGGTGGACATGAATTTTAGGTATAGACTATTCAACTCAGTATCGTAAGCAACAGGGAGCCACTGAAGAATTGTTTGTTCAGGCGGCTCTCCTTCTCACAGTGATGGCTATGTGTTAAGCCTCTTGGATGCTTGTTCCAACTTATACTGGATTTTTAGAGTATCTCATGTTTAGCTGTTCAAATGACCAAATTCAATTCAAGGAAATGAAGGAAAATATGGATAGAAAAAAACTAATGGTAGATATAGGACTAAAATATATTAAGAAAACAATGTGTGGGCAAAAAAACCCCAAAAGCATTAGAAAGTTTCAAAAAGAATCAATTATGGGGGAAGCGGATGTGACTCAAGCAACTGGGCTCCCGTCTACCATATAGGAGGTCTGGGGTTCAATTCCCAGGGCCTGCTGATGAAAGGCAAGCTGTTTGGTGAGCTGGCCTGCGTCGAGTGCTGGCCTGTGCGGAATGCTGGCCCATGCGGAGTGCCAGCCCATGTGGGGTGCTGGCTTGCATGGAGAGTTGACGCAGCAAAATGATGCAACAAAAAGAGACACAGAGAGATTATAAGAGATGCAGCAGACCAGGAAGCTGAGGTGGCTCGAGATTGAGTGCCTCTCTCCTACTCCAAAAGGTCCCAAGACCAGTTTCTGGTGCCGCCTAAAGAGAAGACAAGCAGAGAAGAACATACAGAGAGCAGACAGCAGGCGCAAAACAACGAGGGAGTGAGGAGAAATAAATAAATCTTTTTAAAAAAAGAATGAATTATGGAGATGAGAGGCACAGTAATGGAGATTAAAAATACACTAGACGGAAAAAAAATACACTGGAGGGAGCACATGTGGCTCAAGCCATTGAGCATCTGCCTTACACATGGGAGATCCTGGGTTTAGATTCGGGTGCCTCCTGAAAAAAAAACAAAAACAAACAACAAGCAAAACAAATGAAAAAACCAACTCGGGGAAGCCGATGTGGCTCAGTGGTTGAGGGCCAGCTTTCTATATACAAGGTCCCAGGTTCAATCCCTGGCTCCCGGTACCTCAAAAAAAAAAATTAATAACACTGGAGACATAAAACAGCAGATTGGAACAGGCAGAAGAAAGAATCAGCGAACTAGAAGACAGGACAATCAAAATCATACAATTAGAAGAACAGATACAGAAAAGAATAGAAAAAATTGAGCAATGTCTCAAGGATTTGAGTAGCAGCATGAAGTACACAAACATATGTGTTATGGGTGTCCCAGAAGGAGAAGAAAAGGGAAAAGGGGCAGTAAGAATATCTGAGAAATAATGGCTGAAAATTTCCCAACTACTATGAAAGTATGAAACTTTGATAAAAGAAATAAAAGTTCAACATAAATGGATGGACATTTCCATTCTCATGGATTGGAGGACTAAATATTGTCAAGGTGTTGATTCTGCACAATATTTACAGATTCAGTGCAATCTCAATCAAAATTCAAACAGCCTTCTTTGCAGAAAGGGAAAAGCTAGTCATCAAATTTATTTGGAAGGATAATGAACCCCAAATAGCCAAAAAACATCTTGAAAAAGAAGCACTTAGTTGGAGAACGCACGCTTCCTGAAAAGCTTAATAAATAAATATAGCGGTGAAAACAGTATGTTACTGATGCAAGAAAAGGTAAAGAGACCAATGGAATTGAATTGATAGTTCAGAATTAGACCCTCACATCTGTGGCCAATTGATTTTTTTAAAGATTTTTAAAAATTTATTTACTTTTATTTTTTTAATCCATTTTAACCCCCCTGCCCTCCGTTTTTGCTGTTTTGTGTCCATTTGTTGGGCAATTCTCTGTATCTGTTTCCTGCCCTCTCCTCTTATCCTCCTCCTCTTGTCTTCACCGGGATTCAATCCTGGGAAACTCTAATGTGGGAGAAAGGTGTTCTGCTACCTGCGCCACTTCAGTTCCTGGTTTTTCGGCAAGTCTCGTCTTGGCTCTCCCCTGCATCTCTCTCCTGTTACATCGTCATCTTGCTGCATGGTTCGGTGGTGCCTGGCGGCTCACCCGCTTGTGGGGCCTAGGGGCTCACCCGCTCATGGGGCCTTAAAGCGCACCTGTGCACCTTCTGTATTTTTCTTTATTTTACCGGGAGGTCCCGGGGATTGAACCCAGGGCCCTCCATATGGGAAACGGATGCCCAACCATTTGAGCCACATCCGCCCCCCTGGCCAATTGATTTTTGACAAGGCTGCCAAGTCCACTCAATTGGGAAAGAATAATCTCTTTAACAAATTGTGCTGGGAGAACTGGCTATCCATAAGCAAAAGAATGAAGAGGGATCCTTGTCTCACATTATATAAAAAAATTGACTCAAAGTAGATCAAAGACCTGAATATAAGAACCATGACTATAAAACTCCTAGAAGAAAATGTAGGGAAGCATCTTCAGGATCTTGTGTTAGGCAATGCTTTCATAGACTTTACACCCAAAGTACAAGCAACAAAAGGAAAAAAAAAAAAAATGGAACCTCATCAAAATTAAAAACTTTTGTGTATCAATGGACTGTATCATGAAAGTGAAAAGACATCCTACTCAATGGCAGAAAATATGTGGAAGTCACATATCTGATAAGGGTTTACTATCTATAATATATAAAGAAATCTTACAGTGCAATAATAAAAAAGACAACCTAGTTAAAATATGGGCGACTTGAACAGATATTTCTCCAAAGAGAATATACAAATGGCCAAAAAGCACATGGAAAGATGTTCGACATTATTAGCTGTTAGGGTAATGCAAATTGAAACAACTATGGGCTATCATTTCATGCCATGAGAATGACTACTATTGAAAAAGGCAACAATAGAAAATCACGTACGTAGCAGAGCAGCTCCCTCGCTGCGATCTATTGAAAGTCAGCCCTCGACACAAGGGTTTGTAAAAAAAAAAGAAAAAAGAAACAAAAAAAAAAAAAAATAAAGAAAAAAATAAAGAAAATCACAAATGTTGGAGAGGATGTGGAGAAATAGGAACACTCGTTGGTGGGAAAGTAAAGTGGTGCAGCTGCTGTGGTAGACATTTTGAGAATTCCTCATAAAGTTAAGTATAAAATTATCATATGACCTGGCACTCTCACAACTAGGTATATACCCCAAACAATTGGAAAGCAGGGACTCAAACAGATATTTGCACACTGATGTTCATAGCAGCATTATTGAAAATTTCCAGAAGGTGGAAGCAACCCAAGTGCCCATCAACTAATGAATGGATATAATGTGGTATTGACATACAATGGAATATTATTTGGCCATAAAAAGGAATACAGTTCTGATACATGTGTCCACATGGATTAACCTTGATACACATCATATTGAGTAAAATAAGCCAGACACAAAAGGACAAACATTGTATGATCTCATTGATGTGAAATAATTAAAATAAGCAAACTCCTACAGTCAGAATCTATAGTGAAGGTTATCCAGGGCTAGATTGGGGGTAGGGAATGGAGAGTTAATGCTTGAGTTGTACAGTTTCTATTTGGGTTGATGGTGAAGTTTTGGTAATGGATGGTGGTGGTGGTTGTACCACATTTGAATGTAATTAACAGCACTGAATTATATCTGTGCATGTTGTTTAAAGGGGAAATTTTAGGTTGTATATATGTTAGAATAAAAATTAAACAAAAACAGGAATGTACAACAGAAACAGTAAACCCTATTGTAAACGAAGTATAGTTAATAGTACAATCATAAAAATGTTCTTTCATGATTTGAAACAAATACACCACAATAATGCAAGATGTTAATAATAGGTTGGTGTATGGGAACTCTATTTCCTGTATTTTATGCATGACTTTTCTGTAAATGTACAACTTCACTAAAAAAAAAAAAGATAAACAATGCAATTAAAAATGGGCAAATGACTTGAATAGACATTTCTCTAAAGAAGATGTGCAAATGGCCAATAAACATATGAAAAGATGTGCAACATCTTTAGCCATTAGGGAAATTCTAATTAAAACTACGAGATACTACTTTACACCTACAAGGATTGGTATTATTAAGAAAATGGAAAATAACAGGTGTTGGAGAGGATGCAATGAAATGGGAAATCTGGTGTGTTGTTGGTGGCCTAGCTGCTGTGAAAAGCAATATGGCAATTCCTCAAAAAGTTACATGTAGAATTACCATTTGACCTAGCAATCTCACTTCTGGGTATATACCCAGAAAGAATGAAAACATTGTTGCCAAGAGCCAAAAGCTGGAAACAACCCAAGTGTCCATCAAGAAATGAATGGAGAAACAAAATGTGGTGCATACATACATACATACATACATACAATGGAATAATATATGACCATAAGGAAAAAATGAAGTTATGAGTCATCCTGCAATGTGGAAGAATATCAAAAACATGCTCAGTGAAATAAACAAGATGCATAAGGAGAGAAATTATATAATACACTTACAGGAGAAGACTAGAAATAGCAAGCTTGCAGAGATAGAAAGCAGATTAGAGGTTGCCATGGGTTCGGGGAGAGGGTATGTAAGAGGGGGCAAAAGTGGAAAATATGTTTGTAAAAAAAAAAAAAAATAGGAAAATATTTAGCAAAATATGAAATTTCCCTCTCAAGCATTATACTTAGTTAATACATATCTAATGTCAACTTTGAGTTTGTTCCTTTGTACTGTGATCTGTTTAACAGAATGAGGAACAGGGAAGTTTGACTAGCTAAATATGCTTAAAGATTGGGTCTGTCAAAAATGTCACATTATCTTTTTAAGTAAATATATTTTACCAAGAAGTGCCACATATACATAGTTCTTGATTAATTCTCTTCAAATGTTTAAAATACAGTAAAATAATAATTTGTACACTAATTACATCAAATCTAATTTATATGTTACCTGATCCTGACCCCAATTCAAAGTGTTTTCCTAGACTTTGGTGATCATTAACAGTACTAAATTATTCCTTATAATACTGCTGAACATTTTATAACTTGGATTCTTTGCTTATTGGGATTTATTTTTTAAATTAGCATGCAAAAATGTTTGCAATTCATATTACAGATCAGGGGCTCATTTCCTTATTGTGTAAACAGTTCCAATAATCAGTAATATAAAGAACAACTACCCAATATAGAATTGGGCAAAGGATGTAAAGGAAATAATAATGGTGGTTTAATATACAAAGAAATATTCACTCTCACTCATGAAAAGAAATGCAGATTAAAACCATCCAGTGATTTAAAAAAAACAAAGAAAAAACCCATGCAGTGATAGCATTTTTCAGTTATTTAATTGGCAACAATCTAAAAGTTTTGTAATAAAATTGTGTTGGTATCTAGAAACATACAAATTCATATACTCTGCATTTTTCCAGCACTGAAGAAACTGTCAATCAAATAAGAGGGATATGACAGGAATATAAAATATAGTGATTAACGTAAGAGACACAAATGTAGGGAAACATCTTAAAGATCTTGTGGTAGGTGGTAGTTTTCTGCATCTTAAACCAAAGCACAAACAGCCAAAGAAAAAATAGATAAATGGGGCCTCCTCAAAATTAAACAATTTTGCAACTCAAAGGATTTTGTCAAGAGTGAAAAGGCAGCCAACTCAATGGGAGAGAATATTTGGAAATCACATATCTGATAAAGGTTTAATATCCATGGTATATAAAGAAATGCTACAACTCAACAATAAAAACACAAAAGACCAGATTAAAATACGGGCAAAAGACTTCATTAGGCATTGGTCCAAAGAAATGGTGAAAAAAACACATGAAAAAATATTCAATATCACTCGTGATTAGGGAAATGCAAATTAAAGCTACAGTGAGATATCATTTCATACCTATCAGAATGGCCACTATTAAAAAGACAGAGAACCCACAAATGTTGGAGAGAATGTGGAGAGATAGGAACATTTATTCACTGTTGGTGGAAATGCAGAATGGTACAGCCACTGCGGAGGACTGTTTGGCAGTTCCTAAAAAACTTGAATATAGACTTGCCACGTGACCCAGAAATACCACTACTGGGTATATAACCAGAAGAACTGGGAGCAGTGATACGAACACCGATGTTCATAGCGGCTTTATTCACGATTGCCAGAAGATAGAATCAACCCAGGTATCCATGAACCAACGAATGGATAAGCAGACTGTGGTATATACACATGATGGAATATTATGCAGCTGTAAGAAGAAATGAAGTCGTGAAGCATATGACAACATGAATGAACCTGGAGGACATCATGTTGAATAAAGCAAGCCAGACATAAAAGGATAAATACTGTATTGCACTATTATGAACTAAATATATTGTATAAACTCGTGGAACTAATAATTAGAATATGGGTCCCCAGAAAATAGAATGAGGTTAGAGAAGGGGAAGCCAAGGATTAACTTGTATAGAAATGGTAAAAAGGTTGTCTGTAAATCTTTGGAAATGAATAGAAAAGGTGAAAGCACAACCTATTGTTTGTAACTAACAGTTCTAGTATATGGATATTGCATTGATTGAAAGGGAAAGACTAAGGTCATGTATATTACTAAAAGGAAAGCTAAAAAAATGTAACATGGAACTGTATAGCATAGTAAAACCTCATGAAAAGTAAGAGTATATGTAATATTGCATATCTAGGACTGTTTTGTTTTGAAACTGAACAAATGTTGTGTATGTTAATATTACAAGATGTTACTATTAGGCATAAAAAAGTATGCTAAGTGAAAGAAACCAGACACAAAATACTACATATTTTATAATTCCAATTATATCAAATGTCAATATAAAGATGTTATTAGATTAGTGGTTATGTAGGGCTCTGGAAAGATAGAGGGATTAAAGAGGTGACTGCTTAGGGTGTGGAGTTCTTGTTTTTGGAGTAATGAAATTATTTTAAAAATTTTTGTGATGAATACATAACACTGTGATTATATTAAAAGCCATTATTATACACTTTGGATAGATTGTATAGTATGTGAATAAATATCAGTAAAACCGTAAAAAAAAAAAAAAAAAAAAAGATTCTTTTTCTGTGCCCTTCTCTCTTCTGGGTGGTGTCCAGCCTTCCCCTGATTTCCTAAACCCTATAACATTTTTTCCCAGGCTGTTTCTGCCTGTCCTCTGTTTTTCTGGGAGAAAAGTGAGTCCCGTCTCTCTCTAATCCACCATCTCCCTGGAAGTTCTTATGGCTTAATGAGTACAGTGTTTCTGTTTGAGGTGATCACAAATTTTGGAAATAGTGTCATAGTTTCACTGCAGTGTGAATGTAATTAATACCACTGAATTGTAGATTTAAAAATGGTTAAAACTGCAAATTGTTATAATTTACAATAATTTATAAAAACTTCATTGTATTTCCGAATACTTATCCTTTGAAGTTTTAGAGACCATTCAATTAAAGAAACAGCTACAATAATATTGTTACCTTGTATGCATATCAGAAATCTGTCACAGATTATGAATAAATAATGTCATTTTGATAAGAATCTAGGACTAATGCTTTGTCGAACTTGAAAAATTAGCACTCTCAAATATCACCTGAATGCGTCAGTGTTTGAAGTTTGAAAGGCAATCTTATGTTTGTTTGTTTGTTTTTTGAGGTACCAGGCCAGGGAACCTGGGACCTCATATGTGGGAAGCTGGGGCTCAACCACTGAGCCACATCGGCTCCCCTGAGTTGTTTTTTTTTGTTTGTTTGCTTGTTTGTTTTTTTGTTTCTAGGAGGCACCGGGGACTGAACCCGGGTCCTCCCATGTGAGAAGCAGGAGCTCAACTGCTTGAGCTACATCTGCTCCCTACAACCTTATCTTTTGTTCCCCAATGTTTTACAAATCTTTGCTGTAAGAAGAATATAATATCTCAGATATAAGAGGAAAAGGAAGGCAGAAATGGGAAGAAGAAGTGTTATCTCTTAAGTTTCTAAAGAAAGGTAAGTTTTCATTATAAAATTATGCCCTTTGTTTAGATTTCCTTTTCTGAATATCTCCTCTCACATTTTCAAAACTTTTCCTCCTTCTAGAAAAAGGCTCTGGCTTCCTTAATGCCCTCTCACACCCACCCGAATAACTGTTGACCTAGTTCACTCTTTCAAGCTCCCATCCTCTCTCACCTTCCATCAAACTTTTTTTTGTTAGTTTTCCATACTCACTGTGTCCATTTTCTCACCTCCCATGCTGTTCATCCCTTGCGACCTGGCTATTATTCCCTAACCACAAGGAAGTACTCAGGAAAATTTTTCATTATTTTTTTAACTTGATTTTTCTGTTGTCAGTTCAGAATTCAAAAAGATATGTCAATATATTACATTTCAGTAACGAGTTAAAAAATTAATCTGAAGACATACAAAATTGGAGTGGGTGTAGCTCAATGTTTGAGCGCCTGCTTCCCATGTACAAGGTCCCAGTTCAATCCCAAGACATAAAAAGTTATACGTAGAGGAACAGATGTGGCTCAAGCAGTTGAGTACCCACTTCCTACATGGGAGGTCCCAGGTTCGGTCCTCTGTGCCTCTTAAAAACAAAAACAAACAAACAAACAAACAAACAAACAAACAAAATGAAAAAACCAACTCGGGAGCCAATGTGGCTCAGTAATTTAGCACCAGTTTCCCATGTACAAGGTCCCACATTCACTCCCCGGCTCTGGTACCTCAAAAAAACAAAAGTTGTGCACAGATGTCCCCTGTCATCCCTGACCCCAGTCCCCTAAACTTCCAGAAGCAACCAGTATATAAAGAATCCCTTAAATACCTCGTTATTCTCATCTATTTGATTTTTGAGTTAAAGTAGCTAGGGATTCTTATAATGTTTCTTTTGTATCTATTTATATGTATTTATAGATACATGTGTGTGTCTCCTCTCGTCTCCGGCCTTTTTACAAAAATGTTAAAATTCTTGTGCTGTTCTGTATATTGGATTTTTTATTTTTTTTTTAGGAAGTACTGGGGATTGAACCCAGGATCCTGTACATGTGAAGCACGCGTTCAACCACTGAGCTACGCTTGTTCCACTTTATATTAGATTTTAAATCATTTATTTTGGTGATCATTTCATATCAGGATCTGAAAAGATATCATTTCACAACCTATTTAGAATGGCCACTATTTTTGTTGTTTTTTTGTTTTAACTTTATTCTGTACATTTAATAATTGAAAATATAAACAAAAACTAGAAAACACAGTTGAATAAAAACATCATTTCTTAATTAAATGTACTGGATACATATAAATTTTACTTTTTGAATCATACAATATGTTACACAATATATTTGGTTCATAGTAATGCAGTCATACAGTATTTGTTCTTTTGTGTATCGCTCAACATAATGCCCTCCAGGTTCATGCTTTATGACTTCATTATAGCTGCATAATATTCCATCATGTGAATAGACCATACCTTCTGATAAGATGTGAAATGATACCTCATTGAATTTTGTTTTGCATTTCCCTAATCATTAGTAATATTGAGCATTTCTTCATGTGAGGTTTTTTTTTTTGCCATTTTATTTCTTCTTTGGACAAATGTCTGTTCAATCTTTTGCCCATTTTTTAATTGGGTCGTTTGTCTTTTTAATGAGTTAAAACATCTCTTCATATATCCTGGATATTGAACCCTTATCGGATATGTGATTTCCAAATACTTACTCCCATTGAGTTGGCTGCCTTTTCACCCTTTTGACAAAGTCCTGTGAGGTACAAAAGTGTTTAATTTTGAGGAAGTCCCATTTATCTATTTTTCTTTTCTTGCACGTGCTTTGGGTGTAAGATCCAAGAAACCACCACCTACTACAAAGTCTTGAAGATGTTTCTCTACATTTTCTTCTAGTAGTTTTATGGTCCTGGCTTTTATATTTAGATCTTTGATCCATTTTGAGTTGATTCTTGTATAAGGAGTAAGATAGGGGTCCTCTTTCATTCTTTTGGTTATAGATATCCAGTTGTCCCAGCACCATTTATTGAAGAGTGTTTTGTCCCATTAACATTAACTTGGTAGGTTTGTCAAAATCTAGTTGACTGTATAGGTGAGGGTTTATTTCTGTATTCTCAATTCTATTCACTGATCGATGTGTCTATCTTTACGGAATGGCCGCTATTAAAAAGCAGAAAACTACAAGTGTTGGAGAGGATGTTGAGAGATAGAAATGCTTCTTCTCTGTTGATGGGAAAGTAGAGTCCTGTGGAGGACTGTGTGACAGTTCCTAAAGAAGTTGAATATAGATTTACCACTCAACCTTGCAATACCACTACTAGCTATAGACCAGTTAAGCAATATGTAGGTAAAGTAGGATCTTGTTTTACTTGAACTCAGTACATACAAATTCAAGTATATGTGATTGGCAATTGAAAAAAGAACAGAGAATTAAAATTTCAAACAATTATTTCTGTGATTAATTTTATTTACTAGTGTTTATAAAAATGTGTGATTAATTTCATATAAGAAATATATGTAAAGTATATGTAAGTAAAAATACTTATTAAATAATGGGTTTGATATACGCACTTTTCAATTATGCTAAGGGTATTGGAATGTATTGGTCATGAAAAATGAGGTCCTCCTTGTAGTATTTTAAGCCTTCTGCCCAATGATTTCAAACCTTTTAAATTAATTTTAATTAAGTTTTATCTGGGCTACCTTTTCATGGGCTGAGTATCCTACTTCTGCTATCTTGGATGTTAGATTATTGGATTGGTTGATACTCTTGCATTCAAACAATAGTTTTTAACCTCCTTTGAGTCACAGATCCCTCAGAGAATCTCTGGTAAGACATTTATGTGAAATATTGTTTTTCATGTAATTTTGAGGGTTTCGTTTCTCCTCATGCTCATTCTCAGACTTCTAGGTTAAGAATGTGTTTACATAAGAAAAATTTGTCCATAAAGCAAAGAAGTCACATTATTCTGATAAGTAAGAATCCTGAGCTAATCCTAAGTGCTCTGCTTTTCCTGACTGGAAATCTTATCCTGTATCCATTCTCATTTTTTCTCTCAAGTTGTTAATGTGGGAATGTCGGGGTATCCAAAGGACAATTTGTATCTGACTAGCCTCTGGGAGTGGGGAACGTCTCTCTAACTGGGGCTGTATATTGTACTGCCCCTTCTGGTTGCCACTGACAGCTGTCCTTGCTGCTACTATTATGGAGTGCCAGGCATAGGCCTAGTGGGGACAGCAGGCCGACTTCCTGATTTACCTAACACATTCATAATTCTTTTTAATTCTAGTGCTTTAAGAAGGGTCTGTGGCTATCTAGTTTGCCACTATCCCCATCACTCCCTGTTACTTACACCTGGTGCTTTGCTCATTTATCTCTAGCTCCAGAGGCACTTTAGTTTATGGTCTTCAGCCTAGAGACTGGGTTTAGAGTGGACTTGCTGACATTCATTTCCCCAGGGTGAACTCTGGCGTACTCAGTAGGACCTGTGAGAGCAGACATTAGGTGACCAGCTGTCCTTGTTTGTCTAGACTATGGGATTTCCTGGGATGTGGGACTTTTATTTCTAGCACTGGGACAGTCTCGGATAGTAGGGAGAGTTTGGACACTGTAGCAAGCATTTTCATCAAGGCTTACAGGGAGACTTGATGAGTCTGATTGTTCCAGATGAAATTCCAGGGGTAGTGAATACCTTAACTCAGATGTGCCAAACTTTTCAAAGCTAAAATTAATAAGAATCTTTTAAAACTATAAAGCTTATGTTGTAAAGTCCCTTTAGCAAGTTAGGTCAAGTTAGTAAGTGATAAAGTCAATCACAGTAGGACAACCACAAACTTAGGTATTTTATAATATAAATGCATCAGTTATGTGAGTGGAAGCTTTCACATACTTTCCTCAATTTTATTTCCTTAGTTATTTTCCTAACTAGCAAAATTGTGTGTTAGTGTTTAATTAGGCATTAGTATAACATAATTATATAACCTTTTTCTTTTTCAAGCTGATGCATTGGCTATGATTGCACAAGATGAAGAAGAATTTAATAAAGAGCATCAGTTTATGCAGGTTTGTAATTATTTGCATTAATCAAAGTTTAAAAATTTTCTCCTATTAATTTAACTTGAGGCAAACTGTTGATTTCTTTCTGAACAAATTTAATGAGTATAGAATTATTTCTTAGTTTTCTCATGTTAAGACAATTTCTGCTTTTTCCTTCATACTCTAACTTGTTAATTCAAAAATTCTGGCATACTGAAATATGTCTTTAATTCTCTTAAAATAACTTTAATGGACTTCTTCAATATTTCCATGGTCTTTACCTATGTTTTAAAATGAAGTATTCCTATTTATTTTTGGTGAAAATATGTACCCCTTTCTAAGGATTTATTTTAGTGACAATGTTGAATTAATGGTATAAGACAATTCTTAAGCATTCAAAAATGAATTTGTCGGGAAGCGGCTGTGGCTCAATCAGTAGGGCTCCCGTTTACCATATGGGAGGCCCCGGGCTCGGTTCCCGGGGCCTCCTGGTGAAGGCAAGCCCGCCCGCACGGCGTGGTGAGCTGACCCAGAGAGCACAAGCAGCAAAGGGGGGATAAATGAATAAATGAATAAATAAATCTTTAAAAAAAAAAAAGAATTTGTCTTCTTCTGAACGTTATTACCTTTAGCTGCTTAAGCTTGAATTTATCTAATTTTTTAAAAATTAATTTAAAAATTAGTTTTACATATTAGAAGAATACAGAAAGAAGTTTCCCCCCCCCTCCCCCTGTTGGGCGGGGGCAAATTAAACAATTACTTTCTTTCTTCCTAGGAAGAAAACATCGATGGCCAGAACACCTCAGCTGTACTGGGGGATACATCTTGGGGATTTTCAATTAATTATAATCTAAGGAAATCACATAGCACATCAGATTTGGACAAAAATGATGCCAGTTATTTACGTCTATCTTTAGGAGAGTTCTTTGCTCAGAGATCTGAAGCTCTTGGTTGCCTTGGTGGTGATAACAATGTGAAAAGAGTAAGTATGTAATGTGCCACAAGTGTATCTTTAAAAGCAGGGAGTTAGGGGCATGATGGTATAATGGGTAAAATCTTAGGTTTTATGATCTGTCAGACCATAATTCCAGTCCTAGTTAAAACCTTTTAACTAGTTTTATGAAAATGGACAATTTTTTAAAAACTCTTCTGTGCCTTAATTTCCACAATTCTAAAATGAGATGCTATTTTGTGGGGTTTTGTAAGAACAAAAGAAAATCTGATGTATCAAGTGATTTTGCCATGGTGCCCAATGCATGGTAAGTACTTAATAACTGTTAGTTGCTATTGTTGTTTTTACATCATTGCTTGGCAGGAAGAATTCTAACATTATTTTTTTAACCTATTGTCTAAAAGATATCTTGAAATATAGGAGTATTTTGTTTTTAAAGATTTATTTATTTACTTACTTTTATCCATTTTTAACCCCCTCCCCTCCCATTTTTGCTGTTTTTGTGTCCTTTCAGTGGGCAATTCTCTGTGTCTGTTTCCTGCCCTCTCTTTCTCTTCCTTCTCCTCCTGTCTTCACCAGGATTCGATCCTGGGAACTTCCGATGTGGGAGATGTTCTGCCACCCACACTACCTTAGTTCCTGTTTTTTTTGGCATGTCTCATCTTGGCTCTTCCTTGTGTCACTCTTGTTATGTCATCATCTTGTTGCATGGCTCGGTGGGGCCTGGTGGTATGCCTGCACATGGGACCTGACAGCACACCTGCTCATGGGGCCTGGCGGCCCATGCACCTTCTACATTTTTCTTTATTTTACCAGGAGGTCCTGGGTATTGAACCCAGTTCCCTCCATATGGGAGATGAATGCCCAACCATTTGAGCCACATCCATCCCAGGATTATTTTGTTTTAATAAAATGTAATGCATGTAAAAACTTTTTAAATGCAAATGATTCAGATAGTGATAAGTGCTATGGAGAATGAGTAAGAAAGAGCTGCTTTAGTAATGGTCAGAGTGGTATGGTGGTATGGTATCTGAGGGTACGGTGTTTGAACTGAGACATGATTGATAAGAAGGAGGCACCTTCTTATCAATCATGTTTTCCCAGCAAAGGGGAACAGGGTATGCGAAGGGCTGGAGCTAGAAAATAGATAGTTCTATGGGAGGAGCAGAAAGCAAACAAATAGAGCTAATAGAGAAGGGAAGGGGGTGGTGGTGGAAAAGTAGTATGGGATAATTTTGGAAGTAGATGGATCAGATCATGAGGGGTTCTTGTAGGAGTTGGATTTTATCTAAAAGGAACTAGGGGGAAGTGATTGGAACCAGGGAGCTCCTTTATGGTAGTGCCTAGGCCCATCTCCTGGTGCAACAGCATGCCACCATCTATGTTGGGAGCCCGGATAAAGGTCCCTGCATGTGTGAGGGCAACACTGAAAGCCGTTTGGCACACGGGGTGAACTGCTGTGGCACTGAGGAGAGGGGCCTAGCCAAGTACACTTGTCCTATGTGAGTCCTACCAAGTTTAGTGGGTTTCCACCCCCATTCAGTGCTGTTAAGGTGTTCTCTGGCCTTAATTGTTTTCTACAGTTTTGGAAAAGTTGATTCTGACAGATTCTGCCCATTTTCCACTGTTTCGAAGAGAGGCTATTTGCCAGGGTGTCTTACTCCACCATCCTGCTGTTGTCACCTCTCTACTTGTTTTTTGGGTTTTTTTTTTTTTTTTTTCCTGGTGTTTCTGTGGGGGTTCTGGAGCTTGGAGCTGCCTACTCTGCCATCTTGCTGGTATCACTAATGTTAATACAGATTTTTAAGGCATTTATTCCATAAAATAAAATATCCTTATATTGTAATTCCTCAGAAGGCTGCAATTTTTACCTTTTTCCCCTCATGATATTTCACTGAGGATAGGACAGTTCTGATACATAGTAGGTGCATAGTAATAATTGTTGAAGGAATAAAGTGTCATTTCTTGGTTGTTTTAATCTGGAATTCTTATATGGGCATGCCATTTGAAAGTATTGGTTCTAGTGATCAAAATAGCTAGCAGAATAATTAGTACTGTCTGCACTGTTTAAATTCATCCTCAGTAATTTAAGATTAAGTGGAAAGAGCAGATTTATTTAGTATGTTGAAGTCAGTTAGGTTACTGGAATTAAAAAAAAAGTCTTGAATTTCTCAAAACCAATTGTAAATTAAGGAAATAATTTATATGTTTAATTATTTTGTAGCCGTCATTTGGTTATTTTATTAGATCACCAGAGAAGAGAGAACCTGTTGCTTTAATAAGAAAATCTGATGTATCAAGCAATTTAGAAAAAGAAATGTCTCTTCTTAACCATGATGTATTTTCAGGTAATGGATTAAATAAAGGGACTTTTAGGCACCTCTTTTTTTTTTCCCTTCCTTTTTTAAGCCTATAACTTAATGGTTGCTTGATCATGTCCTTTAAGAGTGAAAATGTACATACTACCTTTAATTTTTTCAGTGTTGTAGATTTGATTCATATATAACCACTTTTCATTCTAAAGTGGAAATAAGCCAGACAAAACCTACCTAAATCCTTTTGTAAAAACCAAAGTAAATGAATTAATTTGTTCAAATGAGCTATTTTACTTTGGCCTAATCAACTAATGAATAAAGGAATTATAAATATATCTGTTATTTAGGTAGACTTTTGAAGAGGTTTTGAGATTTAGACCATGATAGTCTTCTTATGATAAATATTTATTATAAAAATCTATGACATTTAAAATGAAATTTTCTTAACACAGAATTACTGAATAGACTACTTTTTGCTAGTATAGTGCCTGTTGCTTCATATCATTTAAATTTGTCCAAAATATGCTTAATTCCTTAAAGAAGCTCTAATCCAATAAGGGAGACGGAATAATGTATCTCTCTATATATAGGGAGTTGATTTTCTATTGTAGTAAAGAAGTAACTTGCTTTTGGACATAACTTATTTGTATATGTGAAATATTTAAAGCTGAAAAATATTGAGTCTGAGTGAGTGAATGTAAGGAAGAGATTAAAATTCACAATCTTCCTTCAAAGTTCAGACTTTACACAGTTAAGCCAAGTTAACAATGCTGTTATCATCTGTGCTGATCACTATACTTTTTAAACAGATTTCATGAGACTAACAATATGTGGGGTAAAAAGTTTTTTCCCCTGGTAGTTAATCATTTTGACTGTACCTTACCTAGTTTCTATGAGATAATACATATTTGTAAGTTGAATATTCTATACTTTCTATAGGAGATTTAAATGAACAATCGAAGATGCAACTCAGTGAAGGATCAGTTACACTTAAGTTTGAAGGACCAGAGAGTACTTCACAAGTGGATGAAAATGATGTGACATTAATTGCTGATAAATGCAAAATAGAGGTATTTTATGCCTTTCATGAAGGAAAGCTAAAATCAACTTGTCAGGTCTTTTATAAGATCAAGACAAGGTCACGTGTGAAAAATATGTGCAGTATGCAATATTAAAAAAATACTCCTACCCACCCACCCACCCAGCCCCAGGTGGCTCCCTCATCTGTTTGCTCATTGTTTTTGCTCGTTGTCTGCTCATTTCTTCTTTAGGAAGCACCAGGAACTGAACCTGGGACCTTCCATGTGGGAGGTGGGCACTCAGCTGCTTGAGCCACATCTGCTCCCTGCTCTTTCTGGTTTTGTTTTTGTTTTTGCTTGTTATCTGCATATTGTCTTGCTTCTTGTTTTTGCTCATTGTCTGCTCCTCGTTTTTGCTTTATACGGCTTCTTGTTTGTTTGTCTTCTTTAGGAGGCACCAGGAACCAAACCTGGGTCCTCCCGTGTTGGAGGCAGGCGCCCAACTGCCTGAGCCACATCCACTCCCCAGTATGCAGTTTAACTCTTTGTTTGATTGTTTGTTTCAGTTTATTACAAGAGTCTTTAAATTTAAAAAAAAAAAAACATATTGATGAATAATATGCATATAAAAGTAGGGGACTGGATATGGCTCAAGCAGTTAAGCGCCTGCTTCCCACGTGGGAAAGGGAGGTTCTGGGTTTGATCCCCAGTATCTCCTAAAAACAAAAAAAAAACAAGCAAACAAACGAAAAAACCAACTCGGGAGCCAATGCGGCTCAGTGGTTGAGTGCCAGCTTCCCACATATGAGGCCCTGGGCTCAATCCCTGGCCCCAGTACCTTAAAAAAAAAAAAGAATTTATAAAACAAACTTACATCTCACTGGATTACCATAAATTGTGTATACCCCAGTCAAGAAAGAGAACATTTACCCCTCCCTTATTGCTGTGATTTCTAACAGTGTATTAATTTCACCTGTTTTTAAACTTCATAAAAAAGGAATGAGGTAGTATATATTCTCTTTAAAATTTCTTTTACTTAATGCTTATGAGTCAACTATGTTGTTGAATATAATAGTTTATTTTCTTTACTGCATTGTATTCTATTATATGAATATTCAGTATTTTGTATGTCTTTTCTACAGTTGATGGACAATTTGGATATTTCCACTGTTGGGCAATTATAAAAAATAATGCTCTTTGAGCATCCTAGTACCTGTGTTGTTGACAGTGTGCACACACTCATCGGGTATATACTGAAGAGTGTAGTTGCTGGACCATAGGTTTGCTTACTTTCAGCCTTAGTAGATTTGGCATAGGGTTTTCTGCAGTGGTTGTACCAACTTAGATTCCTTCTAGCACTGTGGGCTTTTTTTGTTTTTGTTTTCTTTCTAGCACTGTGTGACTATGCTTGTATGACACAGCCTTACTAAGAATATCTGGGATTAGTAATGACCTGGTAGTCATTCTGCCAGGTGTATAGTGCTACCTTCTTTTAGTTTTAATTTGCATTTCCCTGATTACTAATAAAGTTGATTACCTTATTTTATTTTTTTATTTTTAAAGAAACTTTAGTTTATAGAAATGTTATATCATAAATATAGAGGATTCACATATACCCCACCCCTCCCACATGTTCCTGCATTAACAACACCTTTCATTAGTGTGGTACATCAAATTCTTTATGCTCACACACTGTCTTAATATCCTTTACATATTTTCTTTGATCTTCATGAATTGATTTAGGAAATTTGAATTTCTTTGATTAGTTTTTCCATCTGTGTCTCCTCTGAAGTGTTAATTTGTTCTCATG
Organism: Tolypeutes matacus; assembly: GCA_026826555.1. Lineage (NCBI taxonomy): Eukaryota > Metazoa > Chordata > Mammalia > Cingulata > Chlamyphoridae > Tolypeutes > Tolypeutes matacus. Next base: position 1,120,223 of record JAKSZT010021197.1, on the reverse strand, counting down.
ACTGAGCCATATTTCCCTGTTTTTAGTATGACATAATTTTTGGCTGATGTCTTGTCACTTAAGTTAAATCTGTTGGTCAGTTTCTTCCTCCTGTCTAGCGTTTTATTGTTGACTGGATTTGTGTTAAAGGTTTGATGCCTGGTCTACCTTATTCTGGACTGTGTTTTACTGTTCAGATTTTCTCAGCTTTTCTTCATCTGATTCTTGCCCTGGGTATGTGGTATAATATTTAGGATTTCTCTCTCTCTGGTGGCCAATTGTATGCAGCATGCAGCATGCAGCATGATTTTTAGAGGCTTGTGTTCTGTCCTGGGTCTTTGTGGACTTCGGTCCCTGTGCCTGGATATGCTTGGGGTTCTAACTTGCTGCAGAGTGGCTCTACAGTCTGTCTCTGTGGCACAAGGGACCGGGGCTGTGCTGCCTCTGGGTGACTTCTAAGCTGCACTTGCCTGGATGACAGGGAGGAAAATGGAACAGCAGGTTTGGGACAGAATTTTCTTTGAGTCAGTGTTTGTCGAGTCCTTCTCCAGTTTCTATTATGCTTCAGAGTTCTAAGCAAATGGGATCTGTCCTTTTATTAGCTGATTCCCTGAGGAGACTTTTCCCGGGGACACCTTTTGTTACCATGTTGATGATGTCACTATTAGATTTTATTTTCAAACTAGTCCTTCAATCTTTCTTTCCACTTACATTTACATGTAAGTAATCTTTCCACTTATCAGTACATGGGAGTTTGTTCTCTTTATTTGCTTTCTATTTGTTCCTTTTCTTTTTTTGCCTTTTTTTTTTTTTTTTTTGATTGTTTAAATATTTTATATTATTCCAATTTTTTCCCTCTGTTAACTTGGTAATCATATATCCTTTTCCTATTATTTTATTGATAACCTAGAAATTATACTCTGTCTACTTGACTTCCTAATGCCTAATATAAATTGCTGCTGCTTTTTTTTTTTTTTTTTTTTACCTTTTACCTGATATTATAAGGATCATAAAGCCCTCCAATTACTGCCCCCACCCCCCACCCAGACAGACTTTTAAGCCATTATTGTTATATATTTCAATTCTCTGTATGATTAAAGACTTGATGGTGATGTTGATTGCGATTATTACATGCAACCATCCATTTGAGATTCATTTTCTTCTGGGTGTACTAGTAATGGATTTTGTTTATATAACAGTGTCTTTATTTCACCTTAATTTTTTTTTTTTTTTTTTAAGATTTTATTTATTTATTTATTCATTTATTCCCCCCCTTGCTGCTTGTGCTCGCTGGGTCAGCTAACCACGCCGTGCGGGTGGGCTTGCCTTCACCAGGAGGCCCCGGGAACTGAACCGGGGGCCTCCCATATGGTAAACGGGAGCCCTACTGATTAAGCCACAGCCGCTTCCCAACCTTAATTTTTTTTTTAATAAACTTTACTTTTTAAGAGCAGTTTTAGGTTTATAGAAAACTCACAGAGTACAGAGTTCCCATATCCCCACCACCACCCTGAGTTCACCTTTTCTTTTTTTTTTTTAAGGTACTGGGGTCGGGGATTGAACCCCACACCTTGTATGTGGGAAGCCGGCGCTCAATCACTTTGCTACATTGGCTCCCCTGAGTTGGTTTTTTTGTTTGCTTGTTTGTTTTTAGGAGGTACTGGGGATCAAACCAGGGACTTTGTAAATGGGAAGCAGGCGCTCAACCACTTGAGCTACATCTACTTCACTCCCCTCGCCTTCAATTTTTTGTTGTTTTCTTTCTTTTTTTTTCATTTATTGAATTATTTGTACATAAACATACATCAACAATAAATGTATAGTAATAGTTGTGAACTTACAAAACAAACATACATAACATCATTCAGGGCTCTCATACCTCACCCTACCAACAATACCTTCAATGTTTTGAAACATTTTTAACCAATAATTAAAGAGCATCCTCAAAATATTACTACTAACTATAGATTCTTTTTTTTTTATTACAATTGTTGCCTTTATTTTTTTACTGATTTATTTTTATTTTATTTTTTTATTATGGGTAAAAATCAAAATTCTCACAATACATACAAACATTTGCAAAATGATATATAAATATATATGCATATATGTGTATTTGCTTATAAAAATGTTATTTATATATATATACATATATTT